>CAJVGC010000060.1:66061257-66432901 GCA_910822075.1 Senecio squalidus
GTAGACTCTTGTGGTCGGTAAATACAATACACTTGGTCCCATACAGATAATGTCTCCAAATCTTCAATGCAAAGACGACGGCTCCCAACTCTAGATCATGTGTCGTGTAATTCTGCTCATGGATTTTTAACTGACGCGAAGCGTAAGCTATAACTTTACCATTCTGCATAAGCACACAACCCAGACCCTTGTGCGAAGCGTCGCAGTAAACAGCAAAATTCTCGGAACCAACTGGCAGACTAAGAATAGGTGCGTTACACAACCGCTGCTTCAATATCTGAAATGCTTTCTCCTGATCGGAACCCCAAACGAATGGTTCACTCTTCTGTGTCAGCTTTGTCATAGGTGAAGCGATCTTGGAGAAGCTCTCGATGAATCGGCGATAATACCCAGCAAGACCCAAAAATGAACGGATTTCGGTCGGTGACTTTGGTGCAACCCAACTTTTAACAGCTTCAATCTTAGCAGGATCAACATGAATACCCTTCGCGCTAACCACGTGGCCAAGGAATTGAACTTCGGATAACCAGAACTCGCACTTAGAAAATTTCGCATACAACTTTTCCTTTCGAAGCACTTCTAGAACAAGACACAAATGCTCTTCATGTTCCTTACGACTTCGGGAATAGATAAGAATGTCGTCAATGAATACGATAACGAATTTGTCAAGATACGGACGACAAATACGGTTCATTAGTTCCATGAATGCTGCAGGGGCGTTTGTCATACCAAACGGCATCACCATGAACTCGTAATGACCATACCGAGTACGAAAAGCAGTCTTAGGTATATCATCTTCTCGAACTCTCAACTGATGATAACCAGAGCGAAGATCGATCTTTGAGAAATAGCAAGAACCCTGAAGTTGATCGAATAAGTCATCAATACGAGGAAGGGGATAACGGTTCTTCACAGTCAACTTGTTTAACTCCCGATAATCAATACATAAACGCATGGAGCCATCCTTCTTCTTAACAAAGAGAACAGGAGCACCCCACGGGGAGAAACTAGGACGGATAAAACCCTTATCGACCAGTTCCTGAATTTGTTTCGACAACTCGAGCATCTCGGAAGGAGCCAAACGATACGGAGCTTTTGCAACAGGCGCTGCTCCAGGAATAAGATCGATACGAAAATCGGTTTGTCTCTGGGGAGGGACTCCAGGTAAATCGTCGGGAAAAACGTCAGAGTACTCGCGAACAATCGGCACACCATCAATCTTTATCGCAGAGTCTTTCTTCACCAAGTGAGCAAGATATAAAGAACAACCCTGACGGACGTACTCGCGAACTTTCAAACAAGAACTAACTTTAAGGCGTTTCCCGGCCTTGTCTCCGTGTACAATCAACTGATCTCCATCCGGCTTCTGAATACGAATAAGCTTCTCATAACAGACTATCTCTCCTTTATGCTTAGCTAACCAATCCATACCGACTACGACGTCGAAACTACCGAGTTTCATCGGAATAAGGTCGATGGAAAAAGGAATATCGGCTAATACGAGGGGAATATCACGAATAACTTCTCTAACACAGGCACATCTACCATCAGCTATTTCTACCTCATACGCAGGCTCTAAAGGACTAGAAGCACGGTTTACTAAGGGGCGGAAATCACTAGAAATAAAGCTTCTATCGGCACCCGAATCAAACAATATAAAAGCAGGATAATCGTCAACAAGAAATGTACCAGTGACTACGGTAGGATCCTGATGAGCTTCAGCAGATTCCATAGCGAAAGCTCGGCTCTTAGTAGGATTCCCTCTAGCACTAGTACCAGCACCAGGAGTAGAAAGGGAAGTAGATGATGCAAGCTTGGGACACTGCTGACGGCGGTGACCCACTTCTCCACATTCATAACATGCTCCAGCAGGTCTTTTACAATATTGCTCAGTGTGGCCTAACCTCTTGCAGCGTTTACAAACCCAACACGCTACATTTGCCGCATGAGCACTACCACAAGTGTCACACTTAGGGCGCACGCCCTGATAACCAGTTCCAGCACCCGTCAACGCATACACCTGAGGGTGTTGAGGTCTCTGATCTTGACTACGGCTTCTCTTCCTCGAATTACCCACATTTCTTCTGTCAGATCGACCAGAATCTCTTCGGTTCACCACCGGCTGTAGAGTACCACCACGGATCGCACTTGCGGTCAGCCGACCAGCAATATCGACCGCACTCTGAAGAGTACCCGGATAGTGAGAGATAATGTGATCTCGCATAGTTTGAGGCAACCCATGAGTGAAGCGTTCAATCCTCTCATTCTCAGTGCGAACCAGACGAGGAGCCAAAACACACAAATCATAGAAGCGATTCACATACCCCCGATAATCAGCACCTTGCATAGTTAAGTTCCACAACTCGTTCTCCAATCTTTGCGTCTCAGATGACGGCACATACTCTTTCTTCATCATAACCTTCAAATTTTCCCATGTCATCAAGGTAATAGCAGCTCGACCCTGAACCTTCTTCACAGAGTTCCACCAAGTGAGGGCTTTACCCTGGAACAGATATGTAGCATACTTAACTCGGCTCTCCTCGGCACATCCCGATACATCAAATACAGACTCGATCTTCTCAAACCATTGTAGGGTGGCAACTGCATCTTCAGTACCCCTAAACTCAGTAGGTTTGCAGTCCAGAAAGGTCTTATACGAACAGCCTCGGGGTGGATCTTCAATCACAATACTTGGTCCACCGACTCCTACGTGCACTGCTCTTCCCACATCGGAACCATCGCGCCCAGACGCCATACCTTCTGCTCCAATATCTTGCATCACAGGTTCTTCAAACCCTAAATCAGCATCTTGCACTGGTGTCTCCTTAAGTTGTGCCACAATCACTGGTATAGCTGCTGCAATCTGCTCTGCAATCAGCTGACTGATGTTCGGGGTAGCAGAAGTAGTATTGGGGACAGCAGTGGTATTCTGAGCAGTAGCACCCGATCTAGTGCTGGCGCTACCTCGCCTTGCCGACCTTCTCGGAGCGGTGACGGCAGGAGTAGCCCTAGTAGAAGTTCTCTTAGGCGGCATCTTCTACGAATATCAAACGGAATAAATCAGAACGATACTGTATGTGCGACTAAAACAAGCAGGCCTCAAAGCATAAAAAGCAAAACAAAAGCACATAAAGCATACAAATCACATACAGGCCCACAAAAGAAGGAAATGCGCACATAGAGTAAATCAGATAGGTCCAAAAGCCTAGGTCATAGTCTAAGTGATTCCGTAAGGTCACTTAGTTCGCTATAACCATTGGCTCTGATACCAACTTCTGTCACACCCCGCATAAATGGCGGAACCGAGGTGTGCAGTGTATACGGTATCAGAGATTCAAAGGTTACATCAAACATAAATAAACCATACATCATCAACATAGATAAAGAGTTTGAAGTAAAATACTTATTACAGTCATCCGAATAATATCAAAATACGGCTACAGAGTTTGGGAAACTAAGGAATTACAATAACAAAATAAATTCCAAGCAAAAGTCCCAAGTAGCCAAGCAAGCATAGCATCAAAATAGAGTAACCTCAAATCCCTGAAAAGCGTTAAAATACGACGTCAACATAAAGTTGGTGAATTATTCGCAATAGTAAATAAAACATAATAGGATAAGAGTTTCAATACGTTTTGACCCAAAAGTGTTATGATTTGAAGATAAGTCTTTTGAAAATGATGTTTCAAAATATACGTGAGGTTTACAAAACCTTTTGATAAAATACTCATATTTATACCATACAATACCATAATCATTTCATAAAAATACCATACTCATTTCATAAAATATCATAATCATACCATAAAATAAATACCATACTGGATAGAATATCAGCTCTAGGAACATACAATACACCTGACCCTTAACAATACTGGCAACTAACCCCACCTAGTATCTCAAACTAGGTTGCCTCTAAATAATCGGTCATAACATTGCTAACACGGACAGGGCACGCCATCATCAAATATCGTGTTAACAATGAGGGCTTGTTAGACCCATATAGCGCTATATATACGAACCGGCGGCACAAGCTAACAGGTGTGTATACGGGGCCTTGTACTACCACAAAGGCGGTACAAGTTTGGGTGAGATCATCTAAAGCATTCATATCCATATATATACATACCATAATACATACATACCATAAAATACCTTTGTTTAACGCTAATCATGCCCAAAACTGTAAAAAGGGTAAAAAGGGCAACGAATAACTCACAGTATAGCAAAGCAATCCAAATCTCTATATGTCGGGGAAATACTACAATACCGTCAGGCTCCAACGTCTAAGTGCCCTATACATCACGTAAATAAACATGTCTAAGTATCTCTAAGTCTAGTAGGGTTATGCCTTAATGATTAACGTTTTATACGGGTTTAATATGACCAAAAGGAATATCGATATAACAGAATACAAACGTTTCGGAAAATCAGCAGACTAGATACGTGATTCTCATACTTACGTGCACTATAAGTCACGTAAGTATCAAGTTACGTGTCATACAAGAGTTACGGGTCAAGAGAGTGTTAAATACGCGACCAGTTACTTGACTATGAAGGAATTACGTGATCAAGACAAGACAATTACGTGATCTAGGACCAATATCGTGAACAAAACAAGAATTACGTGACTTGTATAACAATTACGTGATAACCATGAACAATTACGTGCGAAATAACAAAATTACGTGATGTGCATGTTAATTACGTGACTTAGGATGGGAATTACGTGCGAAATAGGCAATTACGCGATACATGGCTGAATTACGTGAGTCACAAGATTGTTACGTGACTTGAGGATCACGTAATTCACAATTACGTACGTAACAGTGGAGTTGCGTGATCAAGGGTGTTTATTACGTGATGTTTAAGCTCAGTTACGTGAACGTAACCACAGTTACGTGACGTAACGGGGTTTTTACGAAAAATGGCAATCGGAAATCGATTTCTGAGTGTTCTAGATGTCTATTTGATCCCTAAATGAAAACCTATGTCCAGAATACTATTAGGAACAATAATCCTCAATAAAATCTCGGTTTTGACGGTGAAAATTGGGATTTACGTGATGGAATCAAAATAGAATAAAGTTTAAAACAAAAATGGAGAAATACTTACTTGATCGTAATGAAACTTGGAGGATAGGTGAAGATGATGATGGTGATCAATAATCCGGTCTCGGATTTGGAATTTAACGGTTGGATCGCCGGAAAAGTTAGAGAGAAGGAGGAGTGTTGTAGGTGTTTTCTTGAGAAAGAAGTTAGAGAGAGAGGGTGTAGGTGATAGTGATAGGATAAAGACAAAATCTGATAGCTAATGAGACAAAAAGGTTGGTAGGGACGATTTTTGTAATAAAAATATGAAAAGGACTACATTTGTAATAGGATTTCTCCCATAGGACTAGTTTCGTAATAAAATTTCCGAAGGGACTAAACATGAAATACTTTTTAAACGTTAATCTTAATCGTATAATTAAGGCATAATTCCCCTAAACTTATCATAAGAGCATACTAGACTTATACTAAAGGCACTTAAGACTATACGTTCCCGACATAAAGATTCGAATCACATACTATATACCCGATAACGTAAATACTCATAAAATACCAATACGATACCCATAAAATACGAGAAATACGAATGCGATAAATCATAAAAGAAATACAATAGGGTCAAAACACGAACATAAATAAATAAAACGAATACGAGACGATAGAATAATACTGTGAAATTCGCGAATGTCACACATATATATATATAGGTAATAGGTAAAATGATTAGAAAAATTACAATCAACATATCTATATGGTTATTACCTTTAATATGATTATTAAAAGGAAAATTAATTCTGCAATGCTTTATTTCATTTTTGTTAAATGAGTTGAACCGAATGCTATTAAGGTAAACCATTCACTTTACAAAAGCATTGTTTATAATGTTATAAAGTAACGGATTTCATAACAGTCACCATATCATCCATGTGACAAAAAAACTTAGTTTATCATGTTCTATATGATGAAAACATTTGTGTCACACTTTTAACTAAGAACTACAATCACATATGACAAAAAAAATATATTGCTTTATTAAGATTTATATTATCATACACTGGCCCAATTGTGTTTTATCATCTTTATAACGCGCTTTACATATAAAACTCGTATGCTTTGTACTTTCCATAGCGGGTGGTATCTTTGACTTGACGCGGGCTTTGAAATCGGCCTTTAGAATCATCCATATATTCCCGTCTTGCAAATCGGTCTTGATATACTGTAGCTCTGTCTCTTGCAGCCGAAATTCACGCCGCTCAAATTTGATTATGATGAGTTGCCCATTTTTTGACAACTCGAATGGGCTAGAGGTCACGGAACTCAACATTTGATTCGGAAAACCTTCTAGACCCAGAGTGTAGGTACCCAACTCCGGGTAAACTCTAACGTTACCCTTTTTCCTAATACTAACTCTAATATGAAACTGTGCTTCTTGTGTTAATATATTATCTTTTATATCAATTTTGACATCCAATGTATGTTCGAAAAAAAAGAGGAAACAAAGTTTTATGTCGTAACTAATTGTTACATATCTATGTCTCTAATTAACACGATCCTTAAATGGTGAACATTAGGGGTGTTCAAAATATCCGTATCCGGAAATTCGATCCGAAAATTCGGATATCCGGATTTTCGAATTCGGATAGTGATATTTCGAAATTTCGGATATTCGATTATCCGTAAATGTAAATATTTTGGTGATTTAATAACATATGTAGATAAATACATGTAAATATTAAATATTGTTGTTAACAAAATGTATAATAAAATTTGAAACAAACAAAAGTTAATACAAAAAAACAAAATATTTTTTTTCAAAATTTCGGATTTTCGGATATATTGCGGATATCCAAAAATTTCGGATATCCGAAATTCGGATATTCGAAATTTTGGATTCGGATATTCGAAATTTTGGATTCGGATTTCGGATAGTGAAAATCACTATCCGAATTTTCGGATATCCGAATTTTCGGATATCCGATTTTGAACACCCCTAGTGAAGAGGGTCGGAAATAAAACCTTAAATTGTGATCTTTAGAGCCTTACCACCTGCAAGAACAAATATGAACATACATGATAAAGTAATAATTTAAATTAAATCGAAGAAGATAGTCAAAGAAACAAAAGAAAAACTATAGTCATCTTCCCGAAAAAAGTCTCCACATTGAAGGAAAATCCTATCATGTACCGTTCAATTTCATAAATAAAATATCTATGCCAGACATATATGCAAATGAATAAAACAAAAACCAATCAATTACCTCCAAATACAAATATACCATTTGAAAAATTGAGTTGAAAAACAAAATTATACGTACGTACGAGAATTTAAATGTTAGAAAGCAAAAAAAAAGCCATATCTCACTGGAATAACCAGAAGATGTTTTCGCGTAGGTTCAGTCAATATCCCTTCTATGGATCTTTAATCGGTGTCCAAAACTTGTAAATTGTTGGGAGAATTGGATTTCAAACTCAGGTGACGTATTTATGTAAAGACATTTTAGTTGACTTCTTTTTTTTTTAGAGAATCATCTTTTGCACTTTTGTGCTTGGTTTTAATATATTTTAGTTATTTCACAAAAAATGTATCAACATAAGATATTCACAATTAAAATAAGTGATATATATATATATATATATATATATATATATATATATATATATATATATATATATATATATATATATATATATATATATATATATATATTAAAATTCGGAAGTTAAAATAAAATAAAAGGTAATAATAAATAATAATAATATTAATATTAAAATTTAAAATCAATTTACTCGAGAAAAATAAGTATAAAAAGACAAACAATATAAACAAATTTATATTTAGCTTAAATATAAATCTGGAAAGGATAAAAAAAAATCTTACATTTTAGAATAAATGATATTTAATTAGAATAAAATAATTTCACTAGTATTATATATATTTATATAGGTAATAGGTAAAATGATTAGAAAAATTACAATCAACATATCTATATGGTTATTACCTTTAATATGATTATTAAAAGGAAAATTAATTCTGCAATGCTTTATTTCATTTTTGTTAAATGAGTTGAACCGAATGCTATTAAGGTAAACCATTCACTTTACAAAAGCATTGTTTATAATGTTATAAAGTAACGGATTTCATAACACTCACCATATCATCCATGTGACAAAAAAACTTAGTTTATCATGTTCTATATGATGAAAACATTTGTGTCACACTTTTAACTAAGAACTACAATCACATATGACAAAAAAAATATATTGCTTTATTAAGATTTATATTATCATACACTGGCCCAATTGTGTTTTATCATCTTTATAACGCGCTTTACATATAAAACTCGTATGCTTTGTACTTTCCATAGCGGGTGGTATCTTTGACTTGACGCGGGCTTTGAAATCGGCCTTTAGAATCATCCATATATTCCCGTCTTGCAAATCGGTCTTGATATACTGTAGCTCTGTCTCTTGCAGCCGAAATTCACGCCGCTCAAATTTGATTATGATGAGTTGCCCATTTTTTGACAACTCGAATGGGCTAGAGGTCACGGAACTCAACATTTGATTCGGAAAACCTTCTAGACCCAGAGTGTAGGTACCCAACTCCGGGTAAACTCTAACGTTACCCTTTTTCCTAATACTAACTCTAATATGAAACTGTGCTTCTTGTGTTAATATATTATCTTTTATATCAATTTTGACATCCAATGTATGTTCGAAAAAAAAAAAGAGGAAACAAAGTTTTATGTCGTAACTAATTGTTACATATCTATGTCTTTAATTAACACGATCCTTAAATGGTGAACATTAGGGGTGTTCAAAATATCCGTATCCGGAAATCCGATCCGAAAATTCGGATATCCGGATTTTTGGATTCGGATTCGGATAGTGATATTTCGAAATTTCGGATATTCGATTATCCGAAAATATTTTTTTTTTTTAGTTTTTATAGTTATCTTATCGGTAAATGTAATATTTTGGTGATTTAATAACATATGTAGATAAATACATGTGAATATTAAATATTGTTGTTAACAAAATGTATAATAAAATTTGAAACAAACAAAAGTTAATACAAAAAAACAAAATATTTTTTTTCAAAATTTCGGATTTTCGGATATATTGGATATCCGAAACAGGATATCCAAAAATTTCGGATATCCGAAATTCGGATATTCGAAATTTTGGATTCGGATTTCGGATAGTGAAAATCACTATCCGAATTTTCGGATATCCGATTTTGAACACCCCTAGTGAAGAGGGTCGGAAATAAAACCTTAAATTGTGATCTTTAGAGCCTTACCACCTGCAAGAACAAATATGAACATACATGATAAAGTAAAATAATATAAATTAAATCGAAGAAGATAGTCAAAGAAACAAAAGAAAACTATAGTCATCTTCACGGAAAAAGTCTCCACATTGAAGGAAAATCCTAGCATGTACCGTTCAATTTCATAAATAAAATATCCATGCCAAACATATATGCAAATGAATAAAATAAAAACCAAACAATTACCTCCAAATACAAATATACCATTTGAAAAATTGAGTTGAAAAACAAAATTATACGTACGTACGAGAATTTAAATGTTAGAAAGCAAAAAAAAAGCCATATCTCACTGGAATAACTAGAAGATGTTTTCGCGTAGGTTCAGTCAATATCCCTTCTATGGATCTTTAATCGGTGTCCAAAGCTTGTAAATTGTTGGGAGAATTGGATTTCGAACTCAGGTGACGTATTTATGTAAAGACATTTTAGTTGACTTCTTTTTTTTTTTTAGAGAATCATCTTTTGCACTTTTGTGCTTGGTTTTAATATATTTTAGTTATTTCACAAAAAATGTATCAACATAAGATATTCACAATTAAAATAAATGATATATACTTTAGTTTTTCCTCTCCGCCTACTTTTTCATCTTCAGATCTGCTTTTTTTTCACGATGCTCCTCCGCCGGAAAATGAAACCGACGAATTTGGTGCTGATGAAGGTGACGGTGGCGGTGGATTTCCGGTGACGGTGGCGGCGGTGGATTTCCATTGTTGGATTTCGAGAGTCATTTAGAGAATATGCAGAACAGCTAAACAATGTCAATAGTAAATCCTTGCTGATGAAGGTGACGGTGGCGGTGGATTTTCCGGTGGCGGTGGTGGTTCGTTTTGGTGGTGGTTTGGTGGATTCAATTTGGAGAGGAAGAATGTTTATGCACAATGTTTTTGTAATTTTTATGCACAGATATATCTAAAATTTATACACAATGTTTTGTAATATTTTGTATAAAAAACTTACATAAAATCAATTCACACGTTATTGATAAAATCGATGCACAATGTTCGTAATTTTTATAAAATCGATGCACACGTTATTGATAATATTTATGCACAAAGATTCATAAAAATAAGTAATCTGGGGAAAATGAAATTATAAAATAGAAGATATTTCTGCTTACTACAAAAAGGACCTAGAAGTTTGAAAATATTGCAAAAATACCACCGCGTTGACTTTTTTGGACTAACTTTTTGTTGACTAAATGTGTGGCTGAGATTTCTTCCTATCATTTTTATTTTAATTTTTTTTACAATATCCCTCCCCTATATATATATATATATATATATATATATATATATATATATATATATATATATATATATATATATATATATATATATATATATATACTAGATTATTGTCCCGCGATAACGCGGAAAAAAATAAAAATTGAATTGTAAACTATATGTTTATGTAGATTTTAGGTTATTATAAAAAGACAATGTTATACGTATAATAACATATATATACCTTTACGTTTATACACATGTTGTTTATAGTTATAATAACATAAACACTTTTACGTTTGTACACATGTTTTAATATTTTTTATTATGAGATTTTAAATAAAAATAATGTAAATCATAGTTCAAATTGAGTGAAATTTTTTTAAGTAAATTGGAATTTTGTTTTTATTTAAGTAGAGATTGGAATTAAAGAGATAATGTAATTATGTTTTGTAAAAGAGTGTAAAATGAAAATAGTGTTTGATGACATCATCAATTTGATCTAACGGTTGAAATCAAATAAGTTAACCCATCTAAGGGTCGTTACTTCGCCATGTGGCATTTAAGGCAACATCCGATTCATAAATAGGGTCGGGTTTCGGATAGAATAGTTCCAGTTTGTCGGGTTTCGGGTTTGACCCGATTGACCTGAAAATTACCGTCGAACTATATTTTAATCCAAAGGCATATGATATATATAAGCTAGAAGTCTGAAAGAGTTTCATACATGAAGCGATGTGAGACAAAGTAGGAAAAACTAAAGGCATATGATATATATATATAGGCTAGAAGTATAAAAAAGTTTCATACCTGAAACGATGTGGGACAACTAAAATGAAAATAGTGTTTGATGACATCATCAATTTGATCTAACGGTTGAAATCAAATAAGTTAACCCATATAAGGGTCCTTAATTCGTCATGTGGCATTTAAGGGCTCTCTTTTATTATATATTAAAGATATGTTCTGGATCCGGTGAAAAATGTATTTTATGTGAGAAACGTGACAAAGGACACTGATTCAACAAATTTTCGGAAGAAATTTTTTTTCGTAAAAAGAGCTCAGCTCTATCTAACTCGCGTTCCTTTTTGTTTTGTGGAGGAGCGAGCTTAGAGCTCATCCCTAACCGAGCTTAGAGCTCATAGCTCATCAAGCTCAGAGCTCAGTACAAAGTGATGGGGTATGAGGTGCAAGGCCAAGATGATAAGGTGTAAAGTGATGAGTTCAACATCTATACTCCTATACTAATCTAATTACTACACAAAGACAAAATTTAAGTATCGATATAAGAGTAAAATTATCATTCAATTACTAACCATTGTCTTAGTGGGCGACGATTAAACTTACCGAATATAAAATATAAACATTTAATAATAATTAGATATTTTCAAATTTAGATAGAATCATAAGTCATAACACGTATTTAGTTATAACTATAAATTCGTTATTGAAAAACATTGATGTTCATTAGGTGTTGTGTAGTGTTGTTTATACATAAAAGACTTAACAATCATCGTTACAAAAATAATAATAGTCAAAGATAATTTAAGGATGATAGACAGTCGTTTAATTATTTTTCATAAAGTGAATAGATAGTTCATTAACATTATTTTGGAAATTCTAACCCTATAAAAACCGGTGTGACATGAAACTCTACCCGGAAATGATTCGTTTCCATTGTCTCTACATGAAAAAATTCCCGACTTCACACCTTAAAATAATTGAAGTATGTTGCCAAAAAAAATATTTATTATACAAAATGAAAATTGGAAAAAAGAAAAAGGTTGCTATTTTACTAAATTGCCCTTAATCAAACAAACAACCTAATTATTCCAATTCAGATAATAAAAAAAAACAGAATCCACACAAATTTTAGTAACAAATAATAACGGTTTTAATTTGAAAGAGTCAAACACGCAAGGATCATTATCAAATTCAAGAATACTTCAGGGGTGTAAAATGAAACTTTTTAATATTTATAAAAATAAAAGGAACACTTGTCATATACCACTCATACATAAAGTTTGCCATACAATACATAATACATTTTTGGTTATCACTTTTCTCATAGATCAGAAGCTTGCATCAGATTCTCTCACAAATTTCTGTAAGTTTATCGATTTTCATCGGTTTTAGATCGTGTTTACGTGTCATTGTAGTATCGACGTTGGTTTTGTGCTCAACGACGAGTGATTTTTGATTTTTGAATAGTTTTGTGTTCATGTTTGTGTTTTATTTATATATGAATGAATGATATGAATGAATTATGATCTGATTTATGGATTATGTATCTATAATTCGCGTGTTTCACTTTTCTCGATCTCAATTAATTTTTCATGATTACACTATTACAAATATCGTAGTTTGAATGATTTAGGGTCGATTTGAATTTTTGTGTCCACGGATAGTTTATGTGGTTTTTAAGACGTTTTCTCACACACATACATTGATATCATATAAGAAAATAGTATATTCGACTTGATTTTAAACTTTTTATTTGGTTAAAAAAAATTAAAAAAATGTTTTGAGTTTCTATTTTTGTAAGTTTTCGTTTATAGAAACGTAGGGGTAAAACGGTAATTTTCCATTACTATACATTACTTATGTCTAGATATTAAGGTCTGTATAGTGTAAACAATAATGTTTGTTTTATGTGTTGAATAAACGATTTGTATGATCTACATTGCAGACTTTAAATTTCGAGACTCGAGAGACAACTAGTGATATTCGTGTAACGAAACAAGTGATTTGTATCGATGTCTTCAAGAACTATTCGAAAGGCGATTGGTGTGGTTAAAGACCAAACTAGTATAAGCATTGCCAAAGTTGCGGGCAATGTAGCACCCGGTCTTGAAGTGCTCATCGTAAAGGCAACTAACCATGACAATGGGCCCGCGGAAGAAAAATACATACGCGAAATCCTTCATCTTATATCCCAATCTCGAGGATATGTAAGTGCGTGTGTTTATAATATTTCAAAACGTTTAAGCAAAACCCACGATTGGGTTGTTGCATTGAAAGCGTTAATGCTTGTTCACCGATTGTTAGTTGATGGAGATCCGGTTTTTGGTCAAGAGATCATGTTTGCTAGCCGGAAAGGAGCAAGGGTCTTGAACATGTCTGATTTTCGAGTTGAAGCTCTTTCGAATTATTGGGATCATTCAAGGTTTGTGAAGAATTACGGAATGTATCTTGATCAGAAACTTGAGTTTATAGCGTTTGAACGAAAACTAAGTGGATATAAGGAGTTTAGAGATGATCATAGTTATGGAATAAGTCATAAGTCGAAATCTTATGGTGATTTATATGAATCAGTAACACGAACAAAAGTGGCAACAACGCCTATTAGGGAAATGAAACCCGATAGAGTTTTGGAAAGATTGAATAAACTTCTTCGGTTAATTACTAAAGTGTTATCTTGTAGACCAGCTGGAAATGCGAAAACTAATAAAATGGTGCTGGTTGCTTTGTACCTTGTTTTAAACGAGAGTTTTAGGATTTACGCTGATATATGTGAAGCGTTGGGGTTTTTACTTGATAGGTTTCCGGAAATGGAATACGCTAATTGTGTTAAGACTTTTGATCAGTATGTTAATGCGGCTAAAACGATTGACGAGCTTGTTGACTTTTATACTTGGTCAAAGGATTTGGGAGTTGCAAGGGTCTCGGCTTTTCCAGAAGTGCAAAAGGTTACCGATAAGGTGTTGGCAACACTAGAGAGTTCTTTAAGGGAAAAGAAAACAGTGTTTGAGAAAGACATGGAACAAGGTTATAAAGAAAACGGACTGTCAACACCAACGCCTGTGGTTCAAACAACCGAAGACCTGTTGAATCTGGAGTATGACACAGTGCCGGCAGCTAACCATGGTACTACTACATTGGCACTTGCTTTGCTTTCTGAACCTAAACCAGTCGAAACTCAAGGTTCATGGGAAGTTTTTCCAAATACCGGGACGCCGGTGGTCAGGAGCGGAAAAGCTGATTGGGAGCTGGCATTGGTGGAATCCACCAGTAACATAACGAAACAGAAGGTTAATGTTTCAGGTGGTGGTTTTGATCCGTTAACGCTCAATGGTATGTACGATCAAGGGCATATGAGCTATAATCAGGCCGGGAGTTACACTAGCATGGGGAGAGCTGCACCACCCGTGTTAGCCTTACCTGCACCCAAGGAAACGATGCATCCAGTAATGGACTCACAAGACCCGTTTGCAGCATCTCTCATGGTCCCACCTCCGCAATACGTGCAACTTGCTGACCTAAAGAAGAAACAGAGTTTTATCGACCAACAGGTTTGGCAAGGGCATGTCGGCAACGGGATGTTAGGGCAAGGGCATGTCAGCAACGAAATGCTAGCCCAAGGACACGTCGGCAAGATCAATACTGGTGTTGTGACTTACAACGGAATGGGACAACAAGCAGGGTATAACTACGCACATTATTGATCAACTTACGTCACACTGAAATTGTTTTTTGACTCTCTATCCTACATGGAAATTTTCTATAAAGATATGTTCGACTCATTGTGTAAAAAGAACTTTGATTCATTAAATAAGACTACTACGGAATCATTTTGGCCCGTTTCTAATAAAACTACAGCGTTGATGTTTTGGTACTTTTATTCGTGTTTGAGTTAACAAGTTGAATATTTGAAACACGGATGTAATCACAGTAAAAAAAAAACTTACGATAGCTTAAAAACTTCGAGTATCAGAATGCTTCAACAATTATGAACAAATAAACAAATATTTCATGCGAGTCAACTTTGTAAAGAAGGTAAAGATTCGACATGAAAAGAAAAAATAAACCGAACTAGATCTGTCAAGACTCAAGAATGGAACAATACTATCACGTAAATTAAAGTTCATTTTCGTAAGAAAAAAAAAAGAATGAAAATCTACTCCTTTCGATGTTTCTTTTCTTTCAGAGAATTGTGGGAAAGACGAGGCAATTTAGTATTCAGTTTTGACCTGTGAATACTGAAGCTGCAACGCTCTTTAGTGACTCGTATGCTTTCTGCAGATCAGATTCTGTGTGAGCAGCTGAGACAAACAATCTGATTCCGACAGGCAGTTTGCATTTGTCAAGCGTTGATCTTTTAGAAGGCACCACGAAAACCGAGTGTTCCTTAAGTACCTGCAATTCCATCAGGTTTTAAATAACTAAAATACATGATACAACAGAGCGTAAACTACAAGGACCCATTTCATCTAATCCTTAAATCATATTGGTATAGACTTAAAGACTTACTCGATCAGCAATATCTTCAAGCATCTGAAGATCACTCTTTACCGACCCTGTGGAATTCTTTAGTACGAGGAACACAATAGGTGACAGTATGTCACTTGCAAGTTTCAGTCCCTCTATTCCCGCCAAAGCTGAAAATGTAAAATTATTAGGGAAAAACACATTGTACTGAATAAAAATATCACAAAATAGCAGATGAAGCACAAACCTGTACATAACGCTTTGACATTATCTCTTAATTTAGTTAAAAGTTGAGGGTTTTCGTCTATAACATCAATGGCGGTAATTGCAGCACTTGCTAAATACGGTGGCAGAGATGCAGAGAATACATAACCAGAGCTGCTGAGTCTCTACAACAAGAAGATTTAGGGTTAAATTACATTTTTGCCCTTTATAAGTCGTTACAATTTACATAGCATATGCTTACTTGATGATCGATAACTCTATTATTTCCGGTACAGAAACCACCTTCTGAGGCTAATGCATGTCCCATAGCAGCAGTTATAATATCTACCTTATCGATCTACAATATAGTAACAAAATCGTCAACATTACGACTTTAGAAAGAAAAAAAAGATAAATAAAAAGGGGAGATCGAGTAACGGAACATACGGGAACTTTGAAGTGTTCAGTTAAACCTCTACCAGATTTACCAAGAACACCAAAAGAGTTGCTTTCGTCTAATAAGACACGGAACTTGTACTTCTCCTTAAGTTTAATTATCTCATCGAGTGGAGCAATTTGACCAGAATTCTGGTACACGGATTCAACCACGATGTAACGTCTTAACTTCTTAGCTCGTTTGTTGTCTTGGGTGACTTTCTCGAGTGTACTTTGTAAAGACTCCATGTTATTGTGTTTAAAGTATACAATCGTACTTTTTGATAGATGTAACCCATTCTGTATGCCCCAGTGAACACCTTCATCTCTGAAATGAAACAGACACGTTTTTATAGATACGTGTTTGACCTTTAAAGTCAAAACTTATAATCTTATATATTCATACTTACACGATAATAATATCTCCTTTCTTGGAAAACGCTGGAATTATACTGAACATGGTCGAAAGCCCATAAGAATAGAGTATGGAATCAGGAGTTCCCAGAAATTTTGCTATTCGAGCTTCACAGTCAAGATGAACATCTACATAAACGAGAACAATAAAAAGAAGATTAAAAGTGATTGCTATAAGAAAGTTCATTAAGTTAAACATTTGGCTATTTGTATACCAATTGTTCCATAAAATCCACGAGGACCACACGAACCAACACCGTATTTCTCCAGAGAAGTGGTACATGATTGCTGCCATATAAAAAGTCACTTAATGTAAAAAGTAAAAACCACGAGAAAATAAAGTTAGAGGGTAGTTTCTCACAAGTAACTTCTCATGTCCCATCAATCCTAGGTAATTCGCTGAAGCAAAATTCACGACATCTTTTCCGTTGATTACTGTATGTGGTCCTGCAGCACTGGATATAATGGAACTTATATCACCAGGTATACAGAATATATACGCATATGAATGTATTTATGGATTTATGTATACCTCTCTAATACCGGTGCTTCTTTTTCCATCTCTTCGCTTATAGTTGGGATAAGTGACTCTGGGACCCATTCGTCGCATAACTCATCTATTTCCTACCAACGTTAAGCTAACACATTTATGATTTACTAAATTAAGAAATGATTAGACGAGATGTTAAACTGGAAACGGATGAAACCTTGTTTGTTAAAGGACGTTTAGGTGGCTTGTAACTCTTTTGAGTTAGTAAGAAGACAATAACTACCGCGAGTAGTCCTTCAACAAACAGATGGCCTACAGGGAAAGCAAAAAATTTGATCTTTGTATAAAGAATATATTGAGATTTATTGACAAAGAAGTTTGTAAAGAGGTTTTTGGAATGGAAACCATACCTCCAATGGGCACTCCAAAAACCACAGCTCGAGCAAAAGGGGCTTCAGATGCAAATCTCACCCAATTAGACGCGTTTTTAACAGAATTCAATAAGACGGTAACAATGTTGTTAGATAAATCCATTCCGTCTTTCTTGTTATCGAATCAATATCCCACCAAGAACTTTGTTCCTAGTGTATCATACTAATCAGCAAACTAAAAGCCAGATATTACCGTTAGTATGTAAAGATAACTACTTTTCCAACTACCATAATTCATTTATTGTTAACAAAAAAAAACTACACTTTATAAGAATAAGAAACTATCGTCTATCGATAAAGCATGAACACATAAATATACATAAACCATCTTAGGATCTTAGTGTAAAACAGATTAGGTTTTCCTTGTTTAAGTTACCCACAGGAGGCAAGTCTTTTTGACTAAAATGTATGTCGGCTTAACCAGGATATCCCCGTGACCGTTTCCAAACTGACTCGTCTGCATTTTTGCTAAAGATTACTAATTTTAACATAAAAGAAAAAACAGATTTTTCCTTAAAAACACATACTTTGCAAGTAAAAAGACGAAAAGCTTTACGATATATATCGAAATCATAACAAGATTGTTTAGCTTCAATCACTACTATCAATAAAACATGATCAAATATTTAAAAAAAAAAACATAATTCTTAGATTATGATCTATGATGCAGAATAGTTTATATATCAAATCACAGATATTAACAATTAAAATTAATAGTGAATAATAAAGTTCATTAAGTTAGTAATCTAATTTGAGAATTACCTGATCTGAGGAACTGAAAATGATGCAGATCTACGAGTGATTGTGATGATTTGATGCTTAATTAGAACCCTAATTTAGCAGAATGATAATTGAAATATATAGATATAGATAGATATATACATATACAGATATAAGGGATCTCATATGTGATTTTTATTTGAATGATAATAATATATGTGACAAAACAGGCGGCGGGTTAACATTGTAAATATATTGATTACTTTAGCGTGATTTGATTCGGTTTGGTTCGGTTTTTTCATTACACTGAATCAATCGACTGGTTTGATTTTTCGGTTTTTGATTGATTTTTTCGATTTAGGAAAATTTGGTTCGATGATCAAGTAATATTTTGGTCTAAACTTTTATATTATTTTTTCTTATAATGTTTTTATGACCTAGATAAACAAATACAATCATAATAATTATCTATAAAAGAAATTAATGGTATATTTGAAATGATTCGATTTGGTTTTTTTGGGAAGAACTAAAACGAGACTGAAAAATTAGGTTTTTCTTTACTGAAAAAATAAACCATCAGATTTTGTTTTGATTTAAGTTATTTCGGTTTTGATTCGGTTTTTCTCTCCTAGCCTAACATGCCATTTTACTTATGAACCATAAGTGTTTTCATTGTAGAACATTTTCAAGATCATTGATATTGCATACAATTTTAATAAATATAGATTAAACTTTTTCTACGTATAAAAATCTTATACAATTTAGTTTAATAGAACGAGTTTAGTTCAATGAACTCATAGTTATGGTAAAGGCATATTTGTGCTTATGTCGAAGTGAACTTTGATACCAAAGGTCGTTAATGAGTTTCATGTTAAGTAATTATTACCAGCTTTAGTGTTTGTTTTTTTAGATCGTATGCTTCAAGTGACTTTTTTCGGAGTACATCAAAATGTCAAACTAGGCATTCCAAGTTATAAATGTTTAGGCATTTTGGTCACTTTTGTGGCTACATATCAGTTGCCTTTGTCGTGTTTAGTTATGTTTATGCCTAACTATAGTCTTGTGACTTAATTGTTAAGCCTAACTGTGAACAATTCTTTAAGAAAGTTATGTAACAATCAATACATCAATTTACCCAATTTACTATTGTATATTTGTATGAAACATAATTATTAAAAACTTTCGATTGTATAATCAAACTTTTTATCTGTCGTTATTTTATCATTAACATAGAGTCAATTTACGTTAATATGACAAACAATGTGAAAGTTGGTATATGAAACATATATCCGGCACGAGGGTATAAATAACTTGAGCCGAGCCCCAACTCGCCTAAGCTCGAACTCGATTCGTTTTGAACCTTATATGTAAGTCTCGAGCTCGGTTTCGAGCTTGGTTTGTGAGTGACTTTTCAGGTTCAAACTCGACTCATGTAAGTTGGTTTGTGTGTGTAAACAATTCCACACTCCTCCACTCCCCACCACCACCACCACCACTATCACAAACCGATGTCGTCTAACGTGGTGGTAGTCCTCGACAACGGTGCCGGATTAATCAAAGCCGGCATCGCTGGCGAACGCGACCCCACCACCGTCAGCCCCAACTGCACCGCCCGTCCACCGTCGTCAAAAAAGCCTCTCATCGCCGACCAACTCCTCTCCCCAACCGCCGACCTAACCTCCGCCGTCATCCGCCGTCCCTTCGACCGCGGCTACCTAATCAACCCCGACCTCCAATCCACAATCTGGTCCCACATCTTCTCCTCACAGCTCCACATCACCCCCTCCCAATCCTCACTCCTACTCACAGAGCCGCTATTCAACCTCGCGTCGATCGCACGCGCCACTGATGAGATTGTTTTCGAGGAATTTGGTTTCAGGTCTTTGTTTGTAACCGACGCGCCGAGATTAGTGCATTTGTATGAAGCGAGTAGACGCCCGTATGATGTGGTGGCGAAGACGCAATGTAGTTTGGTGGTGGATGTAGGGTTTAGTTTCACGCATGCCGCACCCGTGTTTCAGAGTTTTACGGTGAACTATGGAGTCAAGAGGATGGATTTGGGAGGGAAGGCTTTGACTAATTATTTAAAAGAGTTGGTTAGTTATCGGTCGGTTAATGTTATGGATGAGACTTTTTTGATTGATGATGTTAAGGAGAAGTTGTGTTTTGTTTCCAATGACGTTGCACGCGATTTGCAGATTGCTAGGTATCCAGTTTTTGTAATGTATCTAACTTAAAACGCGTCTATTGTATGTATGTGACTTCCGCATAGTGCTATTGTATTTATATGGATATACGTAACATTCATATAGGTTGTCACGTGTGGTGCCACGTCATATGTTTAAAAGTTTTCAATCGGTCAGATACATACAATAACAATATTTGAAAGTTAGATAGACGTTTTTAGTTGGACAAATACAATAGTATATATAGTAAAGTCGGTATCCGACTTTACTTCAAAGTCGATTGTATGTATCTAACTTAAAATGTGTATATAACTTTCAAATATTGACAGTGTATGTATATGGCCAATCAAAAACTTATAAATATGTGATGTGGCATCACACGTGGCAACTTATATGGATGTCACGTATAGCTGAATACATACAAGAACAATGTTTGAAAGTTAGATTACACACTATAGACGAGGTTTAAGTTAGATATATACAATTGATATCGGAATAAAGATGAAAACTTTTATAGACTTTTATCCCATGATTATATAATTTTCAATATTGCACCATCTGATACAATGCGTTTATTGCAACTAATTATAATTTTTTGGTATTGTGTTATCTTTGTTATGTTATTTACAGGAGACGAGGAAATGACAATCATTTTAGGTGCACATATGTGCTTCCCGACGGTATTACACATACAAAGGGATTTGTAAAAGATCCTATTGAAGCAAAAAAATATCTTAATTTATCTGACGATGGTGAACTCCCACATTCAAAAGGAACCGATGAAGCTGATCAAACAGAAGTTAGAAGTAGACCATCAGAAAGGAATAGAATCGACCTGACCAAAAATGTATTCAAAGTTCTTCATTTTCAACATTTTGTCTAAAGATTAGTCCTTTTTTTATGAAAGCCAGTTGATTTCATTTCATTTGTTTAAAACAGGAATTCAGCTTGAGCAATGAGCGGTTTCTTGTCCCTGAGATGATCTTTCGTCCAGCTGATTTGGGTGTGTGTCGATTTCTTATGTTCATTTGATTTGTGTAGAGATTTTTCAGGTTATTTTATATAACTATTTTGTGGAATTGTAAATAAATATTATGCAGGAATGAACCAAGCTGGACTTGCGGAATGTATTGTCCGAGCTGTTAATTCTTGTCATCCTCATCTTCATCCCGTGCTGTATGAAAGGTAGTGTTACATTTTACTTTGATCAAAGAAAATACTCTGTAACTTTTTTTGTGGTAGCTGTGGCCGTTCTGGTTTTAAGTGAAACTTGTTTTGCAGTATCATATTGACCGGCGGAAGCACATTATTTCCAGGTTTTTCCAAAAGACTGTAAGTTTCACTTTGTTTTTTCTTTAATTTGAATGGGTATTTGGATGTGTATTATAGAACGGATTATTGCTATTTGAGGACGTATTTGTCAGTTTTAGTGTTTGGAGGAAATGATTTATGATTTTGATTATCTAATATTTAGAGGGTGTTTGCGTGTTTGGGATTGCTTTGAGGTTTATTTGTTTATTGTATTTGCAAAATACTGATAATTACTAATAGTGTTTGGCAAAGCTCATGAAAAACGTAGCGCAGTTTTGAAAAAGCAGCTTGGGACATGCCTTTTTTTAAAAATTTGTAAACGCATAATCACTTATCCAAACAATAAACACCACTTCGGGGTCTAATAATCGTTCCATACATGCTTCAGCTTCACTCTATCTTGCAACACGTTATAATACGACGATTATCTGATTATGATTAGCTAACACTGTATAATCAGTTTCAAAAACACATCCAGAATCAATTTTTCAAGTTAGGTCAGGCTGAATAGGATTTTTTTTATCTGATAACAGAGAAAGTGAGCTGCGCCCTCTTGTTCCGGATGTGTACAAAGTGAAAATAACAACTCAAGAAGAGTAATAACATCAAACTTCTACAATATTACGTCATTTATGATGATTTCCTCGCCAAACTAACTTATTTAAAACATTGTTTTCTATGTGCAGTCCTATACTAGGCGTGTGGCGTGGAGGGTCGCTATTGGCTTCCAGCCCTGATTTTGATGCATTATGTGTCACCAAAGCCGAGTATGAAGAGCTTGGGTCTTTCCGTTGCCGTCGGCGGTTTTTTCATTAGTTTACATCAGAAAGGTACTGCTAACATATTCATTCAGATCTCATTTGTTAGATTTGTACGTTAATTTTTATTATATTTGAATCAGAGTATTACTACGTTAGATACTAATAAGAAACCAATATGTTAATCAAGACTAGAAAAATGAAAAAGCACCTTACCCTTGTGATAGATAACCTTACGCTGGTGGGTCGAAGAAGAGTAAGATACCTTTTTTCCAGAAACTGTATGACACTTGCATTTAATGGTTTATATTTGCATTTAACTAGGAATTTAATTATATCAACGGTCTATAGGTGTAGTTGAGAGATCTTTACAGTTTTACACGGTAACAACTATTAGGTAGCTCCTTAAGTCTTATACGAACAGCCATTTGGTTGAATAATGTCAACCATTTATTGGTTTAGTTGAGAGATCTTTAAATATTCGTCACTATAACGATTTAAGTTTTTTTTTTATATTTTCTAGGTAGCTCCCTAAGTCTTATATGAGCCATTTGGTTTAATTTGTCAACCATTTATATGTTTAGTTGAGAGATCTTAACTATTTTTCAATAAAACCATTAACGGTTTTAATATTTTTGAATACGCTTGGGATTACTTTTAACCCGTTCGACCAATTTGACTTGCATTCTCTTTAGTTAATATTTTAGACTAACCCATTTGACCTGTTAAAGATAAATTATAACCCGAGTTGATCAATTTTAGTAAATGGGTCAAAATTGTCACCTCAAAAGGAATTCATTAGTAAAGATTTTGTGGCCCTTTAGATTAACACCTTAGACACGTACATATTGAATTACATGGACAAATTTCAAGAACTTATGTTTGTTCCGTTTCTTGTGGTGAAACAACAGGATTAGTTTAAACCTTCCATAGATTATTCAAGCAAGGAAAGGAAAGTACACTGGTTTAGTTTCAAGCATTTCATCGCTCTCAGAGACTTTGATGCAAAAACTCAACTTGTGACAGCATTTTAAAGTCAGGATTCCATTCCAAAAAACTTGAACCGAAAGATGGCAAATTGCAACGTAAGTGATTGCAATCATTTTCACAGCAGTTGTTTGTACATCTAAGATGCCTCCCGAGTAATGTTATAATCTTGTAAATCTCCGCCTAATTAGATTATAGACACTTAGTAAAAATTCATGTAACATTTTGGTCTAGATCAAACTAGACATGTGGTGATTAAAGTTTAATAACCTTAGTCCATAACACCGGTGTTTAAGGGTTTCATTTTTGACTTGTCTGCGGTATTTGATTTTGTCAATTAATGTTTTAAAACATGTTCAAACAGCTTTGTGTGGCGAAACAATTAACACTTTTTCGTCGTTTTAAAACATGCTTAAACAAGTCGGGTCTATTATTCGTTTTGTTTTGTAACGAAAAATCCATCAAACTATTATACAAAGTAAAAACATAGTCCAAAATAAGTGAGTGATGTATGACTTGTAACAAAAAGTTTTCAAAATAATGACACCATACTTACACGACAAAATGTTGGTACAATAATCACTTTCAATTGTTACATATCATGAAAGTAATTCAAGAAACATCACTTTCTTATTACAAAATAAAAAATAATAATAAATAATTAAATAAAAGATTCCTTTCTCCATTAACATCTTAAAAATTGACAAACCATATGAAAAGCTTGGGGTGTTTGTTTGGTCAAATATAAAGTTTATTGACATTTTAGTTTATGTTTTATAAGTTCGGATTATTTTGTTTATGTAACTGTTTGTGAACTTACTGTTCATTAGGTCATAATAAACAGGAATAAGCCCACAAGCCAAAAAATCCGAGCTTATGAAACATAAGTCGAAATATCAATAAACCATAAACCGCTTATATAAGCCCAAACAAACACCCCCTTTATCTCGCCTTCCATATATGCCTAACCATCTTAACCCACCTTCCCCTCCCCGGTCTCGGCTGTTTCTTCCTTTTCGGGTTTATCTCGTTTGGTTTATTCTTTTAGTATTATTTATTAGTTTACTACAACTTATAAATGGGTAATATTCTCACTTTTTTTTTCTAAAAAAAACCACACCTATCTTTTTAAAGCTTATATTTTTATATATAATAAAACATTTAAGTTTTATCTCCTTAAAGCTCCAAAAGTTAAAAGTAAAACATACATAAAAAAGTTTATTTGGTTGATACAATTTTAACTTTCAAAACAAATAAAACTTCTGAAAGCTCTAACTCGTAATAAAGCTCCGTCTTCAGCTCCAACTTGTATCTATGACTCTACATCTAGTTGTTTCAAACATAACCAACTACTCGTAAATCCGAAAATAAGCTAAAACAAACAACCCTTTCACTCTTTTCATGTTTAACCCCCCACCATTTTCATATATGTCCCCTACAAGTTTGTGAGGGTGGGGTTTTAGTTTTCACTTTTCAACATTTCATCACATTTTCTTAGTTCAATTATTGACCACCCATTAAAGTTTTTCAAAAGGGGAAGCATCTTTCACTCTCTATTCCCCCACTAGTCTCTATATTTAGGGTTTTAGATAATCAATTTCAATTCTCATGTAATCTTTTTGCTCATATTTAATTTCCCAAAAAAAAGATTTTTTTTTTTTTTTTTTTTTTTTTTTTTTTTTTTGAAGATGCCTAGACCTGGACCAAGACCATTTGAATGTGTTAGAAGATCTTGGCATAGTGATAGACACCAACCCATTAGAGGCTCAATCATTCAGCAGATTTTTAGGTAAATATTTTTTACTTTTATTTTATAAAGTTTTCATTTTTATTTCATTAATCTTGTAATTTTTAGTGGTTTTCTTAATTTTTATTACATTAATCATATAAAGTTTGGATTTTTAGTGGTTTGTTTCATTTGGATATTTAAAAGTTTTGATTTTTGTTACATTAATCTTATAAAATTTTGATTTTTATTACATTAAAACTTATAAAGTTTTGATTTTTTTTAATTGGGTATTTAATATTTTTGATTTTAATTACATAAAACTTATAAAGTTTTGATTTTTATAAGTTTTTTTTAATTGGGTATTTAATATTTTTGATTTTTATTACATTAAAACTTATAAAGTTTTGATTTTTATAAGTTTTTTTTAATTGGGTATTTAATATTTTTGATTTTTATTACATTAAAACTTATAAAGTTTTGATTTTTATAAGTTTTTTTAATTGGGTATTTAATATTTTTGATTTTTATTACATTAAAACTTATAAAGTTTTGATTTTTATGACTTTTTGATCAGAATTGTACATGAAAACCATGGTCCTGGTACTAAAAAGAACAGAGAATGGCAAGAAAAGTTACCTGTTGTTGTGTTTAAATCTGAAGAAATCTTGTATTCCAAAGCCAATTCTGAGGTACCCATTTTGTAGATTTTGTTATAATTCAATAATTAGTTGCGAGTTTTCGTTATATATATAGCTAATCTTGTTATTTGGTTCACTGTAATTAGGCGGAATACTTAGACCCCGAAACGTTATGGGATCGTTTAAATGATGCCATTGATACTATAATCAGGAAAGATGAGACCATGGAAACTGGTGAATTATTGCCCCCTTGTGTTGAAGGTACACTATTTTCGTTTTCTTGAAAATAAAGTTTAAATCTTGGAAGTTGAATTCGAGTTTAAATTTGAGTATTTTTATTGTTATATGGTGTTTAGCTGCCCTTAATTTGGGTTGTGTTCCTGTAAGATCATCAAGAAGTCAAAGAAACAATAATACGAGAAGCTACTTAAGCCCTAGAAACCAAGATTCGGGTTCAAATGCTCGAAATGTTAATGTACCCAATGTTCAAAGACCCGGTAGTGTGGATCAAACGCATAAATTTTCAGAAGTTAATAACAATATAAGGCCGAGTTTTTATCCCCCGTCATTTGAAAATCAACCATCTTCAGTTTATCCATTATACCATGGTTTCCATTTTCAGCCTCGGGTACCTAATATTGGATTTTATAGTAATCACCACAATCCAAACAATATAATTGTTGGTACACCGGTTTTTCAAACAACACACGAGCCTTTACCTTCTTCTTCTCAAACGGGCTGTCAAGAAAGAGTGTTTCCATTTGATAGATTTCAAAACCGTTCAATGAAAGAATCTCAACCCGAATTAGCGGAATGTGATTTGTCTCTAAGGTTGGGTCTTGTTTCAAGTAGTGGAAAAGGGTTGAGTTTTGTCGATGATGTTGACTCGAGTCCAAGAAGTAAGGAGTTTTCTTTCTTTCCTGTAAATTCAGAGGTTGAAGAAGTTGAGAATTTGGTGACGGATG
This sequence comes from Senecio squalidus, assembly GCA_910822075.1. Classification (NCBI taxonomy): domain Eukaryota; kingdom Viridiplantae; phylum Streptophyta; class Magnoliopsida; order Asterales; family Asteraceae; genus Senecio; species Senecio squalidus. Next base: position 66,088,341 of record CAJVGC010000060.1, read on the forward strand.
TTAGGAAACGGAAAACAGTAGGGCAAACACAGCATTGTTTGCATTTAGATCCCGATTTTGAGCGAATGAAAAGACGAGGTTTGTAGATATTAAATTCATTATGTTTCCTTATGCAATGCAATTCTTTATAAAGAAACGAGATAGAAATCATGATTACCTCTAGTCCTAAATTTCTAGCTTTTTATGTTATTTTTGTAAATAGTAAATTATGTGAACGGTCATTATCCAAATTTCACTTATAGTCTCTAAAACATAGTGTTAGTAGTCTCCGAATCAAGTGAAATCACTAAAATACCCTCGTTCAGACCAAGTGAAATGACTACTGTAAAAAAGGGTATTTTAGTCATTTTTCTAGGTCCAGGGACTACCGACACTATGTTTTAGAGACTACGTGGAGGTTTAACGTGATTTTTCTGACTTGAGACTAGACATGAAAGTTTGTGCGACCATATGGACCATTCACGATTTACTCTTCGTGAATTTGCATATTGTTATGTAAAATCCCGTTTCGTTTTCTTTCATATAGTATCAGTAGGTAGGTGGTATGAATGGTATGGGTGGTGAGGGAGGGTTCTCATTCATTTCATGATGTTAATCTCTTAGCACATTTCGTTTTCGGGTCCACTTTGTGCATTGTCTTGTTGTACCTTATGCATTAATATCCAAACCCGTTGTAATCGACCACGACAAATGCATGAGACTAGAAAAGGACCGAGGTTTTTGGCTTGTAACGATGAGTATTGTTTTGATTTCACTATTCATTTTGTCACATGGACATGATTTTAGATATTAGACACTCGGGGACGAAAATCATGTCTTGATTTACACCAAGACCAATTATGTTCTGTGTATACTGTATGTATTACATCTAGAGTGGTATGGTTGTATCAGTTTGGTGTTCATAGGGTGGACTGATGTTTAAGTTTTTTAGCTGTTTTTATTTTCTAAATGCGGTGTACAAGTTATAGCTTATCGTGTTATGTTTTGGTGTTCATTTTCGTGAGATGTCGTGGTTTTCTAGGCCTTTGTTTTACTGATTGGTGTTCTTGTATTTTCTAGCTTCTTGCAAATTTTTATATACATACTATTTTTCCGTTCAAGAATAAAGTAGGAGAGTCTATAACATTTTCTCACATAGACACATAAAGCGAGTTGTATGAGCACGTCACAAGGCTTAAGAAACGAGTTACTAATATTAATCATCACGGTTTAAGTTGATTCGAGAGTTAATGGGTTAATTAGTCAAATTGGGCCCGAGAGTTATATAGATGTATATTGAACCAAATGTGTCATGGTCATGTTTGGTCTTTCGTGGGTCAGGTTAGTCGTGTTTGCTCGATGTGAAAAGAACGAGTGGAATATGGGCCGATATTGTCCCAACCTTTACGGTAGGAAACGAAGGACCATTTCAGGTAGGTCGGGATGGGATGGGGCTGGACCGTGTTACACATTTATTTTTAAACTTTTTTTTGGTTCATTCGGGTATATTTTGACATTGATGTTTGAATATTGATGATAAAGCTTACTTCTTCCCTCAAACTCTACATTAAGAGTTTGTCAAACAATAATATTCAAAGCGAAAAAGCTAAATGAAGTAAGCTAAACTGTGAATCCAGGGTATTCCGTCTTCAAAACCAAACTTGGTGGATGACCTAGAACCCAGAGATCCAAACCGATGTAGAACATGTTTACGTGATTCAAAATCCAGAAGTATGAAGTAGAGTGAAAATGAAGTGTGCCTTGCTTGTTGAACCCGAGAGCTTAATCCAACAAACAGATACAATACATAACTAGCTATGACTAAGTCGGGATATCTAATGTAGAACTACTGATGCAAACACAATGGACAAATCAACGAATCAGAAATACCAAACACAAAAATATCGAACCAAAAATTCTAAACAATATCTCTTATGTCCCTCTTTCATATTTGACGGATGTCTGCTCTGAAGCAGTTTCCCTCAGATAGAGATATATCACCTTTTTATACCCATCTTTGACGAGATTGAATATCGTTGTAGTTTCTAATCTTTGATATATCATATAAATTTAGATTTGAATAACTATAAAATCATGTTAGATATTATCAAGAGCCCGGAATATTTTTGAATGAATACTGATTAATCATCTTTTAATTAAGAAAATAAATAAAATTAGCTTTTAAAGTATATAATATGCTTCTTTGCACCTTCTTTAATAACTATTGGCTTTTAAAATTTTTAATAATATATATTTTTTAAAATAAATATTATAAAACCATAGTTGAAACTTAAAAGATCTAAACTTTTATCGTTTATGGAAATATTTTTATTAATTCATCGTTTAATAAAATATTCCTACTTACAAAGTAAACCACGTTCAAATAAAATAATTTTCCATTCTTGATCCACGTGAAATAAAATTGTCTTATAATAATGTTAGGATAATATAACAAACGAGTAAAAATCCGTGCATTGCAGCGAGGTTAAAAATAGTCATTTTTTATAATAAAGCATATTAGAAAACAACACCTTCAAAAAAAAATTCAAATGTAAATGAAAAACGAAAAGATGTTATAAATATTATACAAATAGATTAAAAAAAAATAAAAACCATAACTGAAATAATATAAAATTTATAAAGCTATTAAAAGTTAATTAACAAAATCATATCACAAAAGTAAGTAATTGTTACATATATATTGAAGTTTAATCGATTAGGTTTTACTTAAAACAAACTTTTTATTAGAGCTTTTATAACTTGTGTTTTTAGAACACATGTTAAAATGCTCCACCTTTCTATTCACTTTTTGAATTGTTCGTTATCTTTCTTGGAGATTCCTTTTGTGTATTTGACCTTTCTTATACGAGGTGGTTGTTTTAATCTATTTATATTTTGTTTTGTCTTGTAAAAAAGAAATGTGGTTGTTAATCTTAAACTTTCTATTTAAAACACTCAATCTACGCAAGATATTTTCCTTATAAAGATACTTTATCAGCTCACACTGAATCGTTTACAAATAAATAATGCTTCGTTAGTCTAGTTGGTCACAAAAAAAGAAGTTTTCGCGAATTTATAATCTATATATAAATGAATAATTATTAAAAGACGATTAGATATAAACTATATTATGATATTATATTTAGATGGCTTTCTAGAATATGATTTCATTGGGGAAAATAACACAATGAAATAAGTTGGCAAGTTTATTTCATAAAGTTTCCAAAACATGTTTGTATATTTCGATATAAATAACCATGAAATTGACCAATAATTTATGTACTTTTTTGAAAGTTTACTTTATCATTTGTCATTATGATGTGAAAGATACCTAAAGATAAAAAGTTAAAAAAAAATTGAAATCAAAAGATATAAATTGTAGTAATAACTTTAATAAAAGTAAAAGGTAATTACTAACTTTGTAGTAGGATATTTAACGTATTTCGTTTGCTTTGGATGGAGCATAGATGCAATCGAAAAATTGTGAATTGGAAAATTGGATTTTCCGCCTTTTGGCGTTAGAACTAGAGCTTATTAGGGATTATTTACGCCCACTTATCTACTTCGTCTTTGGTTTTCTTTGATTTTTCTTTTTATGCTTCTTTTTTTTCGGGTTCATCGTGAGGTCTTTTTATACCCCGTTTATCCCTTTTTTATTGATTAAATATTAAAAAAGTATGTGTTTGAGAATTTTAAAACATTAATACTTATAATGTGACTAAATGAAAAGGTTGTGATACATTAGACTATGACCGCTTTAGAATAAATACCTTTTTCTTTTCTTTTCTTATTTTTATTTATGACATTATGGGTCGGAATAGAATAAAATAAAAAATGCTACGCAGATAAAAAGTGAAATTTATTTATACGAACAATAAAAAATAACATAAAATTAAATCCTTACAAACACAAAAGTAAAAAAAAAAAGTAATCCAGAAAATAATCACACACATCCGTGTAATGTAATGTCTCAAACTAATAATCAACAAAAAATAATCAAAATTTTAAATTTAGAAAAATAAAGCTAAAGCCAAGAAAGTGGCGGGAACGACCGCGGCGAACGATCGTGTAGCCGCGCTAGGTGACGGTGTACTAGGGGTGGTGTCACTTGCTGGTGGTAGTGTGGTGGATCCTGATGGAGATTGGCCTGAGGTGGATGGTGACGGTGGGGTAGCTCCGACGGGTGATGGTGTTGGGGCGGTGGATGGGGTTGGGGTTGGGGTGGCGGCGGAAGGGGTGGGGGAGGGGGTTGGGGACATGGTAGGTGGGGTCATTGGTGAAGGTGATGGAGTGGCGGTTGGTGGTGAGACGGTGGGGGTGGTGGCAGTAGGTGGGGTAGCGGGTGCGGGTGCTGGTGGTGGGGTGGTGGGGGCGGCTGCGGCAGCGACAACGTTGACAGTCAATTTTTGACCAATTTGGCAATGTGATCCAACGGTGCAAATATAGTAGTGGTTGCCTGCCGCGGATAGAGTAACGGTGGCGGGGCCGGTGGCAGCGAGTGAGATTGGGTTGGTGGTAGTGCAAGGACCATACGCGGCTTGTGCTACTTCCGCCACGTTATGCATTCCGGTGGTGAAGTTAAAAACTATAACAAACAAATTTAAATTAATAACATACGAAATAATATTGACGTTTATTAAATGTTTAGTGACACGTTCGATAAATCTAACCATTCTAAAACTGTTAATTAACAAAATTAAATCACTAACTAAATTGTCAAATTCAAACCACTATAGTCAATTAATAAATTAAAAAAAGTCACATTTTAATTAAAAAAAGGGAAAAAAAAAAAAAAAGAGTACCACCATTATTGATGGTTATTGTTTTCTCCAATTATAAAAAGTATATAATGGGACAAAAATAATTGATTTATGAATAAAATATCTCTCTCTTTATATATATATATATATGATTAGCTATGTCTTTGAACAATTAACTACCAATACATCTTAAAAAAATTATTATTTACAAAACCCTTAAAAAAAGTGTTAAATTGAAACTGCTTAACAAAACGTTTTATTTAACTCAATTTATTTCAATCATAAATAGCTACTAAGTTCATAACAACTTATTAATGTATGATCAAACCACCCTACAATCTATTAAAATATCAAAACGTAATAAACAGATAAACAGTTTTAGAAAACTTACAAAGAGTGTCGCCAACGGTGAACGTCTGTCGCGAAGCCCAAGCGGTATACGCAGCGGCACCGTTGGATGGAATAGTCCAACCCAATCCATCTCCAACAACATGTCTAGTTTGAGCCATGGTGGTTGATGCAACCATCATCAAAACCATAAATACCAACATACTAGACTTCATTGATCCAGCCATGAATGAATGTGTTCTTTAAAGTTATTGTAAATTCTCAGGTCGCCCCTTAGTTTTTCTGTCACTAAAAGATATGTGAATATTAGGGTTTGTGGAATGTGTGTTTGTTTATGAGAATATAGAATGGGAAAATGTGTATTTATAGTGGGAAATAAACTTCTCCGCGTTATAAAAGTCTACAAAATAAAAGTATATAATTTCTTTAAATAAAATATATTTTAATACCAAATGGAGACTTATTATAGGACTTGTTCTTTATACAAAATTTAATGATATCAGGAGCGGAGCCAGAAATTTTTTCGATTAGGTTTATGATTAGATTTTAGTTATTTTTGTATTCGATGGGTCCATACACTAACTAAGGTTAAATTTATATACAAAAAATTCTACAAAATTTTAATTCAGCGGATTTGGTTGAACCCGCTCAGGTCAATATAGATTCGTCTCTGGTGATATGAATACCAAATTAAGTTTTGTTTAAGATTTTTTTAAAATAGATGGTGTTTACATGTTAATATATCATGACACCCATATTTTTTTTACTTTTATTTTTAACGGTACAAATTTTTTCATGTTATTGAAACATCTAACAAGAAGTTAGATATTACAATGCACCAACAATTGCACACATAAAGCTATAAATATAAACACCCATCCAAGTTTACGGTTATAATAAATTTTCGACGTATTTAAGGTCCACCGTTCATAATTTGATTTACTAACTTTTAATAGATGTCTTAAAATATCAAGGGTTATGTTTGATATATAGAGACACGTTTTAATATATACATTACTTTCATTTGAATAAACATCACTTTATTCAAGGATAACCGTTTGAGATATAACATAATTATACGTGTCTGAATATTTTAAATATACTTCCGTTAAAGATATTAAAAAAGTTGTTAATATGAATGAGGTGGAGAAGGGGTGGTGGTGGAAGGTGACCGGAAAGTTGAAAAAGGATTGTGTAATGTGACGTTGACCCATTATATATGATGTGTGAAGTCAAGATTTAAAACAGCCGTGGTTTGTGGGTAGATTAGGTGGCTTTGTTTGATTTCGTTTGTCTTTTTTAAATATTTCTAGAATTATCAAATACTACACTTATAACCCTTTTAGTTCTAACGAGTTTGCATTATTGTGAAAAATAATCCTAAATTTGGCTAAAGTATCATACTAATCATATGTCTTGATCTTGTTGTTAAGAGAATAAGAGGAAGATTTTGTTGTGATCATAATATTTAAACAAGGGTTATGGTCATTTATTATCAACGTATATTTTAAGGTATATCATTATAATATTTGATTTTTTTTTAATACCGTTATAATCCAATAACTTTCAAATTACCTACAAAAGAACCATGTGGCGCGCCACGTCAATCTGTTTACACGGTGGATTGCCTAGTCATTTTGTTTACACTGTGGGTTAAAGTCATTTATTACCAACGAACTTTTGAGGGTGAATCATTATAATCCTTGATCTTTTTTTAATACCGTTATAATCCAATAAAAAAATCACCTTTAACCGGTTGTATCAGTAACAGGTAAATTTTCTGACAAAATGGGTGATCGTGGGACGTAATTGAAAGTTATTGGATTACGGTATTAAAAAAAGATCAAGGATTATAATGATACACCCTAAAAAGTTCGTTGATAATAAATGACCTTAACCCTTCAAACAACGATTGTTTTGAATTATTGAAGTATTTAAAGTTTATCTAAGACAAAACTTTCATACGCTCTAATTTTAAATTGGATAAAACCTCATCTACGAAGAGAGGTCGGCTGCATTTGTTAGATAAATTGTATCTTCTCAAAATATGAGTTTATAAGCTAAAAGCTTTCGAACACTCTCCTTACTTTGATGGCTACTGGTTCATATAAAACTTATAAGATTAAACCTTCGGGGTTAATCCTAACACGCATGTTGCAATCAATAATCGAAAAGACTTCTAACTGAAACTTAAGTAATTACACCTTTTATAATATTATACTTCGACAAACAATATATTTGAGGGTTAAACGCTAGTTTTGCATCTAATGACCTATTAAACGGCAAACAAACATGTTATCGTGTCAAAATGAAATGAAGGTTCCATTTATGCAAGGGCATCAATTCGACAATATTATACGCAAGCTTTTTATGGATCAATATATAATTAGTTGATTTGAACGTTACACTCTAAGTTTAAATGAACATGAAAAATTGAAAATAGATCTAAACAAACAATAGTACACCTTGAATGACATCTATTGAATGCATTATTGAATGTAATTTGACAATTTTATAAAAACTTTTACATTTGTACAATGTAACAAGAACTTGCTTGTTACAAATCATGACATAATTACACAATAACACTTTGAAAACTTCAATTTACTTTTCTTAAGAGGGTTTTAGTCCCAATATGGAAACACATGAGTAGATGCATGCACCGAATTAAATATGTATTTGACCATTCATTCACTACTTGTTATACAAAATCTTGGGTTAAGTTAATATTACGGATAGTTATAATAGGTCGTTATAGTATATTAGTATGATATCCGCGTGATGCGAACGCTAATAATAAATATATAAATCGATGGTATATACAAATAATTTTATAAACGATGAAGATTTACGGTTTATTAACATTCAATTAGTTAGAAATTTTAAAGATTAACTCTTTTTATTTAAATTTTTACACACTAAAAATTAATTGTTTTAAGTGACTTGTTTTGAGCGTTAAAATGACTCGGAATTGTGTTGTGACTTGTGAGTTCTAGTATTCTGAACTTGACAAATCAAAGAGTTCCAACTTAGAAAGTTTTTCTTCACTTTGCAATTTTTTGATTTAAAAATTGTGTAACGGTTAATTTTTGTGTAAAGTTTGTTTTTACTTTATTTTAACTTTATTATAATATATATTGGTGATTTATTGATTAAACAATTACAAGATTGAAAACTTAAAGACCAATTTTTCAAATATTTGAAAATGTCAAATGTTATATGCTAACGTAAACCGAGTAGCTTGTGTGCTAATTTTGACTTTTATATCCGTTGACTAGTCTTTTAGATAATTTTTAATTGTGTTCTATATTGATGAGGTGTATATTGTGTTTGGATATGGATGTTTTACTTCGATTGTTAATTTTCTCGATAGTAATTTTTAGGGTTTTTGAAGTAAGGTCGTTTGATCGGATGTATTGTTTCGTATTGTTGTAATCTTTAAGGTTGTTATAGTTTTGAGGTTGTGTAGGAGAACTTATCGTTGTATCTTCTAGCTTGTTGGTAGTTTTATTACTAATAGAATTTTGAGAACGACAACATTTTGTCATGCACGATTTTTCTGTACGTTAACTAAAAATCACCTTATGTATTCATCTCCTGTTTTTATGTGATACAATTTTTTAAGTAATGTCCGAACATTTTAGTCATAGTCCTAACGTCTATAGTTATCATGACTCAAATAAAAATATTTGGTTTTATGGTAAATAAAATGATATAAATAATTTTAATTTAATTCAAACATATATTTTTATATATATCTTTATATGTCTTTTTACATTAATAAGTTATATCTTTAGCTACTTTACAAATTATGTTTTTTATTTTTGGATATAAATTTCATTCCTACATAATCTCAAGTTCTAACTCCAACTTAAATTCAAAGTTAAACTAAAGCTTCAATTACTTACGTTAAACACATTTAAAATCGGAGACAAATGTAGCGATTTCATATTATTATTTGAGCCTAAGTTACTACCTTTAATTATTACTTATTACCAAGTCCAACGTAACTCGTGTTAACGGCTAGAAACTTCTTTTTGGATTCTTTCACTAGTACTCCGTCAATCTCGGAATTAAAAAATTATTTTATTCATATACTAAAAACTAGTATATTTAATTATTATACGTGGGTTTAATATCCATAATAATATTTAAAGTCAAAGTTAAAATAAAATTTTAAAAATTTAAACAAGATAATCATAATAGAACGAAAGAAATAGTAACTTTAATTGTCTAAGTACCATTTTAAAACCAAATGGATGTTTGTTACGTAACATTTTCGATAAAACTATATATATCATTTACGTAATTAATTAAAAAAAATTGCGATAAAAATAAAATAATAAAAGCTCGGAAAACAAAAAACAATAACATGCAATGAAACCAAACCCATAACCATAAATATTCCAAGTTAGTTGGAGATCTAAACCTCTGTATTGCAGGTTAGTCCACCTGCTTAACCATTTTCATCTACCCAACAAGATTTATATTATATGTATATATCGTAAATTATGTTTTCTTATATCTTAATTTAAGCGTTTGGTATTTTTATTTCGACTAATTATTTAGAAAGGAGTTTATTAAAAATTTATATACGTTTATGGTGTGTATGGTCACGTTCATATATCCTATCAAAGTATTGTTGTACTTTTTACCTAACAATTTATATAATGGAGAAAACGTGTTGCTTGACATATCAAATATGTAAGTTATATATAGCATCGTTATCGTTATGAAACGAAATTGGATAAAGTAAAATTCAATTTTAATAAGAACGGTAAGAATTCATTTATAATTATATATTTATGATGTATAAATAAAAACATATGCATTACGATCCAAACGTTATTTTTACACCATAAACATATGGTTAAAATGGTTCTTACAATTCTTATAAATTTTTATTTTTATTAGATTTCTATCCGTTATAAACTAATACAATTATTTACAGAAATATGCTCGAGAGGAAATAATGCACTGCTTGAACAACTAAATTGTTAGCAAAGTTTCATTGATTATGAATAAACAAGGAGTAATTGGTAGGGGTGAGCATGGGTCGGTTTGGGTCGGTTCCGACCTCAACCCGAACCCAAACCGAAATTTCGGTTCCTGAAAGTTCCAAACCGTTTGGTTCGGTTTCTGTATTGGTTCGGTTCCACTCGGTTTCGGTTCTTTTCGGTTCGGTTTGGTTTTTTATTTCGGTTTTTGGACATGAGAAAATTCATAGATCTGTCAAGAAAAACTTGTGAAATAAATCCCAAATGGAAGCCTATGTTACGCAATAATTGGCGGAGCAGTTCACAACTTATAACATGAAGTTGTGCATATTACTAGAACATAATGATATGAATCGGAAAACTTTAAACACAAAATTAAGAAGAAAAAAATATTATATGTGGCTTAGTAAACTATAGCCTACATGGCAAAAAAAAAAAATCAAAATTGAAGAAATAAACCTATATGTTGATGAGTATTTTGGCCTACATGACACCAAAAGATTATAAATTGATAAGTATGAGATTGACAATTTAGAAAAGAAAACTTTGAGTCTTCACTATTAGCATTGAAAGTTTGTGTGTTTAGGGAGTAATTAATTAGGATGATTTAGAATTTTAGACAAAGGAAAAAAATAAAAAGAATAAAACTTAAAATATCTACTAAAAGTGAACATATTAAAATTGACATACATATAATGGTTCGGTTCGGTTTTTTTCGGTTTGGTTTTACCCTCCGACCCAAACCGAACCGTTTTTTTCGGTTTCTCAAAAATCGAAACCCAAACCATCGGTTTTTGTATTTGGTCCGGTTTTATGGTTCGGTTTTTATCGGTTTTTTCGGGTTTTGGGTTTTCGGTCCGGTTTTTGCTCACCCCTAGTAATTGGGTTTAATCATTTTTAACATATCGTTTAAACATTTTCATCTCTCGTCATATTAAAAATTGATTACATTAAATGTCTTAATTTAGTTTCTTAAGTTTAACTTTCGGTCGATTATCAATTATTTTCTTCCGAAATAGAAGTCCATTCGTACAAATGAGCCAAATTCTGTTTTGGGTCTATTGATGTTTGTCACCATTGGGAATAATTCGAGTATTCAAACAGTATCTATAACACGTTTAGATATGTCAATCATTTCTTTAAACAAATGTTGACGTACATTAGTTTAAAGTTCTGGTGTACTTAGTAGTAGAAATCTTTTACGCTATCTCATCGGATTCCTAAGAAATTGTAATCGATTAGTCATCTAATCTTCATGTCCGTAAATATGATACTTTTTACATCATAATGTAAATGTGACTACAAATTTCAAAACTAAAACTTCATCAACTTATGATTTCCCTCCTACATATACAAACCGTAAAAACACTTTAACCTAAAACTCGAGAACCAACAATGACAACTTTTAAGCTAAATATGATCGCGGTTTTTTCCATTATGGTAACATACATGCAGTTTCGTTCCACGCTGGCTGGGACTGTCTATACTGTCGGCGATTCCTTGGGTTGGAACACTCCTTCAAACCCCAAAGTTTATTCGTCGTGGGCAGCACGCCAAAAGTTTCATCTCACTGATGTTCTTTGGTTTAACTTCACAACCGGAAAACATACTGTTGCAGAAGTAACTGAACCGGCGTACCATGCTTGCAACATAGACAAACCCGTTAGATATATTCCTGGTGGCCCCGATAGAATCACATTGTTGACAAAAGGAAGCCATTTTTTCATTTGTACTAAAGAAAATCATTGCAAAATTGGCCAGAAGTTTGTGGCTAACGTCATGCCTTGATATAACGATGTAGTGATCGATTGTGAACCTTCATCTAGTAAAGCGAAAGTTAGATATTTGTAAACTGACAATAACGATTAACGAGTGATGTTCATTGCACCTTTTTTGTGTTCCTAAATGCATCATGAAGTTGGAGTTACGAGACAGTAGTTATAAGCAAAAAATATAATCAACGTCGTCCCAAAAAGCTTTATATATTGGCATTCGAAATATATGTTTGAATCGTGGTTTGATAAAATTCCCAAAATAATAATTTGACCCTCGGTTGCTTGGGTTACACGAATTTCACTTTGGTATAAGACGAAGATAATATTCTTGTTTCTAGCAATCAAATCAAGAACCGGAAAATTATAGAGATAATAATTTGTGTCGAGTTGTTTCAGAAATATAGATCATCTAAATTTTGAAGTTAATGTGGCTAATCAACACAAGCGATCACAAAACTCAAAAACTGACCAAAGTTACTCGTTGATCATATCGCATGATTTTCATAAGTTGACTTGCATAACGAGACCACCGGCCCAACCCTGACCCCGAGGGTCCAAGCTCGTTAACTCTTTCATCTTGATTCTGATATATTTGTGCCTTCAATGGGTGTACACTACACACATTCTTACCGCTTACCATAATTTGAAGTTTTGATTTGATGTACATGATTTAAATATTTTATTGTGTTTTAAAGTAATAATTTGTCAAACCCGTCATTAGAGGATATATTAGCCCCAGGGCTTCGGGTTAATATATCCTCTAATACCAAGAGACCAAATCATTGCAAAGTTTAAATGTGTCAAACAGGTAAATTCTAAAAAGTGCTAAGCTTAAACGGGTCGAAAACCTTATGAATTTGAAAATATAAAACTAAAAGAACAACTAAAACTAAAATATGACAAGCAACTCCAAAACTTAAAGTTTGAGTATCAATAGTTAGCTATCGAATATATTATTTGTGGAAACGAAGAGGATTGTGGACAAATCAAATAGTCATAAGATCTTCATGTCCCGAAATAATAATACTTTTTACATCATAAGTCAAGTGTGAATACAAATTTCAAAATGAAAACTTCATCAACTTATTATTCCTCCTACATATACAAACCGTAAAAACACCAAAACAACACTTAACCGAAAAAAATCAAGAATCAACCATGACAAGTTTTAAGCTAAATCTAATGGCGGTTTTGGCAGTCGTGGTAATATATATGCAGTTTCACTCCATGGTGGCCCGTGACTCGTGAGGTCTATAGAGTCAGTGACGGAGCTATGTGGAGGCCAAGGTGGGGCATGCCCCACCCACAAAGTTATAAAACGTTTATATTTCTAGTATTATTACTATGCAACAAGTCCGATTTATACTAATTGACTCACCCACAAATGTAACATGATCCAATTAGATATTCAAATATATTATTTGTCCTTCTAGAAGTAAAAACCTGGCTACGCCACTGATAGAGTTGGTAATACCTTTGGTTGGAATTATCCAGATGACCCCAAATATTATTCGAGGTGGGCAGCGGATAAAAAGTTTCATGTCGATGATAGACTTAATTTTATGCTCAATGGAACACATACGTTTGCAGAAGTGACTGAATCGACTACAACTCATGCAACAATTATGCCCAACCCATTTCACTTAGGAGAGTAAGCTGCCTAATCACATTCGAGACAACAGGCAGCCACTTTTCATGTGTACTAAATTTAATCATTGCAGCATTGGTATGAAGTTTATCGCAAACGTCTCAGCTTGATATAAGTAATAATCATAATTCTTTGAGACGTGAATTGTATACGAAAATTGTTACTGTTCTATTCTATGAAGTTATATAGTATATTTAAGTGTTAATTACAAACACCGTTCATTTGGTTTGGCCATATCGCACGCACAATCTCTATATTTCCGAGAGTGAATACACAATCCTTATGGAAAACCTCTCGTGCAAATACTGTCCCCGATCATATTGTAATGACTAAAATACCTTGTGTTCTTTCTTATGAGTTTCCCACCATTTGCAAGAGTATTTTAGTCGTTTCAAATATAGTCAAGGACGATATTCGAACCAAATATTTCTCACAGGGACCACGTCTCCAATTTGGTAAATGAATAACCGTATATTCAATTTAGTCAGGGCCAGGTCTTGGGGCGTGCACTATGGACGACCGTACATGACCCAAGATTTTAGGGACCCACTTTTTCTTATTACGTATGTATATATAAGCTAAATCTCGATTTTTATACATATATTTATCCTAGTTTTAAATAAATTTTACTTACATGCATGTAAAACCTAAATATATTACAAGAATCAAATAACAAATGGATTTAACGACTCTTTAGTGTATTATGGGGGCACAAATTTATTTTTCGCACAGAGTCTTCAGAATTTGGCCAAACAAGATAGACGGTTTTTGTAATTAACAATGTATTTAATAAAGTGAAAGGATCATGAAATCCAATATCTTATCCTTTTTCTAGTTCTATGGTTCTCTTTCAACCCCACTTAACAAAAAAACATCAAAACATAAAAACATAAAACCAAACATAAAATCAAACAAAAAAAAAAACACTAAAAATGGCAGCCAATTTTCTCACAAATCCAACCACATTCCTACAATCACCATCATCTTTAACTTCTCAGAAACACACAGTGAAGATAACTAGTGTGTGTAAACCAGTGTGTAAATTACCAAATTACCCTCCACATGTTTCGAAAAGAAGCCTATCCATAAGTCTTACTTCCCTTTTGTTAGTGTCCTTAACTGGAAATGCCAATGCAGCCATTTTAGAGGCTGATGATGATTTGGAACTCCTTGAAAAAGTTAAGCAAGACCGAAAGAAAAGAATCGAAAAACAAACTGTTCTTAACTCATCAAACAAAGATAAAGGTTAGTTTCGTCATTTGACATAACCGCTTATATTGTTTTTTTTTTCGTTAATGCAAATGTTATGATTTTTTTGACATGGTAATATTAAGAAAGTCTCGACCAATTGAAATGACTAAAATATGTTCATGTAACATATGGATATGGTTTGATAGCTATAAGATTATTTATCTAATAACCAATATATTTGTACCATCATTTCCGTCATCTAAAAATGTAATGTTGGTGGTCTTTGGACTCAGGACCAAGTGAAATGACTAAAATACATTTTTTTTCCCGGACCAAATGGCATGACTAAAAGAAAAAAAGTATCTAGTCGTTTCACGTGGTATGGGAAACACAACAATAGACGTCGGGAGGTTAGGTGCAATTTTGAAGACTTTAAGACGATATGTGAAATTTGGGTACAACCATGGCCGTAATTTAGTCATACATTGTAAATTACGCAAAAATATTGTGATTGTTGCAGAATATTTGCAAGCAGTTATTTACAAGCTAAGCAAAGTAGGGCAGGCCATAGAGAATAATGATCTAACTTCAGCCGGTTCCGTCCTCGGTCAAACCCCTGATGCAGACTGGCTTAAGAAGGCTAATGCAGCACTCTCACAGGTCCGGTTTAATTTATTGCCTTCTAAAGTTTTCTAGTCACTTATTCTTTGTGGGATCATGTCTGCGAAAAGAAATCTTGTTTCATGGTTGGTTTTCCAACAGTTAAGCTCTAGCCCTGAGGAGAAGTCTCAAGTCGATTCATTTAACTCATCGTTGAGTTCTTTGTATACGTCAGGTATATTGGTGTATTTACTTGTAATGGTGCATAAATCACGTCCCCTAGAAGTAACTAACATTCTTGAATTTTTAACTAATTTCAGTAACAAAGAATGACGTAGAAGCCTCGAAATCAGCTTTTGTGGACTCTGCAACTGCATTTGAGAAGTGGACAACTTTAACCGGTTTGGTTGGACAGCTTAAAGGGCTTTAATCAACAGAAATTGAGCGTTCTTCCATTTTTTCCAAATTATTTTTTCTGAAAATAATTTGCTTATATTTCATGACAGATATCGTTGTAACTTATTCTCTTAGATAATAAAATTAAACTCGTCGTTTTGGCTATAGTTTTTCATTTTTGCAAGATACCCTTTATCTTATAGTTCATTGTCAAAGCAATCCACGTAAGTGCGAAACTGTAAAATGCCCGGAACGGAAACAATGATGAACATTGCTTCAATTATTACACACGAAATGAAAGAGTTAAAGGTGATTAACAAGTTACTTATTACATGATAATGATACAAGCATGAACATGACATCTGTAACCTAGAATTACCTATAGACACAACAAAACGCATACAGGATGACTGGTTTCTCGATGGATTTATGACAACTGTGTCACTTTGATGTTGCTAAAGTTAAATTTTCAAGACTCCTAATTCTATGACAGATAACGGGATTACAGATTACAGACTACAGAAACGATCCATCAGCAATATTATTCATCAGTATAAAGATCATTGGCGACCATCACAACCATTCTCCGCAGCAGCAGGTGCAGCTCCTTCTGCTGTCACTTTAGTTTCTTCATTGGCAGTCTTGGTTACTTCCTCTGGTGGGGGAGTTACAGGGTTTTCAAGCACTTGTTCACTGGCCACTTTTGAAGTCTCGTTGTTTTCCTCATCCTTGTTGACTTCGTTTACAGGCTTAGCGGCTTCCTCCTCTGACAAGGGCACTTTTGGTATTTCACAGGCTTTTTCATTGACCTTTTCGTCGACCACATCAACTGGCTTAGCTACTTCTTCTGACGAGGGTATTTCTGGGATTACAGGCTCAGCTACTTCTTCTGATGGGGGTACCTCTGGGATTTCACACTTTTCATCAGCCGCTTCTTTTGGTTGCTCATCATCTTTCTCTTCCTTTTCCGCTCCCTTCATTTCCACATCTTTTTCTTCTTTTGGTTTCTCATCATCTTTCTCAGCCTTTTCCGCTTCCTTCATTTCATCATCATCTTTTTCTTCTTTTGGTTTCTCGTCATCTTTCTCAGCCTTTTCCGCTTCCTTCATTTCATCATCCTTTTCTTCTTCCTCTTTCTTGTCTTTCTTTCCGGAAGTGGACTTTCTGGCCCGTTTCTTAACTGGCTCAGGTTCAGCTGGAGGCGGAGTTGACTTTGCCTTCTCGCTTATCCTTGATGATCTCCTTGGAGTATCACCACTACTCCAATCAAACTCTGAGCTCTTGGGCCCACCAGGGTGTGATTTCAAGTACTGATCCAGCTGTTTCTTGTTTGTGATCTCTTCCCCTGTTGGTGCAGTGAACACGGTTTCATTCTTCTTCGGTGTCCCTCCTTTCTTTAGCAAGCACTAAAAGTAAAGCCACAGAGAGTAATTTAGATATTTCAAGGAATAATCAGAGGATTTCACTAAAACCATATATCATGTCAAACAGATATTGTTTTCAGAGGACGAAATGAAGAGAAGGCTTCTAATTATGAGAAATTGAGAACTCAAGCAAACATAAACATTTGGCACATAATCCTACGAAAAGTTTGACTTTTATCAGAAATTTACAATACCTCTCAATAATAGCACATACTGGGAGAATCGTGTGGACCAAAATCAACGTTACAAAAAAATTTAATAATTTTTGGTAATCTTAAATTTGACTTGTTTAAGAATACAAGATATAACATTGTGTCTGTACCAGGACAGAAGGAGTACCATTTTAAATATATGATGCGTTTTTAAAAACATGAGCCAGAAGTCTAGAACTACCTCAATATGAATATCAGTACGTCACTAAACCTCAATATGAATATCAACAAAAAATCTTAAGCTTCATACACATAAAGGCCCATTGATGCAGTATCGACTGAAATGATAATCATACAAAATTTTAAAAAAGATCAAGTTGTCAATGCCATAAGCCCATACTTGTATTTAAAATATCTTAGTTTCTTACCTATTAGTGTGATCCAATGAAAGATTTATAAAAAGTGAAGGCAAGGTTGCAAGAAGATAACCTTCTTATCCGGGCTTACTACTTTATAAACATTCTAATAAGTTAATAACAACATCATGCTAATTTTTATCTACAAATGCTAACAAAAACTAACACACAAAATCATCAACATAAACACCCTCATTTCGGTCAAGAAGCAAATCGCAGGTTACGAAATTGAAGTCTACCCAAAAGCTAATTCATTAAATCAAGGAATCTACAAAAGTCGCATAACTAAATTTGAAAACCCCCACCTAATTCTTTTATCACCTCAAGATCTCAATTCACAAAATTAAACAACAATATAAACAAACAAATAAAGTATTCACATAATCAAATACCGCATACACACGTAATTTACAAACCCCCAAATTTTCTCAAATCAATAAAAACCCTAGTTTCTAAAACCAACAGAAACAATGAAATTCGACTCAAAAAACTCAAATTCAATAAAAATTCAAACTCCACCAGACCTCAATTCCAAGAAATTACAAACAACTAAACCAATGAAAACTAACATCACTTAAACCCAATTTCCCCAAATTAGCAAGAACCCTAATTTTCAAAAAACACATAAACAATCAAATTGATCTCAAAGCACTCAAATTCAAACAAGATTAAACTACTAAATACCTTAAATTCAAAGATTTAACAAACAATCGAACCAAAAAAAGTCAACATCAATTAAACCCAATTTCCCCAAATTAGCAAGAACCCTAATTTTCAAAACCAACATAAACTAACAAATTAAACTCAACAAACTCAAATTCAAACAAAATTGAGCTACTATATACCTCAAATTCAAAGAATTAACAAATAATTGAACCCAATTTCCCTAAATCACCAGAAACCCTAATTTTTAAAAAACCATCAAAAACAGTCAAATTGAAGTCAAAAAACTCAAATTCAAACAAAATTAAGCTCCTATATACCTCCAATTCAAGAAATTAACAAACAATTTAACCAAATTAAAAAACAAAAAAAAACTGAAAATTATCCCCAATTCAAAACAGGAGAGAAAGAAAGAACCGTTTTCTTCCAGCCGGAAGGTGCAGGGAGATCCAATGAAACAACCTCATCGTTGGACGCCATTAATTTCCGCACAAAAAAACCCCTAGAAAAATGAAAAATTTGTTACGAAAGTGTAGTGTGTATGTATTGTGTAAGTAATAAAGTTAGTTAAATTAAATGTACATATATATACATATATATATATATACATATATATATATATATATATATATATATATATATAGATATAGATGTATACATACAGGAATTGTGTATGTATAGGTTGACTGTGAGTGACTT
Source organism: Senecio squalidus (assembly GCA_910822075.1). Classification (NCBI taxonomy): domain Eukaryota; kingdom Viridiplantae; phylum Streptophyta; class Magnoliopsida; order Asterales; family Asteraceae; genus Senecio; species Senecio squalidus. Next base: position 66,107,389 of record CAJVGC010000060.1, read on the forward strand.
GAAATTGGATTCTGTTTTTCACGAAATTTGAGGGGTTCAAACTGATTTCTGTGTTTCTCTAAAATGGAAAGATGGGTAGGTATATAGTTAACTTGCAAAAATATACCACTTTTGGTCCTTCAAGTTTAGTGAAATGAAATATTCGGCCATTATTATAAGTATAACTTTTTATTTACGGAATTTGTTAAATATAGTCTCGACCATTCATGGATAATGAATTCAGACACGAATAAAGAGTTGAACGTAGGAAAGGTTATTTATAACTATTGGGACGATTATTATTAATGGACAATATAATTATGTTTGTTTGAATTTTTTTTAACATAGCGTCTAGTGTTATGTTTAGTATAATCCTTTATTTATTTATGGTTTATAAAACTTTTATATTCTTATTTCTAAATATCCTTGTAATGAAAAGTTAAAAAGTTCGGAATTGATCCGTGCTTAAGCTAGAATTGGCTTAAACATTACAGTGTATGTCCATGTATGTATGTTCAAAGTATTAAGACGAAAGATGGCAACACGTTTGAGAAAAATAATCTATTTTCGGTCGGTTCAATCTTTGTGAGACTTAAATCAAGATTCAATCTTTGTCATATTGGCTCAAGAAGGGTAATGCCAACCCTTTCGAAGGTTTACCGGATTTCGTTCTAATGTTTTCTCGTCACTAATGTTCTATGGGGTTGAACTTTTGTGTTTTCATAGATGTATCTTTGAACCAAAAACGCACATAGTATAACTTGCTCTGTAAGAATGTTTACTTAGAAGAAGAGTCTTAAGTCGATACTTTCAACTCATCATTGGCTTCTTTGTATACAGTCATGAGACATGTTTTTACTTCTTCCTCAAACATAAATATATTAAGAAGTTGTTCATGTAGGGGATGAAGACTACCCTGAGTATACAAACAGAAAATTGTGACGAAAGAGAAAACTTCTAACACAAATGGATTAAGATGTACTCATCATCCTATAAACTTTAAAGCAACGATGGAACCACCTGTTTCATGGAATTGATTCCAACAGCGTTGAATCAACAACAAATAACGCATTGATCATAGTGAGTGTTTCGTCAGGTTGTACTACTATCGGAGAAGTGACAACATGGGGGTTTAGAGAGAATGCCTCTTTTACTTACATCAGGTTTATGATCACATTTTATTGCCACTCATTTATGATCATATATGAAATTTAATTTATTGCAGTATCAAATAATTACCCGGAAGCCTAAAAATCAGCTTTTGTGGACTCTCCGACTCCATTAACTAGTTTGGTTGGACAAGTCAAAGGGTTCAGAACAACTGCAAATTTGGATTCTTCCATTTTCTTCAGTTTGGGGGGTTAATGTAAAGGGCAATTTGAAAACATATCACCATTTTCACTTGGATATATACGTTGTACGGCAAACATCATCCATATTGCCAAAAGAAAATAAATTTAAACTCCTCATTTTTGTGCATATTTTCCGGCTTTTCAAGATAACCTTTTTTTTTCTATAATAGTTCACTCTGAACGATCCACGTAATTGAGAAGTACAGCAAACGCAGAAATTTGCAATAGCTATTGAACATCAGGACTAATATTACGAAAATAAGGAAAATGCAAGAGTTAAAGCTCATGAATGAGTCACCTATTACATGATAAAGATACAGGCATGAACATGATATCTGTAACCTAGAATTAGCTATAGGTACAACAATGCATACAAGACTACTCGTTTCTTGATGAATTTATGACAACTGTCTAGACTCCTAATTCTATGACGGATTACAGATTACTACAGATACAGAAATGTCTCATCAGTAAAAAGAAATATCATTGGCGGGCACCACTGCTTACTCTATCTTTATATCCTCCCACGAAGGCTTGAATTCGCTACCTTCCACGGCCGAACAACCATTCTCTGCTGCAGCGGCAGCTCCTGCTTCCACTTTAGTAACGGGAACAGCTTCTTCAGTGACTGTCTTGGTTCCTTCTACAGGTGGGGGCAGTATGGGGTTTTCAAGCACTTGTTCCTCTTTTTTCTCATCCTTGTTGTCTTCGTTCACAGGCTTAGCTACTTCCTCCTCTGATGAGGGCACTTTGGGTATTTCACACGCTTCTTCAGTGACCTTTCCGTTGACCACATCAACTGGCTTAGCCACTTCCTCCGAGGGTTTTTCTGAGATTTCACAGACTCCTTCATCAAGTTCTTTCTTTGACTCTTCTTTGACCTCATTGACCGATGACAATACTTCAGGGATTACAGGAACTTCTTCTTCAACGACTTTTTCAGGCTCAGCTACTTCCTCTGACGGGGGTACTTCTGGGATTTCACTCTTTTCAACAGTCTCTTCTTTTGGTTTCTCGTCGACTTTCTCAATCTTTTCCACTTCCTTCATCTCAACATCTTTTTCTTCAGAGACATCTTCTTTCAGTTTCTCATCATCTTTCTCAACTTTTTCCACATCCTTCATTTCAGCATCTTTTTCTTCAGATACATCTTCTTTCTCTTTCTTGCCTTTCTTTCCAGACGTCGACTTTCTGGCCCGTTTCGTAACTGGTTCAGGTTCTGCAGGCGGTGGAGTTGACTTTGCCTTCTCACTGATCCTTGATGACCTCCTTGGCGTATCGCCACTTGTCCAATCAAACTCTGAGCTCTTGGGCCCACCAGGGTGTGATTTCAGGTACTGATCAAGCTGCTTCTTGTTTGTGATCTCTTCCCCTGTTGGTGCAGTGAACACGGTTTCATTCTTCTTTGGTGTCCCTCCTTTCTTTAGCATGCACTACACGAAAAAGCCATGGAAAGAGTAATTTAGGTATTTCACAATATAGTCAAACATTTTCCTAAAATTATGTGTTAATCATGGCAATTCTTTCTCGTGCAATAAAACAAATAGAAATAAAAATCATACAGAAATTGCAAAAGATCAAGTTGTGAATGGCATAACTGTATCTCGTTAAGAATCAATTACTTTCTTGCCCAATTACATATTCCAATGATAAGATTGATGAAAAGTGAAAGCAAAGTCATAAATAGTCAATGCCGAAAAGACTAAATCAGAAAAGGTTTTCCATTGTACCACAACAAATAATGAAGTAGATAAATAACAGAGTGAACGACATTAGTCCACCGCCTGACAAAAAAACCTCATGTTACGACACACTATACATTCGTAAATTAACTCCATGAACTGAAAACTATTTTTTTTATCAATTTGATCATTTGATATGACAAATATACCGAATTACAGATGAATAAATATTATGTCTTCCATCACATCAATTTCCAACTATCGTTACTTTTTAGCTACTTTAGTCACAAATCAATAGCAAAAAAGAAAAGATGTTTTCATAATATGCACGACGACCGCAAGCAAACAGAAATACTTTTACCACAAACTCAAAAGGGGGATGGTAAAACTACCCTAAATGAAACTACAGAGATTCACGGTTTAACCTATATTTCACCTAATGTAAAATCCCCAACTTAAATCTGAATCTAGTAAATAATTAAAAGTTAACAGAATTAACAATACCGACAAACCCGATCCACAAAAGGAAACAAACTACGGAATCTAGATAAACCAAACTTCAATTTGACCAACCGCAACCACAGTTTAACATAACTAAATTTGAAAACCCCCAAATTAAAACCCTAACTATTTTCCCCAAAATTAATCAAATTCTACTAATTTTAACATCTCAAGATCCCAATTCAAGAAGTCAAACAACAATTTAACCCACGAATTACAAAATTCACATAATCCCAAATATCATGAAAACCCTAATTCGAAACCCCCCAATCTCCAAACCCTAATTTCCAAAACCCACATAAAAACCAAATTAAACATCATAAAACTCAAATTCAACCAAAATTAAACTTCAATTCAAGAAATTAACAAACAATTTCACCAAATTAACCTAAAATCAATAAAACCCAATTCGAAAAAATTAAAGAAAAATTAACCGTTTTCTTCCAGCCAGCAGGTGCAGGGAGCTCCAATGAAACACCATCATCTTTCAAACCCGAGCTCGCCATTAATTTGAGGACACACAAAAAAAAACCCTAGAAAAAAGTGAAGAAATTGAGTTGAATTAAATTAAATGTAGGAATATATAGATACAGTAATTGTGTATGTATAGGTTAGTAATAGTAATAAGTACCTGAGAGTGTGTGTGTGATTAATTTGGTAATAAAATGTTGTATTTGGGTTTCAAACTGATTTCTTGAGTTGGTTAAAAATGGAAAGCAGGGTGTGTACGTAATTATAGTATCGAAATATGACAATTTTGGCCATTGAAGTATGATCAAGTTTACTATATGGTCCTCTAGGGAAAGTCGAAACGGATAAATGGATAAGGATCGATGTTCATGTTATATTTGAAGACGAGGGTTTTTCTCTGACCGTAGGAATATAAGTTGTTTATCTATGAAAGTTCGAATTTGTATCTTTTGAAAGAAAGACAAGACCATACATATAGACGTCTCGACCTCAGAATAACTCGAAGGGATTGGTGGCGCTGTTAATCTCAGACTGGATAAAGGCACAAAAGAATAATTTAGCTTTATAAATCCATCCTCTATAAGCTCTCCTATATAGATAGGAGATCCACTTCAAATTCTCACCTCTCCAGTTTGGAAATAGTCCTTTCTACCGATTATACTTATGTTTGTTTATATAAGCAACTGTGTTAGCAGAAATTTATTTAAATGTCTACTATACAAGAACTATACAAGAAGTAAGATTGTGAGAAAAATAGTCAAACTATTTTTTTTTTAAATATATTTAACACATGTTTAATTATAAGATAAAAATAAATATACAATTGTTAACAAAAGAACTCTAACATAAATGATATAATTGAGTGGTAGATGGATTGTGACATTTGTCAAGATAATAATATTTGTAGGGTCAAAAGGGTTTTAATAAAAATATATATATATTCCATAAAATTATAAATCTTTGTAGGTCTAAATAATTAAAAATTAATTTAATATATATACTAAAGAAAATAAATTATACTTCCTCTGCTTATATTTATTGTTTAATTTTGATTTTTTAAGTCTTTTTGTTTATAACTTTGATCTTAAATAAATTTTTTGTGTTATATAATATTTTATGCTAAATATATGAATGAATTAGGTTTTGAATGTATTTTTTATTGATATAACTTTTATCAAGAAGTATATAATAAAGAAAAAGTTATTTAAGGTTAAAGTTAAAAATAAATACTTAAAAAGTCAAAATTGACAATAGATATGGGACGAAGAGAGTAATATGATTGCAGTATTATAAGATCAAGACTATACTATTGACACTTTTAAACATCTTAAATCAATGGGAATCATATGCTAAATAATTTTTAAACGTAGACAAATAAAACAAACTCTAGCTATGGCCCATAATATTAGATGGGCCTCAACCCACCATTTGTGCTAATGGGCTTTACAAAAAAAAAATCACAACTTAAAACCCATAGATTCCTAGCAAACAAAAACCCATTAAATACATTTTCTTATATAATTTTAGCTAAAACTCAAAACAATATTCTTGTTTTTTCTTATATAAATATTAATATAATGACTATGATATCATTCATTTAAAGTTGGCTTTTAAAATTTATAACAAAATCAACAATAAAAAAAAATTGTTATACAAAAAAATCACTTAAAATGCAAAATAAATATAAAAGTTAGTATAAATGTGATACATGAAGTAGCTTTTTTTTAGAGGTTATATGAAGTGGACATAGCACCTAACATGTGAGTGTGTCTTGTGGTCATTGGCCACTTGGAGCTTTTAGGGTAATATCATTTCACCTATCTGGCTATCTCTATATGTTTTGACCATTATATTATTATTATAACTTTTTGTGTATTTAACAAGTTAGAATACATTCTTTATTAATCCCATTTGTCTTCTAAAAAGAAATGTTTTTTTGGTAATGTATGATCTTCTTAAGTCTATAGATAACATTATCATGGATGAACTTTAGGTTCTAAACTAGATGTTTGGATTGATAAAGACGGTTTTGTTAACAAGTCATTCTATGTAAAATACCGTAATTAGTTTAGATCGACATTTTAACTATTTTTATTCTTTTAGCGGGACTATTGTCATACCCTTGTACAAGATAAAACTAGAGAGGTCATGTACACCTAAATATGTTTTTTGACAATTTTAATACATACTAGCCATTTTCTAACTGTTGAAATTATGATCTAAATTCATAATTTCTAATTACAACATTAAGTTGTTTTCTAATAGAACTCAAAGTTGTTTTCTAATTATAACATTAAATTGTTTCCTAATACAACTCTAAGTTGTTTATTACCTATGTTTGACCTATATATAGATGTTATAGGCTATATGTTTAGATTGCACTTACACCTTTTTCTAATACGTTTCGACGTTTCTTGTAACACTCCTTGTATTTTTTTTTAATAATATCATCGTTTATTTGTGTCTGTGGTTTTTTCCTGAAAGGGTTTTTTCACGTTAAATCTTTTGTGTTCATTATCGTCTTTTTAATTCGTTATTCTTATTACCCCGTTGTTGATTTTCTAACACCTACATATCATAAATATAGAAAAATATATCGTATGAAGTAACTATATACTTAAGTTATCTTTCTTATTATGCTCCTAATCTAATCTATTGTTTTCTTTATTTTGACAAAACCTTAATATATCTTCATTATTTTATATAATTTTTTATTTTAATTTTTATCTTTAAACATTATTATAAACTCCAAAATCAACTCATATCTACATATATATATAAGTAGCAATTACAAACAAGTATAGAAAAATAACTTTTATGACATTATACAAATATTTTTTCCCCTAGCCATAATAAGTTATTTGATAACAACCACTTATAAGACAAAATAAGTACAAATATGAAATTAATCTAGTAAATATATTTGTAATTAAGGATGGCAATCAGGTTACATTCGGGTTAGTGGGTTCGAGTTGGCAGGTTGAATATATGTAACCCGAATTTAACTTATTATGAAATCAGGTCAGAAATTTCAACCCTAACCCGAAAATTATCAACCCGAACTCGACTCTGTAACTTGATTAATAAATTGGTCAATTAAGTTGACATGTTAACATGTCGGTGTTTAGTCAATGTATTTTCACTTAAACATATTTAAAAATCTATTTTGTTTTTTAAAATTAATATTATCACATCTAGAAGAAGAAAAAAACCCATACAAATAGTAATAAACTAAAAAATAACCGTATATAGTTCGAGTACAAAAACAGAAAGACGAAAGTCGGGGAGGTTATTCTTATAAGTTTGACTAATTATTGTTATTCTTATAATTATTGTTATTGTTTATTATATATATATAATAAAGAACCTCCCTGACTTATAAGAATGTTAAAAATCTAGTAAAAATATAAATGAAAAATTTAAAAAATTGTATTAATTCATGCATATTTAAAATTGTTCACATGTAAATGTAATTTTTCAAAAAAATGAGAATTCACATATGCACAAATTTTTTTTCCGATATTTTACATGAAAGTTTTAGTTTTTTACGTTTATATTTACTTAATTATTAATCTCTAAAACATTTTACATGTGATTGAATAAAATCAACATGATTTAACATTTTTTATAAAAATTCTCACAGTTCTCACAAAATAAAAAAAATTCTACATAAACCATTCAATATCCCTTGATATCTCTATCAATTGAACTCATTATCATTATTTTCCTTAAAACATGGAAAATTGTCAAATTGACCCACTACCCTCCTTAAGGGAACAACATTTTAAGCTAGCAGCATTGAATTATCTAATCTTGTTTGTTTAGATTCTAAGAAAAACCAATATTAATAATTTAATATTATCTAGAAAAGTTTTATAACTTACAACTTGTGATGAAATTTAGAATATATACTAATCAATTATAATTATAATTATAAATCTCCGACACAAGACAAAATTGTTATTATGTAGTACTAGTCCTTATATTCATGTATCCATATAAGCAGTTTAATTTCGTTTATTTGTAAGTAAAAGTAGAAAATTTGTCTAAACATTGCGTTATTGCATAAATTTAATTTTCAATAAATTAAATTTAATAAAATTAAAAACAAATACCCAGATTCGTTATAGTCCCCCCCCCCCCCCCCCCCCTGCCCGATTTTAATAAAACAAAAATAAACAAATTATATAAACTTAATAAAACGAAATAATAAAAATTATATAAATCATAGCAAATAACAAAAATAGCAAACGGTTTATTATTAATTTTTGGGAAACAAAAATTATAGAACGAAAATGGTTTATTCTAATTTGTTTTGATAAATAGGGAAAAGATCACAAAAGACCATAAATTTTCTAAAGACCAAAACACAAAATCTTCATCATCAATTTATTTTCAATTTAATGGTTAAAATTAAATCAAAACTCCCTTTTAAATTATTTTTTCTAAATTAATTTATTTCACAAACCGTTAATCATTAGACAAAATAAATTATATCGTTGCGACCGTCGTGTTCTCCTCTTTAATTAGTTAATAATTCCGACGACTTTTATTTTTTCGATTTTCGAGTGGGTATTGAAATTGTAACGTCAATATCACATGTGATTTTAACATAAATGGATAAACTTTAAAATTAAAAAATGTTATAAAAAGTATGATTTATCTAAACCAGCAAAAAAAAACCAAAATTTAACAATTTTTATTTTTTCGTTTTTGGACAAATGTTTAAATTCATAAGATTATATCACATGTGATATTAACATAAAATGTAGATTTAAAAATCTATAATCGTTATATGATATAAAATTAAAGTAAACCTATAAAAAAATTAACGAAATCACATGTGATAGTACTAAAGTCACATGTGATATTAACGTCAATCATATGTGATATTATAATATACGTAGAGCTTTAAAACAAATAAGCTAAAAACACTCGATTTTAACTTTAAATGTGAAATTTAAACACAAAAATATTATATGAGGTATAATCTATATAGACCCGGAAAAAAAAAATCGAATTTTGACGATTTTTTTTTTCTTCGTTTTTGATCAAATGTTGATATTCGTAAGGTAAAATCACATTTGATATGAACACTAAATTTGAATTTCAGAACCTAAATATATTATATGATGTATATTTAACTAAAATAAAAAGAAGAACACAAAAATAATAAGTTAAACTACTAATATCACATGTGATAAAAATGTGATTTTATAATTCAAATTTTCCAAAACCCGTCAAAAGTCTTGAAAATTTTTTCGTCAAAACAATATCAAGTGGGTTCTCTTTATAGAAAGAGGAAATAATGCTCGTTTCAATGGTGTAATTTATTCGTTTAATACATTTACGGTTTTTAAGATAATTAACTTTTAAACAAAAATAAATTCAAGTAGGTTTGTAAAATGGAGGATTGTGATTGGTTTATTTGGTTTCAAATTTGATAATTGTATTAAATGAACTCAACCTTGATAAATAAGGGGTTATTATGTCAATTTTAAGAAATAATTTTTTATTAAATGGTAAAAAAAAATTATTTAAAGAAAAATAAAGGTCTAAATTAATTAAATTGTTGGTTTTGTAAAGATTTTTTTAGTTAAATAGTGAAGATTTTTTATTTAGAAAAACTGTAGAATTAAGTTGATTAAAATATTCAAAATAAAAAATTTAATTAATTTTATAAACTATTTAAAATAAAAACTTTTTATTGGTCAAAAGTTAATTTCTTAAATTATTCTTCTAATAATATCTCATGTGTTTATATTACGTATTCTTAAATACATTTAATATAAAGTAATAAAGCATTAAGTGTGCAGAGATAGAGACAGCTAATGTTGTTTAAGCCAATGAAAAGTGAGCAAATTGGGTGCTTTCTATCTCCACAAAAACACACACACAATAGTCGGCTTAGCCAGCTATAGACCTAGCTTAAGCTAGCTAAGTGTTCGAGGGTTAGAGTTAGACTTCGGCGCAACCAATCCATGCTCTATATTTTATGACAAAAATGTCAAAACCAAGATGCTAAATAAGCAATAAAACTTTAAACACAAAAACATACAAGGACAAAGCAAAATTATTCTTATTCGATAAATATTTTGTTAGAGATTGTAACTTTATAAGCATGCAAATGTTATCATCGTTTAGTGTTTGCTATTTATGAGGGGTTTATTAGATGTATAGGCCAACTTGCATGTACGTCGCTTAACTTCTAATATATAATGTGTGATGAAATTGTCTGAGTTTGATTATGCCTCGGAGCGTGGATCGAGTTCAGCATTAAAGCTTGGAGTGGAGTCCAAGTTATCAAGTTATATTAATATGTGATAATTATCTATTCCTAGTGTATAGGATGGTTTAGATAGTTATATGATATTAATCAAATAGAATCCTAGATATATTCTAATGTGAATTAATTGTGATTGAATTTTTGAGTTAGATTTCTTCAATATAGTATTTATGTTTTTTGACAACCTTTACTGCATTATAACTCTGATTATCTTTATAATGGTTAGTTAGGTCCGATCCTGTTATAAACTTGAATGTCAAGTACTAAAGGTAAGGTGTTTAGGGTGATTCGCTCGGGATAGTTCAGTTTTTTTTTATCCATGTTTCATGGACAAGTATCATATTTTACTATCCTAAATCGATCTGTAACGTGTGGGTGTCTCATTCCGGGTAAAACAAAGGGTTATTCGTTGTTCAGGTCTAATTTCGGGTAAAACAAATTAAGGGTTATTCGTTGTTCAGGTCGTAGATACCATAAAATTAGAGAATAGTAAATTCGGGGCTAAGTCAAAGATGATAATTTAGTCTCCATAATATAGCATAAGTATATAACACATAAAAAGCGAATCATGCTAAATTTAAAAGTACATTATAAACAAGGTTTTGAAAATGTGAATGGTACCCAACCTCTCATAAATTGAATTTTTCGGATTTCGAATTTATCGGATAACGATTTTTTTGGTATCAGATCGATACAAAGTTTTAGGACACCCGTAGCAAAATGTCTAGTATATTTGCTTCAGGGAGTAAAATTGATTTACTCTTAGTGATATATTTTAGAGTTAGTAAATTAGGAATGAAAAACGTAATTAGTCTTCAAAAATAGATGATTTATATAATTTTTTTATACTTATAGATGAAATCCGTAATTTGTGATAAACAATAAAATTAATTTATGTAATTCTCTATATCTTATTATCTATTAGCGACACTTAATCTATGTGTCATTTTCTTGTAGGGAATACATATGACAATATGATAAGGGTTGTAACTAAATCGAGCGTTCAACAAATAATTCCCATGAACTATTCGCTGAGAAATTTGTTTTTGTTTATTTATTTATCAAACAAACGAATATGGACATAATTTTTTGTTTCTTTTAACTAAACAAACGAACATGAACATATGTTTCATTATTCTATTCTTTCGATAATGTTCGTTTTATTTCCTTTATCTTCATTTGTATTCGTTCGTTTATGATTTATCATATTTAATTATATAATATGAATATAATGGAATAATTTAACTATTATTATCCTAGAAAAATATTACATTACTTAAATAACATTGATAATTATATAAGGGTAAATGTAAAATAATATTGTACATATCTAAATTTTTGAATAGCTATTTTCATAAAATAAATTTATGTTTATGAATGGGTGTCTATCATTTTTGTTAATTTGGGATTGTTTATGATTTTATTTTGTTCATTAAGTTTGTTTAGCACTTAAATGAATGAACATGAACAAATATTACATCCATCCGAATGAACCCGAACAAGAAAAATGTATGTGCTCGTTAAATGTGTCCGTTCATTGTCTAATTGAAGTTAATTTTAAATATAATCATGATAAAAATTTAAAAGTTGTTAATTTTAAAGTTCATTGATTAAATTTAACTAAATCTAACCTTGTCTAGATCTATATATGTCATTTGACATGTAAACCATCTTCCATCGACACAATTTAAGTAATTTAAAAATGAGTATTGCATATATGTCTAACGTTTAACCATAAGGTATGTATTCGAATGTACGTGACATCGATACAAAATGTCAAGTAAGATGTTATGTCATATGTTTGTAGGCTTGTTATGGTTGTAGCTTATCATGTATATGTTTGACACGTAACAACAAATACGTTTCAAATGCTAGTCTTGTCCGTTTAGAAATTTCAAAGTCATTGTAACTATGAATGAACATATCTATCCTGACAAGACTATTCTCTAAAGATCAAGAAACAATGATGTTTCTTATATAAACCTTGTATATATGTTCTCACGGTGGCTTTGCCTTGACTTTTGTGACATGCTATCTAAACGGATATTGACCAGCTAGCTTACACAAAGATATAGAATTAAAGCTCATTTAAATGCACTTTAGGTTCTTGATCAGTTGTCCTATTGGGTATATATAAATACATATGCAAGTACTGATTCGAATTTCAAAATGCATTCAAATCGATCCAATCAGATTTAACGATTATCTCTATAATCGACTATATTTATGTTCTTTATTTAGGTTTTGTTGATGGTAGGTAAATTTGACAAGATTTTACATATATGTAAGTCATCTATAATGTTGGTTAGTGGTTACATATATTCAACATAAATCGTGCCCGGCAAGTTAGGTTAATAACGTAACCATAACTTGACTCTAAGTTAATTAGTTAAGACATGTTAGCTACTTAGCTAAACAGCTTAAATATATGGTTACTACCTTGAGAGGAACCATAAGATGGTTAAGATTTACACAAAATGAAATTAAATTTATTTATAAATTTATTTTAACTATCTAATTGTATTTGCATACTGTTGACGGGATGGAGACGTGTTAAGTAGGTAACCCTAACCTGGCCTATTTTTTTTTTTTATCAAACGAGATTGTTTACGACCCTAAACCTTAAACATCAACCAGTAATATTCCATTTATTTTCTTGTCGGCTTTTTTGTCATGGCATAAAATGTTTCCCTAAACTTAATGTTTATGTCCCAATTTGTATCCGCCTAGGAATCCATATGTCTCTTGGCTTTGCTTAAATAACTCACTTTCCCACCTTCATATATGCCATTGAAACGTCGGTACATCGGGGTCCAAAGAAACTGGCTTGGTTGCCTTTGATTAGGGTTTAACTCCACTTGATGAATTATGATATAGAGAAGTTGGCTATAAGACAAAGAATGTGGGGTTTATATATATTGACCATGTTTTAATTTTTTTCTATAAGCTACCATTTAGCTTGTAGGTCCGATTCATTTAATCTAGATTTTTTGAAATGACAACATGAATGAGAAATGAAGAAAGATAAGAGTATCAAAATGGGTTTGTAAAACATAGTTGAGGTGACTTAAGTAATTGAGGCCATTATTGCTACTAGAATATGTTCATTTGTTCCTTTCCTCCATTTTTCTTTTGTTTATATTGCAAAAAATTATAAAAATTTTGTAACAATTTTTTAAAAGAAACCTAAAATCAAGGTTTTATGAATACCCATAAAAGAAACTCATACTCTCTATATTCATCCAATTAAATTATATCAAATTGCATTCACAGTCTGTGTTAAGAAATACTAGTTTCATTTGAAATTGGGAGGTCATCCTTAGCTCTAAAGTAAGTGATGCAATTTAAGATTTTTGCAAAATGGAAGTTCGAAATTGTTAAGGATATATTCTAATACCTATCACACATGGGATGTTCGGCTACACCAACCTTTGATATGAGCCGTGAGAATTTGATCGAGACAAAGATATGATAAAGACAAGACTAGAATCGTGTAGAGGTCATGTTATACTCCATGCCAAATGTTTAATCCGACACTATTTGGTGCCAAAAAGTGATCCTGAGTAAATATGTATTTTGGCATTTTTCTATGGTTTTGTCTTTTCGGCCAAATTTCTAGTGATGTGACGAGTTTTGTGAACACCATTTTTGCCCTATATCAAAATTGGTGGTTTTCGTTTCTTTAGGTCACTTAAGCTAACCACCTAACTAAAAAACCGAAAAATAAATGCATCATACATCTACAAATTATGTTGAGCGTCTCCACGACCTATCGTCATCATCCATATCTTTTCTTAACCAGTCCCACCTAGGCGTGCCTTTCCTCTCGATCACTTTCGTTCTTCCTACTCGTTTAGATCCAGGTATCCAACCATTCCAACTTGATATGATATTGATGTGACAAGAACAAGAAACAAAAACATAAAAAAACAAGTCAACCGTCCTTTATAAACATGTCAAAGAGGACCGTTTAACATGTTGTACATCGTACCCCTTGTACCATATATGAGTTAAGTTTCCCATATGCATTTTATCTTTCGAAAATGTTTATTTCATACATCTTTTATATAATAACAAATAGTAGATATTTATAAGAACAAGATAAATGCAAGGATTAATATAATTTTATATAAAGTTTTCAACCAATTCTCATAGGGCTTCAATATCTGGAAGACTTCGAAGCAAAAACGTGTATGCTTACGTCGTGTTTTCTATCTCAAATGGATCCGAAAAACATAAAGCTGACTTTATTGAATCCGTTCTGGATAGAAGCAATGTAAGAAGAGCTTCACCGGTTCCAAAAAATAACAATGTGACTTTGAAGTGTTTGTATATTACTAAGTTTGCATATGGTAGATGGTGCATGTGGTCACTGGTGCAACAATAATGAGAAATAAAACTAGCTATTTATTACTCCAGACAATGAAAAGGACTTGGGCCAAACAAGATAACCCTCTTTCCCATTTAACAACCTTTGTCATTTTCACAGTTTTGAACTATCATTTTACTTTTCTCATTTAGACATACTTTTTGATCATCATATTTACTATGGAAAAGGTTAAATTTTTTAATAACCACCGGTGCAATCTTACAAGATAGAAAATCATGCCCAAAACATTGCAAACGTATTGTTGTGTTCATATCTCCATCCATTAAAAAAAAAAAAATACCCTACCATCGTGAAAACCACCAAAGTATCTCGTTGTTTTAGGCTCGTTGGACATTGGCACTATTTGGAGACACGCATTATGCTTTTCAAATTGTTCTTTTCCGTTATGATGTTTGGAGACACGCATTATACTTTGTGATTATCTCAAATATTTCAAATCTCACATGCTACCTTAAAATGGCCATATATTGTGATGGATCAATATTATGGAGTAGACTTGATATCTTTGTGTTTATTTCATGTTAATGTATCCGATCCTAACAGCGGTATAATTAAGAGCAATATATATGTTCGAAAATAATAATCATACAACCCAGAAAAATGAAGTTTTGGTGGGGAAATAAAATTGTGATTTTAGCCACTTTCTTCAGTATTAAAAGAAAATGAAATTATTTTGAAAGATTATTTACATATAGATCTAAATTCTGAAGATTGACACGATAAAAGGCGATTTCTTCAAACACATAACCATGATTGAAATTTTTGAAGAATTTGTGTGCTTGTGACTTTTCCACATGAGCAATATATTGAGTGAATTGTGTTATATAGTTGTTGTTTTCTGGATTTCATGGTTTGAGGATGTAAATAAGGATCTGAAACGGCTTTTACACACAATTAATATGTATTGTTGTTTGTCCCATTGGTAGGAGGTTGTCCCCCCCCAAGGGAGGTCTTGGGTTCGAGCCTCCGGGGTCCCTCCTTAGGTGATTATTAGGTGATATATAACTAACTTTGGTGTATGGTTCGTGGGTCACATGTGACCCCGAATCACTAACATTTGCCTGTCTAAAAAAAAGTACAATTATGTCGCACTTGTTTATGAGATATAACACGTTGCTTAGAGTGATAATACGAAGGGAATTGACAATAAAGTCAGTGGCATTTATGCATATATTTTTTTTACGCGTCGTTCTATTTTTAGAATGGGTTTGTACTATTAGAATGATAAATCACTTGCGTTATCACATATTATTATCAATTATTTATAGGGATACAAACCCTAATCCTAATAAACCTATAGCCCACAGGTCGGGCTTAGACTACATATAATACTCACCGACGGTTCGAGTGGCGAAATCGCGAAAGCTTGAACTGAAAATACACATAAAAATAAAATATAAAATAAGCATAGATAGTTGCTTGCAAATAATTTGTTGCTTGTGACAACACATGACGATGTGTCAAAGCTGCGTTCGTTGCGATTCCGGTAGCATTTTCTTTGGAATTTAATCACGAATTCACAGTCGTTAACGGTATTAGCTAACTCCAAGCGCTTTGAAATTTATAAGCAAAACAGTGAACTTTTTTTTCAGATCTGAACCCGACACCTTGTATCGGAGCGTCCGGTGGTCTTCTGCAGCGATCCCGGTCTGCTTTCCTTCGGAATTTAATTACGAAGCCGACGGCGCTGACCTCATCAGTTAACTCCAAGTGGTTTGAGAGTTATGCCCAAAACAGTGTCGGGTGAATCTCAAATCCGAATTTTTGAGGTTTTTTTTTTCTTTTAAGGGTCTGAAACCTAGTCATGCTAGACGGCTCATCTCAACGCCGATTAGGTTTTGAAGAAAGAAAGAGACGGAATCACCCGCCCTGATACCATATTATAATGATAAACCCCTTGTGTTATCACATATTATTATCAATTATTTATAGGGATATAAACTCTAACCCTAATCGACCCAGAGCCCATATGTCGGGCTTGGGCTGCATCTAATATGTACTAGATGAATGAGATATTATGCATGACAGATAAACTTATCTTGAAAAGTTGGTTTGTGACTCATTTACTGAGAATGGGATACTGAAAATTGATGAACAATCCTAACTTGTTGATGTTTTATCACTTCCCAAAAGCCTACAAGCCAAATTTGGAGACCATGTTAGTAAGTACTAATATGTTGATGCTTGAAGAAGTGCTCAGAACATAACGGGATAATAGAAGAATGACATGAAGTAAGCTTCTTGGATGCTGAAAACTTATTAGCTATATTAGTATTTGAGGACAATTTACAACCATTTAGTACGTCCAAGAGAACATTCAAAACACCAGCACAGCGATCAAGTGATCACAAATTGTATATCTAGGAGGGAAAAACAAAAAGGTGGATAAAACTTTTGACGGTTGAATTTTGGTTGGTAACACTACAACTTATAGAACTTGAATGTGAACGATGCGACAGATTCAACTAATTTTGGTGCCTATTCGCTAGAATCAAGTTGAATTTTATACAAAAAAAAACGAAGAACATGATGAAATCAAATTGGTAAATAAGTAACTGGATTTATGAGAAGTATTAGTTTCAAATTTTATGTTTAAGCTATATGAAAAAGCCTTAAATGAGAACTATATAGAATGAGAACTATTAAATTATACATAGGAAATATATTGATCTTTCGAAGGGGAATATATTAAAAATTATATGTTACTTAAAATATATTGAACTAAAACATGACAATGGTAATCAAAAGTGTCAGGAAGTTGGGATTTTTTTTTCTTTTGTAATATTGAATATTATTATACTTTAGTTTCATGAAACATGCTTGAAAGATCGAACCATACATATTTTAAGGTATCGTTTTTATTATTTGTTTGATTATTGTTGTGCGGATTTCGTATTGAATTATCCGATCCCAACAGTGGAAAAGTTCCTTACATAAATTCTCCCCGGAAAAATAAAAAACAAGTGAAAGCGATTTGATAAAAGATCAGTTGGTTATTTGATACAATTCCTGAAATGCTTTAATGACGGGATCTATCCCGTAAGAAGGTTTATTAATCTGTAACGACAACAATATATAATTTAAAAGATCAATTAGTGTATGTTCTTTTTATCTTTTCTTTGTAACTGATTATTATCAAATTAACCCTGCTTCGATATTCCCTGCTCTTAATTTCATGTTTTACACATCAATAAGCGAGACTCACTAACACGATCTTTTATATCCATATCTATACAAATCTATTTGTAAAATTAGAAGATTAAAACAACAAAAGAATTTTAGCTTTTAATTAATCAGAATATGTTCACATTAAACATATATCTCATGCTTTCTATCTTTTGTTGTCTATATTCATATTTTTGGACCAAGTAGGAAACTAATTTGATTAAGATAAAATTTTATAAAACAAGCAAGAATACTTCGAGTCCCACAGGATTCTGATGATCAAAAAGTTCCAAAATATATTTATTCATATCAATAAACAACAAGATTTTGTGTATCTCCTTTTCTAATTTATCCATGATATATTTATAAATAAATCATAAATAATTCAAAACACAAGGGAACACACACACACACACACACACACACACACATATATATATATATATATATATATATATATATATATATATATATATATATATATATATATATATATATATATATATATATATATATACTCTACCCATTTATTAATGTTAAATTTTGATTTTGGTTTTAAATGTGAATGAAATGAAAGTAAAGGACAAGAAATTCGCCCCCCTAGTACGCTGTACAAGGTCCCGCAAATATTAAATTTCATCTCTATTTTATACCCTGTGAAAGTTTTTATATTTATTTTTTAAGTTCATAGAGTATATATTATTTCATAAAGTTATATTACAATTTTTTTTTTACTTTTAGTTACAAGCTATGTCATTCTCTCTTTGTTATAAACTCTCCTAGCTTAGCATTATGTAATTAAGAAACATTTTAATTTTTTTATTTATTAAGAGTGTTTTTAGCCATAACACCGAAAGTCCAAAACACTCTATGTTATGTTCACATCATTGTAGCAATGTAGATGGCATAACACCGAAAATATCTTACTTATAAAAGTGTCATTTGAGATCCACTTATTTATATTTATCTTTTATAGATTAGTTAAAACATAAACTTTTTACATGCTATCACCACAACACCACCTCCATAATGACGATCATGACACGATTGGCCGGCCATGACGTCCCCATGGAGACAATAGCGCCCCTATAACATCAGGCCGAGTTTGGAATGTTCTAACAGATAAATCTTTTACCAAACAAAAAGTCAAATAAAATATAAGCTTTAAAAGAAAAATGGGGCTTATCCGATACAATTAATAATGATAAACTCAATGTTAATTAGATATACAAATTTTGGCAATGTTGTGGCATTAGTGGCATTTTACAATTATGAAAGAGGCTTGGTGAATATTTTTTTTGAAGGATTTAAGTGTGTTAAATGAAAACTCTACTACTTAACAAATAAAGT
The DNA here is from genome assembly GCA_910822075.1 of Senecio squalidus. NCBI lineage: Eukaryota > Viridiplantae > Streptophyta > Magnoliopsida > Asterales > Asteraceae > Senecio > Senecio squalidus. The sequence continues at coordinate 66,126,565 of CAJVGC010000060.1, forward strand.
CCAAGACGAAGGCTTGTTATCCATCTTCAAGTTTAGTTTTGGTTAATCTCATTTATCGTTTCGATTCTAGCAATGCTTTAAGGTTTATTAGGCCAGCTTGGTGTTATGGTTGGAGCTTCTTCGATACATCTCAAGTCTTAATATGGTGGTTTTCTTGCGACTTTTATGTAGCTCTTCACGACTCTAATTTAGAGAATAACTATGTCCAAATAATATATCGATGATGACATATTTTTATACTCTTACAACTTTACTCATTTCGACTTTTTATTTCGACTTTTTATAATCAAATAATTTGAGAACAATAGTTGGTATACATATTAGGTGGATTTATCATTTTGCTTTTATAATATTTATGCTGGCTAAATTTATTTCGGAAAACTTACTTCTTAGATCCGGTCGTCGACTCATTGTTACTGCTTGATAGCATCAAAGAAGAAGAACAATCATAGTCCGTTAACATCCCATATGAACCTCGTCTTTCAAGAACCAATATCACTTTCACCTCTATCTGGTATGTTTTAACATGCGTAAGTCTTCATTTCAATTTATATCTACACTATATATATTCAAAGTAGGGAGAAACCAGTCATCTCAATTTCTATTATAAATGAGTTTAGTTGAATGTACAAATGTTTAAGGATAAAATTGTTTTTTCTCTTTTCTTCTTCTTCTTCTGAATCTCTTGAAAAGATCTTCATCTAAGGATTATCTAAGGATTGAGCCTTTAAGAATTAATATAAAGAGTCCTCTTCGAAGGTTTCAAAGTTTTGTAGATTCCTCGGTTTAAGCATTATAGTTCCGAGCTATACTTGAACCATGAATAAAAATATAAAGTTAATTACATAAATCGTCCCTATAGTTTAATCAAAAATTAAAAATTTCGTCCATAAGTTTAAAAAGTTGCATAAATCGGCCAAGTTTAGAAATTAATTACGGTTTTCGTCCCTAATTTCTAATTTGCACCCGTAATTGGGGCAAACATTAGGGACCAAATCCGTAATTAAGGACAAACCTTAGGGATGAAATTCGTAATTGGAGCAAATTTTAGGGACGTAAAAGGTAATTAGTTTCTAAAAATGAATAATATGTGACTTTTTAAACTTAGGGACGAAATCCGTAATTTGAGATAAACATCATGGACGATTTATGTAATTAACTCAAAAATATATATAAGACATTGACAAGAAACTCAAGAGAGGCTAAAGGTAAGGGGCGACCGATGAAGACTACCACAACTTTCTCCAAGACCACTACATTACATACATGTCGATACGTTTTGGTATTGACTATTGTCAAGTACAACCAGTGTTGTAAAACTCGGTTGACCCGATCGAGTACTCGACGAGAAATCGTTACTTGGTTCACCACTGGCCGGTTTACCCCAACTCTCTTAAATTACTCGGTTATTATATAACTCGCTGGAAAATCGATCAAAACTATTTCAACTCGATAAAAAAATTGTTCAAACCGATCTGGCTCGCCCCGTTTTGGTCAACGCATTTAATTAGGGTTTTTTAATGTGATATTTAGTTTCATGCTCACTTGGTTCACTCGATTCTCTCACAGAACAAAGACACAAAAGCATGTTGCGATTACTCTCTCAAACACACAAGAAATTCGTGATTTGTCAATCTTTGTTCTAATCGAAACTGATTCTATATCATGTTCATAATTGATTCTCGATTTTCGTAATTAGTAAGTATTAACGTATTGTGCTTACTATGCTTTTGTTGAGTTTTAAACTATTTTAGACTTTTAACAATTTAATTATTTGAACTATTTATCTATTTAAACTATATATATATTATCCATATAATTTTAAAATCTAAAAATTTATATGTAAAAGTTCAAATCCGAGTACTCTCCGAGTAATCACCGATTCATCCGAGTACTTACTACTCGGTCCTTGACCTGTCGGATAGCGAATTGCGAGTTCTACAACATCGAGTACAACTGAACATATTAAATTTTTTAGAGTTAATTACATAAATGGTCCCTGTGGTTTACCGGGTTTTACTGATCCAATCGTTGTGCTTTATTTTCCGAGTTCGGTCCATGTGCTTTCAAAATTGTCCGACTTCAGTCCCTACTTCGTTAAGTCCTTACTTTGTCGTGAAGTCCGTTAGTTTGTCGTTAAATGAAGGGACCAAAGCCGAAAATCATGACAAACCATATGGACTATTTATGTAAGTAACTATTTTTAAAGAAAATGTGAATGAAATAACATTTAAAAAAAAAATTGCATAAAAAAAATATCAAAATACAATTCCTTATGGATCAAATATAACTCTAATAACACATATTTTAAAAGTAAAACCCGAATATGAACGTTGACGTCATATTGTTTAGTGAACGTTTTGATTGTTGATTAATGAGGAAAAGCTATGGGTGTTCACTATTTGGATAAAACCGAATTGTCCAATTGGAACAATTTGGATTGTACTATAGGGTTTGTATTCTGTGGGATTGTACTATAGGGTTTGTATTCTGTGGTATGCGGATCGGATAGGACCAGAACCGAATTGTTATTTCGGATTGGTTTTTGGTTTACATAGAAAACCGAATAGTCCAAAAAACCGAATAATAAACTACTTTTGTTTTATATTTTATATATAAATATATAATTATTAATCTTTTACCAATTTATTTAACTATGAGTTTCATACATATATGTTATTTGAGTTATATTTAATCCATAAAAGAATTGGGCCTTGATATGTTTTTACAACTTTTTTTTAATATGTTATTTCACACATAATTTCATTTAAAAATAGTTAATTATATAAATGGTATCTATGGTTTGTAATGATTTTCGAATTTGGTCCCTTCATTTAACGACAAGCTAAGGACTTAACGACAAACTAACGGACTTAACGACGTAGGGACTGAACCCAGACAATTTTGAAAACACAGGAACTGAACCCCAAAAAAATAAAGCACAAGGACTGGATCTGTAAAACCCGATAAACCCCAGGGATCATTTATATAATTAACTCAAATTTTTATTAGACCATACATCCATTAGATTTTGTTAGGATTATTAGTCATTATCTTCCTGTATATATTTATCTTTAGTTAGTTATCTAATAGGATTTATTTTCTTATTCACCACAATTATCTAAGTCTAATTTTATGTTATATTCAACCAATTAATCCTGTTTAGTCTATTACTCTATCCTGAGGAAATCTAAAGACATGTGAAATTAGTGATAACACTCAGAGCAAAATACAAGATCTCCAACCGTTGGGACGTTACGTGTATTGACCAGAACGAGGAATCATTTCGAATTTTGGTCCTATCGATCAAATCTAGGGCTCTTGAACTAAGTGGCTGTTGGTTCAAGAGTCGAGCTTTCCAAAATCCAAGTTGTTTGTTTTGTTTTTAGTTATAGAAAATAAACTAAACCTAATCATATTAAGAAAAAAAAATTCCGTCAACCAAATATACAACTAAATACACGTATTAAATTTAGTAAACTAGTTTTAAGGTAGAGTTCTCTCGTTCATCCTTACAGATAGTTAAAACCAACTTACTCAGATAATATTGTAATAACTTAAATAAATGGCTCGACCGAGTGCGAGAGTTCATACCGGTTTAGGTCCATGGACCGTGCGATGGCCCACGGGCACTATCTGAACCTACCTTTTGCTATAATGGCTTTACCCCTTAGCTCTTTGGATCCTATCCCATTTTCCCTCTTTCTAATTTTCCCTTTCTCTCTCCCTCTAATATATACACATAATATATCTATATATGTTTCTTGATCTCTAGCTTTCTTCATCTATAAATAGAAAGCACTTGAAACCAACAAACACTGTAGTGATCACCCCGACTTGAATAATCAAATACAAACATTTCAATATCCCTTCAATTTGTCACTTCTCCCACTTGATCAATTTCTCTAGAGAGAGAGAGTGAGAGAGAGAGTGAGAAATTATTTTGGATCAACAAGAGAGAAAGAGATGTCAAGCATAGATGTAGCAGCATCATCTGAGCAACTTTGTTATATCCCTTGTAACTTTTGCAATATTGTTCTTGCGGTACACACTCTATCTCTTTGTGTTATTTTTAAAGAATTTGAAAGAAGAAGCGTTCTTGAATAATAAAAGATATGATGCTAAGTAACATATGGGTTTTTGTTTGAGATCAAATTGCTTTGGTATCATCATATTGAAAACAACTAATTTGAAATCTAGTTTTCTTTTTCACTTTGAATTCACTCACAAACATATACAGTCAAGTCTCCATCCTTTAAGGCTTTCCTTTTCTCATTTCTTCTTCAGTTTGCAGTCAAAAGAAAAAGTCCTTCAAATATCTGAAATCTATATCTCTCTCTCACACACACACACACACACATAGAAGTAAGGACAGTACTTGAATTAATGACTAGTAACAAGGACCAAAACCATTAGATTCTTTTCTTTCCTTATGTAGATTATGATTTTCCATTATCAAATTCCACAATTGGATTAATTTTTTTCGATCAAAAAATTAAAAAGGATATTAGCTTCACCAAACATCATTGCATGTGTGGCTAAATTACCAAATAATCTAAGTTTTTGTGGATTAAATCAAGATTATATACATTTTCAAGAAGCAAACAAAGATCTTGTTTATTCCATGTTTTCTTTTTATTTGATACCTTGATCTTTTTTTTTCTTTAAGATTTATATCTCTTATGATTTGAAATCTAATAACTCAATCTTTGTCATTTGCTGTAAATTAATTCTATGTTTTTTCTAGGGTTCTTGATGATGAAGTTGTAAACCTAAAAGTTTTTTTTTAGAGTTAAAAGACAAAATTGGAAGACCAATTTTGTGTTTTAGATTGTGTTTCTGAAATGGGTAATCTTGATTTTTAGGTAATAATTGATGTTTGGTTAAAATGCAGGTAAGTGTACCATGCAGTAGCTTGTTTGACATAGTGACAGTAAGATGTGGACACTGCACCAATCTGTGGTCTGTGAATATGGGCATGGCTGCTGCCTTTCATCAGTCTCTCTCAAATTCCAATTCCACCTCCCAAGATTCTACTTCTCATCACCATGCTCAGGTGACTTTTTTCTTCATGATTTACCGGTGTCTAACTCTTTAGTTAACGACTTAACAGTATCGAGATATGTATATAAGGTCCGACTCGCTCTACCGAAATTTCGTGTTTAAGTCTCATTAAGATGTGTGTTTGTTGTTGGAAAAAAACCTAGATCTAACTTTTACAATTTTTTTCTCAAGAATATTAATTTTAACTTCTAGATTGATACCAATGTAACTAATCTAGACTACCTTTTTTGAAATAAAAGATTAATTTGACACTATCATATTTTACTTTTCAGTAAATACAAAAATAAAACATGCACTATCTTGAAAACTAAGCAAAATAATATAAAGATGCAAGTACAATCATTTTCCTTCAAAATTTCTATAAAGTGACTCATTTTATTAGAATTGTAGAATGTAAAATATTAAATGTAAAAACCATAATATAAATTAATTTTAACTATTTATAATTTTTTTTTCTCTCTCTGTATCTATCTTGCTAATAGATACAAACAAATGTAACAGTGATATTTGACTCTTGACTTCCAAAGTCCAAACCTCAAAAACACATTTGTAAATTGAAATGTACAACATGTTATTAGTTACTAGGGTTTGTAGGTTTCAATTTTTTGCAGATCTTTATCATTAAATATCTTTACTTTTTGAGGAAATTATAGGGGTCTAGGTACTCTAGGTCATTCATAGCATAATCTAACATATAAACATCAGTCTGATTTTCTTCTTTTTCACCCTTTTTTTTTGCTGTTACATCATAGATTCATGAACCCTAACCGCCGTTTTTCATAGGGTTAAATTTTGCGGCCAACATCTGCATTTATGCGTCAGTGATTCTTTTTTTATTTAAAATTTTTTAAAATAAATTAATATATATAGAAACCCTTCTAATATTTTATTGGGATATCTAGGTTACTCTACTTTGTATGTTTGTTTATAAAATTATTTACTGATTTTTTTTTTAATTTACACTATTGAACCTGAAATTAGGCTAATCAAAACTGTTTAAAATATATTAAACATATTATAAACGAAGTTTTTGTTTAATAATTTTGTTATTTATATGTAGATTTTTTACATTAGTTTTTTTATGTAAATAAAAAATAATTTCATAAGCTCATTAAAGTAATAAACAAAATCATAAAAAAAAGAAAAAATTGCACAACTGAACAAATATATGAGTACTAAATATATCAATAATAATCTTTTTTATTTGTTACTTAATCTGAATTAAAACATCCAAACAGTTGTAAGATTCTTTCTTTAAGGTTTCTTCTAATGCACATATAATTTTTTTACATCTAATGTTTTGTCTTTTTCTTCTGCAAGCTATTTATATCTGTATAGTAGTATATGTTGGGACATATTTGACAGTAAGTGTCATTCAATTCTGTGGTGTTTTTTAACTTTTACTTTTACATCCCAACTGATTCAGTCACTTCAATGCTGTTAGTTTAGTTACTTTTCTTAATCTTCTTAATCACTCCCAACAGCAAAAATCCAAAGAAAATAACAATATAAGGTCAAAACAAGAGAGTTTTGTTGTAGGATCTTGTATGCCTTTCAAAAAAAAGAAGAAGAACTTAGATATATAAAATTTAGATACCGCGATTTAATATACTTGTACTTTGTATACATAATGAATTTCTTGAGACACTAAACGATTTTCGGAGTGTCATGTTAATATCTTGAATCCTTGATATTGTACAATTGGTTTGTACTTCTTGGTTTTATCGGAATGTTTCACTTGATTAAGATTTTTTTCAAGAGGCAGGCTAGATTTTTAACATTGTATTAGCTGACTGAAAAACAATTATTCATTGTGAAAATATTTATAGAAAACCTTGATAGCTATTTTTACTCATAATAAAAGTAACAATTTGAGCCATCTAAATTTAAATGAATAATAAACCAGAACCCCTAAAAATGTCAAAAATACATGAAGCAGATTTTATTCATTAGGTTTACCCTTTCATTTTCAGAAGGCTCCTACACACACTCCTCCAAATTATAGGGTTGATTTGGGCTCCTCTTCAAAGTACAACAGCAGGATGCCAATGAGGCCTTCTCCGGTTTCCATTACTAGTGACCAAAAGATCAACCGACGTGAGTTTACGTCACTCTCATTGTTGTCAACTAATTACAACCCATAATATTTTAAGATTATACCATGCAAAGTTCGAATAACCATTTTAACCCATTAAAATGTTGCGTTTTCCAGCTCCGGAGAAGAGGCAACGCGTTCCTTCCGCATACAACCAGTTCATAAAGTAAGAACTCTCTCTCATTGTTGTTAACTAATTACACCATTTATAAGTTGTGCTTTAGTGATTGTTTTACCCTAAAAATATATTCATGGGATTTCATCTTTATTTTATGATTAATAAAATGTGATGTGAATATTTGTAGGGAGGAGATCCAAAGGATCAAGGCCAATAATCCAGATATCAGCCATAGGGAAGCTTTTAGTACTGCTGCAAAAAACGTAAGTGCGCATGATAAATAAAAAATCTGCATACTCTACTTTTTTCTCACTGAATAGTGCCTTTCACAATATCAAGTACTTATGTAGTGTGTGTATATCTATAATATATATCTATCTATATATATATATTTATATTAAAATATTAATTTAACAAGGTATTTACTGGTTCAATAGTGGGCACATTTCCCTCACATTCATTTTGGATTGATGTTGGAAGCAAATAATCACCAAGCTAAACTTGACGAGGTATGTTAATTCAATTCATGTTTAATCAATTTCTCTCATTTTTATCTTAATTAAATTAAATATTGTAATCTATACTGCATATAAAGTATTTGAGGTGTTGAAAATTAAGAATTTAATCCCTTTTTATTTTATTGTTATTATTAATTTGTCAACCTAACTTTCTTTAAAAATTATTAAAGTTTCTAAAATACATATTAGTTCATATTTATTCTTTAAATATTTAAATTCAATTTAAACATAAATTTTAATTTAGAGCAATTTTCCATATATTAATCTTATATTCAAAACAACATAACATACATTAATATAATTTTACCGCTCTTAAGCTTTTCGTTCCACTGTATCGCACGAGTTTTCTGCTAGTATTTCTAATTTTGTTTATATCATTATCAGAATTCCAAGAATTATATTTGTTTTTATGTGTGAACAAAAAGATTTCTAAATTGTAAACACCTAAGAATTTGATTTATGGGTTAAGTTTTTCGCGTTTTCTTTAAGGAAGATCTATTTGCTAAGTTCTGTCTATTTATATAACAAACTTGGCGTATTATTTCTTCAATTTTTTTAAGCGATGTCAACATGTTTAATTTTTCTTTTTGTTACCAACAAAATACCATTTCATATAGAATAAATATGTTGTTTCTCAAGATATAGATACTCTTAGATTACTTAGTATTAAGAGTTCTAATTTATTTTCAGATGAGTTGTGGGCAAGGATCCGAGAAGCGACTGAGATCAAGGGCTGCATTATTCAAGAAATGATTAAAGCTTGATTTTAAATAAGAAAATCAAAGCAAACCTCTTATATATATTATATATTTCTATATTATATAAATATTTTGAGTTCAAGAAAACCATGGCCCTAACTTGTTTTTAAGGTCATAAATCAATGTTTGGATATTTTCAAATTGTAACTTACAATCATATGAGTGATGTTATTTGTGTATTTTATTTTATTTTATTGAGAAGTAAGCTTGCTTTAAAATAATATCTCTACTAAACTAATTTTGATATGATGTTATAATTGGAGATGCTTTTGAAATCACAATTACACATATATAAATATGCATATAGATACATACCATCGAAGATGAGGTGTTGAATCAATAATGGATAACATGGTTGATTCATCCGCGCTCAACATTTGCAATAGTACTCGTTAATTTTAATGGTACTGGTAATAATAATAAGAACTCTTACAATAATGACTAAAGTATAACAATAGTATTAAAGCATGTTTTCTTATGCTATTATTAAGACGATGTTCATAAATTACTGAATAGTATATTCATGCAAATCATTATTTGGTTTAGCAAGATATAATGCTATATTTGCGTTTTCTAACAATAGGACTTGGAGCTATTTTTAACAACAATCTATTCTAGAAAAATATTACTTTTAAGACAAATCTTCAACTTTTTCTCTCAATCGACAATGGACTGAAACATTTGTACAAAATATAGAATATTATTAAGGTTTGTCATAAGTTATGTTTAGACAATGTATAGTTGTAAAAATGATAATTATAATCAGATATAGTTGTTAATGATAGGGAAAATGATAAATCCTCCTAAAACATTCTCCTAAAAATCCTCCTAACTCTAAGATTAAAACATTTGGCAAGATCAACGGATAAGATAAGGAAAGAGAATAAGTGGATTACAAATGTCAAAATTATATAGAATTAGGAGGATTTTGAGGAGAAAAGTTTAGGAGGATATATCATTTCTCGAATGATAGTCCTAAAATTATCTACGTTAAGCAAAACTCACAAGTTGTAGTTTAATTGAAATATGTACGTTTATTTCTACATGAATTAAATGTCGTTACAGACCGAAGATCACATGGTTTATTAAATGTTGAAAAGCGAGTGCGTCTAAAATAAGACTACGACAACAAAAACAGATTGATTCGACCAAATTTTATGCAAAAAATAGGGAAATTTATTATTCTGTCCTTGATAAATAAAGCATGAAAGTACTATTTTTTGAATTTAAGAGGTTTACATAGAAGGTGCAAGATCTAAAAGAATTAATTATTATATTCATTCATATATCAGTTGTCAATATCTCCTGAGGTTTTTCCAATAGTACTTGCTTCGCAGAGTCATGTTAAATGGCCCTTCCTATATTTAGTAAGTGAAGCCACAACCATTGATTCTTAATCTCGTGCGTCTCACCCAACGATTAATTTTCTCTTTTGAAAAGTTTAAAGTTTTAATCAATTATCTAAGAAATAGTTGATATGATTGGTACGTTTAATTGGTATGTCTAACGATATATCTCATGATAATAGTACTTTAAAAGGGGAAAATGATAAGTACTACTAATTCATAAGTCTAAATTTAGGCATTAAGATATGATTGAATGATTGAATAAATGATTGATTAGTATATATGAAGAGTAATAAGTAGTGAAAATTTATCTGTAATATTTTGTATAGATTAAACATGTTTAGGTTTATATTATTTATGCTTATATATCAACACTCTTAAAAAACTGATATGTAAATATGAACGAAGAGAGCGTTTGTGAAACACGTGTCAATTAATAAATAGTGTAGGCATCTTATTAGGCCTATGGGTTAGTCACACCTATTTTTTTTTATTTTTTTGTCTAAAGAAAAATGATTAACATGTTAAACTTGTATAAGTAATGATATGTTTCACCTTAGAAATACGACATGCATTATATACATTTTCCAAAATCATTTAATCAAATTGAAATATTTCTAAAATACAGGATGTACATAGAAACAATATGGTCAGTGGAGATCCAATTTGTTTCACTAGACTTATATATATGTATGTATGAACATTGATCAAGATCTTAATTTTCTTCTCATAAAGTCATTAGGAACGTTTATTTTGTAGCAAGTTTTATACTCCATTTTTATATAATTAAATGGAAGTATTTATATATTTTCCGCCATAATTAAAATATCAAATAAGAGTTTATGTTTCTATATAGAAAAACTAATCCATCACGAATGTATGAAATTGGCAACGAGTTTTAAGATCGTTGGTAATTTGCGGTGGTTCTTTGCAATTTTCCGTAAATGGTATATTAACTAGCAATATTTTTTTTTCTATTTTTTGTGAAATAGCATTGATACCAAATGGGTAACCTCTAAACCCTAGATATGAGCATATCTATTAAAAGAGTTTTTATGTCCAAATCTACACATTGAGACCATAAAGCTATTGAACAACAAAATCTAAGCTAAGCTCTTTGATAAAAGCGAACCCTTTTTGGTTTGGACCACATTCTTGGTAATCTTTTGTAACTCATGATTCTTCATCCACCACACAACTTTTGCAGTCTATATAATCAATGGCTTCAAGCTTTGATTTTTATTGGTGTCATAAAGTTTATTAAGTGGTCCAAAAATGTTCATATCACCGTTTCAATAGGCTTTCCAATCTACTCTAATGTGGAAAACAACATGATTTTGAGATAAAGTTGCATCCCACCTTTGACATAATTAGGGCTTTAAATTATTATGTTGTTTATGGATAGGAGTTTGCACTATCACAAACCAAAACGTTTTACATTAACATAATTAATAGTCGTAAATTGTTTATAAATCTTATTATATGAAGTATTATATTTGAATTCTAAGTTTATATGAATATACATTGCTTTGTACCCAAAATTTTCATATTCAAGTCTTAAAATTTACACAATATCTTCTTTTAGTCATCAAACGCCAACCAAGGTGACCGACTTGTAAAATGTTTTATTTCTCTCACAAAGGTCTTTACTTCGAACATTCTTAGGTAACATTTTAGTAGTGACTCCGAAAAGAGTTATGAACCGGTCACATGGATAACCTAGTTAGGCTACACGGTATGGGGCTTTAAGGCTCCCACAACGCCCCTCCACGTCGGACAACGCCGCCGCAACAACGCCCCCTCCACACCGCAGGGGCGTTGTCGGCAAATTTTTGCTCCAGGCGTGGTCATAAACACGGCGTGAGGGCGAGAGGGAGAGAGGCAACGGTACAAAATTGATGATAAAAAAAAATGAGGAAAATTGATAAAGATTATACCTTTGATTATAAATAAAAAAAAAGAAATCTGGAAAGATAAAATTGATGATAAAAAAAGATGAGGAAAATTGGGAATTATTTTGATTGATTTTGGAAATGGGGGTTGGTTTATATATGGATGGTTTGGATGGATTTGATGAGAAAAAGGAACGACGGTGGGTGGGTGTGGGTGGGTGATGTTTTGTGTGTGCGGTTTTGATGTGTGTAACGTTAGATTTTGGTCATTTCATGTGTTTGTGTTTGGTTTCGGGCTTTTGTGTTTTTTCAAACTGGGCTTGTGAATATATTGCAAACTGGTTATACGAGGGTACATGTAACAAACATGTTGGCACTTATATCCCCATGTTGATATGAAAATGCTAGATGTATAATCAATTTGCCAAGTATTTAATAACATTACAAACAGTGAATGTTTAGAACATAAAAGTTTATAAATTTCATTTATATAAAAAAAATTATAAATATACAACTTTTTAAAATTACACTCTCTTTCCTCTATCACTCCACATCATCACACAACCACACCACCCATTTTCATCACTCCACATCATCACACTCTCTTTCCTACAAATCACACTCTCTTTCCTACATATCACCTCTATCACTCCACATCATCAAATGATAAAGCCCCCCACACCGTATAGCCTTATGCCACATACATTTGATTCAACTGAGTTGTTATCCCTTGATGACCTATATAAAGAAAATCACATCCATTTTACATGTCGATTATGAAAGTCCTATAAAAGCTGAAAGAAATTATAATGAGAAATAAAAAAAAATTAGTAAAGTAATAATAGGTAAAAGAGTTAAAAGTACAAAGTAGCCCTTGGGTTAGAATTAGAAGCAGGCTTGTCTTTATTGATGGGTGAATGTGTGTGCAGAAGGAACGGCTGCACCAGAATCTGATATGTCACTTCATGTCTGCATTTTCATTTATTTCATTTCCTTTCCTGTCATTTCAAACTTCAAACTCAAACCCCACTCCATAAAAATCATTTACCTTTTTTTATTCTATTATTTTTCAGTTAAATACACTATTTACCTAATCATATACTCCAATGCATAGCTTCTTTCTTTTTAGCAAAGGCAAACATTGAACCAAATATTCAAATATACTTTTGTTTGTGTCTAAATAGTTTTAGTAAATATATATCCGTAAATGTGTTAGTCTATTGAAACGCATGTATCGAGATTTATAAACGACTACACGTTTATTATTTGCTAATTATTAATTAAATGAGTTTCTTGTACTAATTAATAAATGAGATGATTATTGTGTAATTATGGAGGTTTCCTAATTGTAATACAACTTCTGCTATAAGTAAATATATCCTATATAATAAACCTTAGGTTTATTGTTTTGAGAGTCATTGAAATTGATCATCTCCCTCTCTTTTGGAGACTTTCAGCAGAACACAACAACATCTAGTTTCGGTTTTTGGGTTCCTAGCACAGGAAAGATTGTCAATTGATTGATTGAATCTAAACGTGTACTAGCATACAAGACTGTTGTTAAAGAAGGTGTTGTGTACGTAACCGTGGAATATATCTTATACTTAGATCTATAGCTTACTCGCTATTAATTCAAGATATAAATGTATTACTTAATCCGATTTAATTATTCCTATGTGATCCTCTTTTTACACTGTCATATTTGTTTAACAATATGACTCAGGTTGTATATCTATACCCTTCAACTCATAACACCTAGCTTGCAATATTGTTATAACTTAGAATGATTTAAATTATATGACTTAAAAAAATACTAACTAACATATCAAAGACCCTAAAAAAAAATTGAAAATATCTCAAAAAATTGATTGTCGAAAAAAGAAATTAACATCAATAAAAGAAATATCTATTAAATATTGGATATAAGTTGGCTTTGACGATTTTCGGGTCGTATCTATGAAATTCATTTTTTTAATAAAACAATTTGTCTTAATTCCTTAATAAAAGACATGAGAGTATGGTTATTTTCGATATTGTTCAAATGATACTTAAAAGTGAATATAACTATAAGTCGGTTGCCTTGAAAATTGATCAAGAACTAGGGATGTTTCCCCCTAAACCTTGTAAGAGGCGCTGCCACTTAACCCCACAAGGGGCACAACCCCCTTACTCTCCCAATTATGTTGAAATGAGATAGCTTGTACGCAGCACCACACACTCTCCAACTTATAATCGAGCTTAACTTGTTTCCCCTTCAGTCTTAAAGTATTACACAATAATACTAATATAATCGATAATACTAAAATGATCACCAACAAAATCAACATTCCTTGACCAAGATATCGCCAAATAATAAAAATATCGGCATAAATATTAGCGGTTGAATCGGTATTTCGATACAAATGAACTCTCAAATGACAAAATTTGAAAGTGCATTGAAATATTTAGATATAAAAATGTAATTGTTTTATTTAAGACAAATTAAAACTAAAGTTAAGTTGATATTTTAGATAAATAACATTACATATTATATATTCTTTAACAATCAGCAAACAAATATGCACTAAAATAGTTATAAAACTACAAGAAATCTAGTAAAATATGAATCTTGTCTAGATAAATTCGAGTAGTAGCGTCTACACTCCAACCGTAGAACCCCACTATCACATAACATATATACGAATAATGTCATGAAATTTTAGATGCAAATGCCCTTTATTCTTATATATAAGTCACAACAAACAGCAAGTGTGTTTTCTTAATCTAGATGGAATATATTAGAATTGAAGTCAAAAGAATACATTTGAAAATCGTAAAAATCTGAACATTTTGATTTCTAGGAATATGACTAACCATCTTTCATGTTCTATTGTTAACATATCCAATTTATTTTCAGTATCGAAAGCATGTACCTCGCTTGTCATCATGATTGACTAAGAACAACTCCTAAAAGAAATTTAGTTTCTCTTTCATAATTTTTTCGTTGTAACAAAAGAAAGTGAGAAATATTGCATTTAGAAGAATTGTTACTTCAAAAAAAGTAGAAAACAAATGGTCAATGTTCTACTAAAATTACAAAATAGATTTCATAAAACCTTTTATGGGAAAAAAATTTGGATATACACTTAGAAAAAATTGCATAGTATGTTATCTTTGTGGCATTTTACTTTGTCACTACTAGTAATATATCTGCATGGTGTCGCGACAATAATAAATTGTTTAGATTTCTGGTAAATAATTTTCTTCGGTGGTACATAATTTAGTACAAATAATTTTACAAACGATCAACATTTTTGGTTTTTTAACATTAGATTAGTTAGAAATTCTAAAGATTAACTCCATTTATTTGAAATTTTACTCACTAAAATTGATTGTTTTAATTTAAAAAAAAAATTAAAATCATTTATTTCAAATTTTGAGTATATATGGTAAGTGTTATAGAGTTATATTTGTAAATATTTTTATTATAAGGGTAGTTTAGTAATTTTACCCAGATTAAATTTCAACTTTAAAACTTTATATCCAAATGTTTTATAATGTATATATATGTATATTAGGAAGTTTGTCTCGTATAAGATTGGTGGCTCAAAATAAGATGTGTCACACCCCGCATAGAAATGGCGGAACCGAGGTGCGCAGTGTATACGGTATCAGAGATTTAAGGTTACATCAAACATAAATAACCAAACATAATCAGCATAGATAAAAGAGTTGAATTAGAATACTTATTACAGTAATCCAAAATATCAAAATACGGCTACATAGTCTGGGATACTAAGGAATTACAACAAACAAAATAAAGTCCAGCAAAAATCCACGTAGCCAGATAAAGCATAGCAATCATAAAGCAACCTCAAATCCCTGAAAAGCGTTAAAAATACGACGTCAACATAAAGTTGGTGAATTATTCGCAATAGTAAATAAAACATAATAGAATAAAGGTTTTCAATAAGTTTTGACCCAAAAGATGAGATTTGAAGATAAGTCTTTTGAAAATGATGTTTCAAAAATATACTTGAGGTTTACAAAACCTTTTGATAAAATACCCATAGTTGTACCATACGGTACCATAATCATTTCATAAAAATACCATACTCATTTCATAAAATATCATAACCATATCATAACATAAATATCATACTGGATAGAATATCGGCTTTAGGAACATACAATACACCTGACCCTTAACATATGCAATGGCAACTAACCCCACCTAGTGTCTCAAACTAGGTTATCCTCGATAAAAATATTCGGTCGTAAGATTGTTAACACGGACATGGCACGACATCATCCAAAATAATGTTAACAATGAGGGTTCGTCAGACCCTTATAGCGCTATATATACTTCCGGCGGTCAAAGACTAACAGGTGTGTATACGGGGCCTTGTACTACCACATAGGCGGTACAAGTTGGGTGAGATCATCTTAAGCATTCATATCCATAATATGTAAGCAATGTACATACGTACCAATGCATACCATAATATCATACCATAATACATAACATAAAATACTTTTGTTTAACGCTAATCATGCCCAAAAATATAAAAGCGGTAAAAAGGGCAACGAATAACTCACTGATAGCAAAGCAATCCAAATCTTTATATGTGTCGGGAAATACAATAATACCGTCAAGCTTCAATGTCTAAGTGCCCTATACATCACGTAAATAAAACATGTCTAAGTATCTCTAAGTCTAGTAGGGTTATGCCTTAATGATTAACGTTTTATACGGGTTTTAAAATAGCCAAAGGAATATCGATATAACGGAATAACTAGAGTTTCGGAAAGTCAACAGACTAGATACGTGATTCTCATACTTACGTGCACTACAAGTCACATAAGTATCAAGTTACGTGATATACAAGAGTTACGGGTATAGTAACTTGACAAACAAGGAAGTTACGTGAACAAAACAAGAATTTCGTGACCCATAAGCATAATTACGTGACAAAGGTATCAATTTCGTGACTTTCAAGTCAATTACGTGATCTAGGAACATAATTACGTGACTCGTGAAGCAATTACGTGCATAAGGGACTAATTACGTGCCAAAAGGACTAATTACGCGATAAATTATGAATTTCAGGGACCAATCACGTAACTGTGGGAGTTACGTGATGAGCAAGTCACGAAACTCCATAGTTTCGTGCGTAATTGTTGAGTTTCGTGAATGGAAGTGTTAATTTCGTGAGCGTAATTGTTTTCTGATCAGTTACGTGCGTAATAGTCGAGTTACGTGACTAAGACCAATGGTCTTAGTTACGTGAACGTAACTAAGACCAATGGTCTTAGTTACGTGAACGTAACACTTTGTTACGTGACCATGGAGGGAGTTACGTGCATGTAACTCAGTTACGTGCATGTAACTGAGTTTTTACGAAAAATACATTCGGAAATCGATTTCTGAGTGTTCTATGTGTCTAATTGACCCCAAATTGGAACCCTATGTCCAGAATATGATTACATACAATAATCTTAAATAAAATCTAAGTTTTGATGGTGAAAAGTGGGATTTACGTGATGGAGTCAAAATAACAAAGTTTAAAACCAAAATGATGAAATACTTACCCGATCGTAACGAATTTCGGAGGATAGATAGAGGTGATGATGGTGAACAATAATCCGGTCTCGGATTTGAAATTGGACGGTTGGATCGCCGGAAAAGTTAGAGAGAAGGTGGAGGTTTGTAGGTGTTTTCTTGAGAGAGAAGTTAGAGAGAGGGAGAGTGATGACAAATGAAGATAAGGACAAAAAGTAGGTGGTATAATGAGACAAAATCCTGGTAGGGACGAATTTTGTAATAAAATTTGAAAAGGACTAAAATTGTAATAAAATTTCTCGCGTAGGACTAGGTTTGTAATAAAATTTCCGAAAGGACTAAAAATGAAATATTTTTAAACGTTAATCTTAATCATATAATTAAGGCATAATTCCCCTAAACTTATCATAAGAGCATACTAGACTTATACTAAAGGCACTTAAGACTATACGTTCCCGACATAAAGATCCGAATCACATACTATATACCCGATAAACGCAAATACGCATAAAATACAAATACGATACTCATAAAATACGAATACGATAAATCATAAAAGAAATACAATAGGGTCAAAACACGAACATAAATAAATAAAACGAATACGAGACGATAGAATAATACCTTGAAATTCGCGAATGTCACAGTCTCCCCAAGTAAAAAGAATTTCGTCCTCGAAATTATCACTGGGTACTACTTCCGGGAGAAAGGTGAGGATACTTCCGCAGAATTTCATCTTCGCGTTCCCAAGTGAACTCAGCACCAAAGCGGGAATTCCAGCGAACTTTGACAATAGGAATCTTGCTTCGTCGCAGACGTTTAACATCACTAGCAACGATCTCGATCGGTTCTTCAACAAAATGAAGCTTGTCGTCAATCTGGAGTTGTTCAAGCGGAACTAATAATGACTCATCAGCCAGGCATTTCTTCAACTGAGATACATGGAATACGTTATGTACGCTGCTCAGTTCTGCCGGCAATTCTAGTCGATACGCAGCTGGGCCGATGCGGGCTAAGATCTTGAACGGACCCGTGTATCTCGGACTCAGCTTGCTGCGCTTCACAAACCGGACAACCCCTTTCCATGGAGATACCTTCAATAATACCATATCTCCAACACTGAACTCGAGAGGCTTCCTGCGCTTATCAGCATACTTCTTCTGTCGATCTCTGGCAGTAATCAATCGTTCCTTGATCTTGAAGATCTTGTCAGTGGTCTCTTGAATAATCTCCGGACCGGAAATCTGACTATCTCCAACTTCTGCCCAACATATAGGCGATCGACACTTACGACCATATAAAGCTTCGAACGGTGCACACTTGATACTCGTGTGATAGCTGTTGTTGTACGAGAACTCAATCAACGGCAGATGAATATCCCAACTACCACCAAAATCAATAGCGCAAGCTCGTAGCATATCTTCCATAGTCTGAATAGTTCTCTCACTCTGACCATCGGTCTGAGGATGATAGGCGGTACTCATATCTAGTCGTGTACCCATAGCAGTCTGAAAAGTCTTCCAAAATCGCGAAGTGAAACGAGCATCACGATCGGAAATAATCGATACAGGAACACCGTGTTTCGATACAATCTCAGCAATATACAAACGTACGAATCTCTCCATCGGATAATTCTCGCGAATCGGTAGGAAATGTGCAGACTTCGTCAAACGATCAACAATAACCCAGATACTGTCGTAACCACTCGAAGATCTCGGAAGCTTTGTAACAAAATCCATAGTAATACGCTCCCATTTCCACTCGGGAATCTTCGGTTGTTGGAGTAGTCCAGACGGTTTCTGATATTCAACCTTTACTTTAGAACAAGTCAAACATCGGCTAACATACTCGGCGATTTCGCGTTTCATACCCGGCCACCAATAAAAATCTTTCAAGTCGTGATACATCTTGTCGGAACCCGGATGAATGGAATAATTCGACTTATGGGCTTCGTCCAGAATCAATAGACGGATACTAACCGGAACCCAAATACGCTCGAGATAATACAGAACTCCATCCTCCTTCGGTTCTAACTCCAATGCTAACTTATACAATCTTTCATCTTTAACACGGATCTCAGTCATAGTACCTTCCTGTGCTTGAATAATCCGAGCCTTCAAGCTCGTCTTAATAGATATCACCATAGAACGAATACGGACCGGTTTGACGGTTTCCTTACGACTTAGTGCATCAGCAACCACGTTCGCCTTACCAGGGTGGTAGCGAATGTCGCAATCATAGTCGTTTAATAACTCAACCCAGCGTCGTTGTCTCATGTTCAGCATCTTCTGATCGAAAATGTGTTGAAGACTCTTGTGGTCGGTAAATACAGTACACTTGGTCCCATACAGATAATGTCTCCAAATCTTCAATGCAAAGACGACGGCTCCCAACTCTAGATCATGTGTCGTGTAATTCTGCTCATGGATTTTCAACTGACGCGAAGCGTAAGCTATAACTTTACCATTCTGCATAAGCACACAACCCAGACCTTTGTGCGAAGCGTCGCAATAAACCACAAAATTCTCGGAACCAACAGGCAGACTAAGAATAGGTGCGTTACACAACCGCTGCTTCAATATCTGAAATGCTTCCTCCTGATCGGTACCCCAAACGAACGGTTCACTCTTCTGTGTCAACTTAGTCATAGGCGAAGCGATCTTGGAGAAATTCTCGATGAATCGGCGATAATACCCAGCAAGACCCAAAAATGAACGGATTTCGGTCGGTGACTTCGGTGTAACCCAACTTTTAACAGCTTCGATCTTAGCAGGATCAACATGAATACCCTTTGCGCTAACCACGTGGCCAAGGAATTGAACTTCGGATAACCAGAACTCGCACTTAGAGAATTTCGCATACAACTTCTCTCTTCGAAGCACTTCTAGAACAAGACGCAAATGCTCTTCATGTTCCTTGCGACTTCGGGAATAGATAAGAATGTCGTCGATGAATACGATAACAAATTTGTCAAGATACGGACGACAAATACGGTTCATTAGTTCCATGAATGCTGCAGGGGCGTTTGTCATACCAAACGGCATCACCATGAACTCGTAATGACCATACCGAGTACGAAAAGCAGTCTTAGGTATATCATCTTCTCGAACTCTCAACTGATGATAACCAGAGCGAAGATCGATCTTAGAGAAATAGCAAGAACCCTGAAGTTGATCGAATAAGTCATCAATACGAGGAAGGGGATAACGGTTCTTCACAGTCAACTTGTTTAACTCCCGATAATCAATACATAAACGCATGGAGCCATCCTTCTTCTTAACAAAGAGAACAGGAGCACCCCACGGGGAGAAACTAGGACGAATAAAACCCTTATCTACCAGTTCCTGAATTTGCTTCGACAACTCGAGCATCTCGGAAGGAGCCAAACGATACGGAGCTTTAGCAACAGGTGCAGCTCCAGGAATAAGATCAATACGAAAATCGGTTTGTCTCTGGGGAGGGACTCCAGGTAAATCGTCGGGAAAAACGTCAGAATACTCGCGAACAATCGGCACACCATCAATCTTTATCGCAGAGTCCTTCTTCACCAAGTGAGCAAGATATAAAGAACAACCCTGACGGACATACTCGCGAACCTTCAAACAAGAAATAACCTTAAGGCGTTTCCCGGCCTTGTCTCCGCGTACAATCAACTGATCTCCATCCGGCTTCTGAATACGAATAAACTTCTCATAACAGACTATCTCGCCTTTATGCTTCGCTAACCAATCCATACCAACTACGACGTCGAAACTACCGAGTTTCATAGGGATAAGGTCGATGGAAAAAGGAATATCGGCTAAAACGAGAGAGATATCACGTATAACTTCCTTAACACAGGCACATCTACCATCAGCTATCTCTACTTCATAGGCAGGCTCTAAAGGACTAGAGGCACGGTTTACTAAGGGGCGAAAGTCACTAGAAATAAAGCTTCTATCGGCACCCGAATCAAATAGAACAAAAGCAGGATAATCGTCAACAAGAAATGTACCAGTAACTACGGTAGGATCCTGATGAGCTTCAGCAGATTCCATTGCAAAAGCTCGGCTCTTTGCAGGATTTCCTCTAGCACTAATACCAGCACCAGGAGTAGGAAGGGAAGTAGATGATGCAAGCTTGGGACACTGCTGACGACGGTGACCCTTTTCTCCACACTCATAACAAGCTCCAGCAGTCCTATTACAATATTCCTCAGTGTGGCCTAACCTCTTGCAGCGTTTACAAACCCAACACGCTACATTGGCTGCATGAGTACTATGACAAGTGTCACACCTAGGGTGTTTACCCTGATAACCAGTTCCAGCTCCAGTCAACGCATAAACCTGAGGAAGCTGAGGTCTCTGTTCGTGACTACGGCTTCTCTTCCTCGAGTTACCCCTATCCTTTCTGTCAGATCGACCAGAATCTCTACGACTCACAGCTGGCTGCAGTGTACCACCACGGATGGCACTAGCGACCAACCTACCCGCAATATCAACGGCGCTCTGAAGTGTACCCGGAAGATGAGAAATAATATGGTCTCGCATAGTCTGCGGCAAACCATTCGCGAACCGTTCAATCCTCTCGTTCTCAGTACGAGCCAAACGAGGAACCAGGACGCATAAGTCATAGAAGCGGTTCACATACCCACGATAGTTAGAACCTTGCATAGTTAGGTTCCAAAACTCATCTTCCAAACGCTGCGTCTCAGACGACGGTACATACTCCTTCTTCATCAAAACCTTCAAGTTTTCCCAGGTCATCAGGGTAACAGCAGCTCGACCCTGAACCTTCTTCACAGAGTTCCACCAAGTGAGGGCTTTACCCTGGAACAGATAGGTAGAATACTTAACTCGACTCTCATCGGCACATCCAGATACATCAAATACCGACTCCATCCTTTCAAACCACTGTAGGGTAGCTACAGCATCTTCAGTACCCCTAAATTCAGTAGGTCTGCAGTCTAGGAAGGCCTTATACGAACAGCCTCTGGGTGGATCTTCAATCACAATTCTTGGTCCACCAGATCCTATGTGCACTGCTCTGCCAACATCGGAACCATCGCGCCCAGACGCCATACCTTCTGCTTCAACATCTTGCATCTCAGGTTCTTCAAACCCTAAGTCAGCATCTTGCACTGGTGTCTCCTTAAGTTGTGCAACAATTACCGGAATAGCTGCAGCAATTTGCTCCGCAATCAGCTGACTGATGTTCGGAGTAGCAGAAGTAACATTGGGGGTAGCAGTGGTGTTCTGAGCAGTAGCACCCGATCTAGTACTGGCGCGACCTCGCCTTGCCGACCTTCTCGGAGCAGGGGCGGCAGGAGTAGCTCTAGTAGAAGTAGCTCTAGAAGACGTTCTCTTAGGCGGCATCTTCTACGAATATCAAACGGAATAAATCAGAACGATAGACTGTATGTGCGACTAAAACGAGCAGGCCTCAAAACATAAAAAGCGAAATAAAAGCACATATAGCATATAAATCACATACAGGCCCACAAAAGAAGGAAATGCGCACATAGAGTAAATCAGATAGGTCCAAAAGCCTAGGTCATAGTCTAAGTGATTCAGTAAGGTCACTTAGTTCTCTATAACCATTGGCTCTGATACCAACTTCTGTCACACCCCGCATAGAAATGGCGGAACCGAGGTGCGCAGTGTATACGGTATCAGAGATTTAAGGTTACATCAAACATAAATAACCAAACATAATCAGCATAGATAAAAGAGTTGAATTAGAATACTTATTACAGTAATCCAAAATATCAAAATACGGCTACATAGTCTGGGATACTAAGGAATTACAACAAACAAAATAAAGTCCAGCAAAAATCCACGTAGCCAGATAAAGCATAGCAATCATAAAGCAACCTCAAATCCCTGAAAAGCGTTAAAAATACGACGTCAACATAAAGTTGGTGAATTATTCGCAATAGTAAATAAAACATAATAGAATAAAGGTTTTCAATAAGTTTTGACCCAAAAGATGAGATTTGAAGATAAGTCTTTTGAAAATGATGTTTCAAAAATATACTTGAGGTTTACAAAACCTTTTGATAAAATACCCATAGTTGTACCATACGGTACCATAATCATTTCATAAAAATACCATACTCATTTCATAAAATATCATAACCATATCATAACATAAATATCATACTGGATAGAATATCGGCTTTAGGAACATACAATACACCTGACCCTTAACATATGCAATGGCAACTAACCCCACCTAGTGTCTCAAACTAGGTTATCCTCGATAAAAATATTCGGTCGTAAGATTGTTAACACGGACATGGCACGACATCATCCAAAATAATGTTAACAATGAGGGTTCGTCAGACCCTTATAGCGCTATATATACTTCCGGCGGTCAAAGACTAACAGGTGTGTATACGGGGCCTTGTACTACCACATAGGCGGTACAAGTTGGGTGAGATCATCTTAAGCATTCATATCCATAATATGTAAGCAATGTACATACGTACCAATGCATACCATAATATCATACCATAATACATAACATAAAATACTTTTGTTTAACGCTAATCATGCCCAAAAATATAAAAGCGGTAAAAAGGGCAACGAATAACTCACTGATAGCAAAGCAATCCAAATCTTTATATGTGTCGGGAAATACAATAATACCGTCAAGCTTCAATGTCTAAGTGCCCTATACATCACGTAAATAAAACATGTCTAAGTATCTCTAAGTCTAGTAGGGTTATGCCTTAATGATTAACGTTTTATACGGGTTTTAAAATAGCCAAAGGAATATCGATATAACGGAATAACTAGAGTTTCGGAAAGTCAACAGACTAGATACGTGATTCTCATACTTACGTGCACTACAAGTCACATAAGTATCAAGTTACGTGATATACAAGAGTTACGGGTATAGTAACTTGACAAACAAGGAAGTTACGTGAACAAAACAAGAATTTCGTGACCCATAAGCATAATTACGTGACAAAGGTATCAATTTCGTGACTTTCAAGTCAATTACGTGATCTAGGAACATAATTACGTGACTCGTGAAGCAATTACGTGCATAAGGGACTAATTACGTGCCAAAAGGACTAATTACGCGATAAATTATGAATTTCAGGGACCAATCACGTAACTGTGGGAGTTACGTGATGAGCAAGTCACGAAACTCCATAGTTTCGTGCGTAATTGTTGAGTTTCGTGAATGGAAGTGTTAATTTCGTGAGCGTAATTGTTTTCTGATCAGTTACGTGCGTAATAGTCGAGTTACGTGACTAAGACCAATGGTCTTAGTTACGTGAACGTAACTAAGACCAATGGTCTTAGTTACGTGAACGTAACACTTTGTTACGTGACCATGGAGGGAGTTACGTGCATGTAACTCAGTTACGTGCATGTAACTGAGTTTTTACGAAAAATACATTCGGAAATCGATTTCTGAGTGTTCTATGTGTCTAATTGACCCCAAATTGGAACCCTATGTCCAGAATATGATTACATACAATAATCTTAAATAAAATCTAAGTTTTGATGGTGAAAAGTGGGATTTACGTGATGGAGTCAAAATAACAAAGTTTAAAACCAAAATGATGAAATACTTACCCGATCGTAACGAATTTCGGAGGATAGATAGAGGTGATGATGGTGAACAATAATCCGGTCTCGGATTTGAAATTGGACGGTTGGATCGCCGGAAAAGTTAGAGAGAAGGTGGAGGTTTGTAGGTGTTTTCTTGAGAGAGAAGTTAGAGAGAGGGAGAGTGATGACAAATGAAGATAAGGACAAAAAGTAGGTGGTATAATGAGACAAAATCCTGGTAGGGACGAATTTTGTAATAAAATTTGAAAAGGACTAAAATTGTAATAAAATTTCTCGCGTAGGACTAGGTTTGTAATAAAATTTCCGAAAGGACTAAAAATGAAATATTTTTAAACGTTAATCTTAATCATATAATTAAGGCATAATTCCCCTAAACTTATCATAAGAGCATACTAGACTTATACTAAAGGCACTTAAGACTATACGTTCCCGACATAAAGATCCGAATCACATACTATATACCCGATAAACGCAAATACGCATAAAATACAAATACGATACTCATAAAATACGAATACGATAAATCATAAAAGAAATACAATAGGGTCAAAACACGAACATAAATAAATAAAACGAATACGAGACGATAGAATAATACCGTGAAATTCGCGAATGTCACAAGATGTGTTTATAAGTCTAATTACCCAAAAGTGTATGAATGAAATTTGGTATGAACTATGGGAGGCTAATACATAGATGGGTGTACTAGTTCTTATATATTTAATCAAAGACTTATATCATATTCATTTTCTTATTGAATATTTTTAAGTTTTAAATATGCAAAAAGAAAGGTTCATAAGAAGCGATCGTGGAATTGTTAAAGATCATGTGAGGTGTTGGGTAAATTGAAAAATATGGATAAAGCTAAGAAATCTTTAATGTGTTTTTGTGCATAAGTTTTTAAGTCGGATGAACAAGTTTAACATCCAAACTAAAAGTTTTAGCTCGGATGAACAAAAATCAACATCCGAGTTAAAACTTGTGTGGTCAGCTTGAAATCAACATTGAAGATTTTAGTTCGGATGATGAAACTACTCTATCAGAGTTAAAGTAAACAGCATCCGAGTTAAAGTCAAATGAGGACAAAGGTGATCTGAAAGTGTTCATTGAAGCTTTTAGTTCTGAAGATGAAGCTTCAACATCCGAGTTAAAGTGAACATCATCACACTTAAAATTATGATGAATACTTTAGTATTATTTCTATGTAATGTTGTTTATTAATAGAATGATGTGTGTGTGTAGTCATTGGTCTTTGAACCCCAGACTCTTTAGCTTGGATTGTAAGCTTAGAGTACCGTAGAGCTTCAACGTTGTAACGAATTTTCCCACCAAAATCACTCTATGAATGAAATCAAACAAACTCTTCCAAGTAACCAATTCTCAATTCAATTAAGCTTAGATTCATCACAATAAGAGATTATGTATCTCAATTTGATCAAACAATTCACTGATTTAGTGATTCGAGCTGTTATAAAATCCTGCCATGAGGACTTAACTACTTTAAACCATCAACAAGAGCTAACATCCTTAAGGCCTAAAAAAGTGTTATAAATTTGTCTTTTGCACTGTGCTCTTACACATAAATGGGTGGTTCGGTGGGTCGGTGGAACACAACTATGTATTTTTTCACAACTAACTAGAGTTGGTGAATATGGGATCACCAAAGAAATGAAGATTGGTCAAGGTTTCATTGGGTTGGACAGTATGAGGAGGTTAACATTGGGGCCATGAAAATGGGATCGCCAAATGAATAGAGATGAGCCAAGGTTTCCTCAGGTCAAACCCAACTAGATACATGTAGAATGAGACGATGGACATTAGATCCCTAGATGAATGAAGTTGTGCCAAGGTTTCCTTGAGTTAGACTAGGTATGCATTCACGTTTAGTATAAGCGAGTTAAAATAAGACCCCACCTATATACGTTTGAGAGGGTGTAACCCGCTAATTAATTAATTTGTCATAACTTTGATTATACACGAATTAATTATAAGTTTATAACTTTACTTTCAAATTACATTTGTGGTAAATCTATTCATTTCATGATATTTTAAATCTATATTTTTCTTGTAACAAATAAACCTAAGACAAAAGTTATTTTTTATAAAGGTTTAAAAACCCTAAGTTATGAAGTTGGAAAAATGATAATAGGTTAATTATATTCTATAATATAATAATGGAACCTCGTGATTGATGTTTATCTTAAAAGACAAACAACTATGTCATGAAAGAATTTCCTCCCTTTCATAAACACCAAACAATGTTGAATGTTGGGACCCAAACAAATAAAACTTGTCTCGTCAACTTGATGTTTGAATGGCTCTTAGGCTTTGTCAAAAATGATGATAACATGAATAAATTCCCACAAATTCCAAGTGTTTCGGACTCCATTAGTGGGAAACATTTGGAACATAATTATATATAATGTATAGTATCATGTTTTTATAATATATTGAATTGTGTACGTAAGTTTTCTTTTTTCTTTTTTCTTTTAACGACAAAAATACAAACAAGAAATTTCGGTATTCACATAATACATGTAAGTCTTAGTTTATTTATTTAGCTGGTTTATTAAAATTGCTTGAAGAAATTAATAATCTTTGATTTATATGACATGTATTATAGAATATGTAGAAAGTTTTATATTTTAAGGACATGTATTATGAATTTATGATAAATAAAGTCGCTTATGATATTAAGTAAGTATTTATGTGTTTAACCAGTGTCGGTGATGAACCTGTGCGGGCGACACCACCCTATACTTTGTGATATTTATATTGTTTCTCTAATTGTATAATTTGATTTCATTTTAAGTGAAAAGGGTTTGTAAAATTGACTCTTTTAACCTATGGTTGAGAATTTTTTTAATAATTGTCCAATTTGACTTTGAAATAATATAGTTTTATTTTATAAAAGAATTTAATAAATATTTGCAATAATTGTTTTAAAATTTTTGTATACTTATCAATGTTATTCTTCACATTAATGAATTTCTTTACTTATAAAAGCACCAATATTGAACCATTTAACTATCTAGTTAAATCTTATAACACGTAATCATTTCGTTGTTTATCACATTTAATCATGTAATATAGTTAAAATATACAACATATAACGCTCCAATAGTTTGTTTGAAAACAAATATAAGGTAACACCAAAATTTGCTATATTCCACAATCACATCAACTCAACGTACCTCTAACTTTTTCTAATGTTTATAGGATCTCCGAATAATTTTCATACCGGACCACCAAAATTAATAGGACGGGCATGTGTTTAACGCAACAATTCATATCCAAATGAAATGGACTCTTATAAGATTGTCTATCTTCAAGAGTTGCATAAGGATAAGAAGTTCAGATACACTTAATTAATTATATCATATATTAATAATAACCGCTAATTTATTTAAATAACCTCTCGTGCATTTAAAAATTAACATTAGTATGTAGAAACTCTTATAGATAAGTCTTGTTAAACCAAAACTGAATTGCTTCGTTTAGACTCGGGTCGATTATGTCAAATATGTTTTAACCCATGGTATTAAAAATAATAATAATTCACTCTCCAAGTTTGTTTCACCATCCGATTTAGGACTAGACAGATTTTAAACAATTATCTTGTTATATTATTATGAGTCTTGAATTTTTAATATTTTTATATTATCAGTCTTGGTTCAGTCTGATCGTGCCAAGTACACCACTAGTTATATTGAAAACTTGAATTAGTAAGAGTGTTTATGCGAAATGAAATGGTAGAGACGAAAATCTAAAATATCCTAATTGTACGTATAGAAATTGTTAGAAACATAAGCTGGGAATTTTCTTTAAAGGGTGTAATGTGTCACATATGTACAAGAGAATCCTAAAGATCGTGTTACCAAAGTTGTAGTGTGTGAAAGAATACTAAAATTCGACTTAATAAGTTCTCGACAGTGAAACACAAGACACTAAAGTCCAAAATCCGATGGGTCCCTTAACAATAATAATTCAAATTGAAGTGTCATTCGAACAAATTCAAACATAAGATTGACTCTAAAAGGGTTCTAGTTCATGTGCAACTAGATCCTATTAATCATGAACGAGTATAAATAACGATCAACTTTTTCATCTAAATATTCTAGATGTTGAGAATCATTAAAGCGTAAGTACAACATATCAATCAAATAGTTTATTGTTATTAGATATTTTTGTATGTTCCCATTATTGGTAATTTCTTGTCGATAGGTTAACATTTCAATAGCTTTTACAACTCTTTCATCGATTATGGTTATCACTTTTCGAAAATAATAATTCGACCCCCCTATTGACTAGATTACACGAATTATGTTTTATAATAATTTATATACTTGTAGCGTGTTATAACGGTTAAGGTTGCTCAGAATAGCATCCAAACTTAAATACTTTACGTCTGAATAAATATTATGATCATATATTCCAAAAATCCTCGACGATTAGCAACTAAAAGAAGTAACGGGTAACAAAATCAAAACGGGTCATATTTTATCAAACGGCTTGAAAATGATACTCGGCCTTATTTTTAGTTGGCCATTATAACTCGTGACCGAAAAAAAACCCAAGCCTATCAAGTATGAACCATTTATTTGGGTTACTCGGGCCACAAGAACAATGGGCTGAAAACCCATATATTTTGTCTGTTAACTGTTATTGTATGTACTTAGATAGTGGGCTAACAAATTTATTGGGCTTTTGGGCTGAATTACAAGTTTGGGCTTAGTTAAACACTATTGTTTGTATTAAAAAGAATTCATTTATAAATTCATTGAAACAATTTATAAAAATCCCACTTTCATTAAGCTGCGTTTAGATGTTTAGATGTAAATGAAATTGAAAATGGATATAGATTTGATAGAAAATAAGTTTAAAAAAAGTATTAAGTGAAAAAACTTACCCGCACAAGTCGAAAGTTGTTTAATAAAACTCATATCTTCAAAACAAACAAACTACAACTTTGTGCTCATCCTACAACTCAAAAACTAGATCGCCCTAGAACGCAACCACGACTTATGGTTATTATAACTCATTCCACAAATTGGGTGGCCGAAGTGGAGAACTATTGTGGAGGCCTCACAACGAGCCGTGAACGCAACAACTCTTAGGCGCTCAAAGACGACAAGAAATAATATTAAAGGGTGGAAAATTAATAGCAATGCATTCAATTACAATATGTATAATCATTTCTAAAAAAAGATTACTAAACTTTCATTAATATAGCTTTAGTAGTCACTCTATGAATAATCAAGATAATAATAAGTTTGTCCAAAAGAACCACATTAGAAGTACCTAAAAGCCGATTATGAGCAGCTTTACTTTAGGTCTTAAAACCAACCGATAACTACTGGAGACATAATTAGTGCTAAATACTATTATTAGGCAAACATGCCCCCGAGACATGTGATTTACCTCCCTCGAGTTAGCCCTGAGACAGGTCGTTAGTGGCACCTAGTGGTGGTGTATACGAGTTTTCACTATTACTACGCAAATATACTTGGCCAGATTTCAAAAGATGCACATCCAACACTTGAAATGTGAAGTGACATGCGGTGTGGGGGTAATGCAAAAGAAAAAAAGTAATGTACAGGGAGTTAAAAGAATCGAGTTCTACATAAGCCAATGGACCATGAATCTCCAAAAAGCCTTTATTTTAGGTCTCACCAAGAGTCATTTCAAGATCATGAGCCATTGCTTTAGTTTCGTTCATGTTCTTTCCCACCCTAAAAGAAAGATAGGTACACTATTTCGATGTTGATGTTCACTTAAAGTATCTTAATTGGTCTCTAAACTTCGCCTTTTAATTCCCACTTATCGCCTTAAAACATTAAACTTGTAACGTCTGTCTGTAACAACTCGTCCCACATTGATAAGAAATTTATTAGTCTTTTTGGACGTAATCCAAAGTTATTGTGAGTGTGAACGGAGGATGATTTAAAGGCGGAAATGAGAATATATGGAGAAATTTTACCAGTGAGAAGCTAGCTAGGGAATGGACCATATAGACAACAAGGTGTTATATGATCCGTTGGTAAAATGAAGACGATTCCCTGCAATATGATTAGAAGGGATCAAAACATCAGAGCAGGCTAGCATGTGTTGTTACAGTAACATGCGTAAAAACAAAAACCAAAACATTTCTTGCCATCCGTTTATATCCCCCACGTGGGTCACGATCCATTTTCTTGTATGATAAAGTTGCAACATTCAAATTCATAGCACATTATCCTTCAAAACCTAGTTATGACAGAGTGAGTGGAATCATATGCTAATGAAATAAAGGATCCGAAAAGACAAAAAGAAACAAAACCCGTTCTCATCCACATTAGATGTTCGGTCTCCCCAAAATAAAGTTAAAAAGTTAAAACAAAATTTCCTTCCTTTCACTGTTCTTGTGAGACATTGATGGATTGTGCTTCACAAAGTAAAAGACACCCATTGTATAAAAAAGTGAGATATTTCACATTTCACGTCAACTTTGAATTAAAGCGGATTTCCAGTGATCCAGAACAAAAGAATTGGAAAGAATCTTCAATCTTTAGCCCCCTTAACGCGCCAAAAAAAAAGGATTCCTTTTTTTCGGTCCTCAACTCTTGCTTATATAATGCATATTTCCTAACACAAAACCTAAAAGATACCAAAATGGAGAGTTTAAAAAACAACCCAAATCAAATTGAACCAAATGACACCTACAAATTAGCTTATATAATCCATTTCTTACTTGGTGCGGGCAATTTGCTTCCATGGAATGCTTTAATCACAGCTATTGACTACTTTGGTCATCTTTATCCAAACAAACATGTAGAGAAAGTGTTTTCAGTAGCGTATATGAGTTCTTCACTATTCGTTTTGATTATTATGATAAGTTGGACTAACTTCAGCAGATTAGTTTCCTTTCAAGCGAGAACGAACATTGGTTTCACAATGTTTGTTGTGTCTCTCATGGTAACTCCAATCGTTGACTGGACTTGGCAGGAGAAGTCCACGTCAGCATTTTATGCAGTGATTGGATCGGTTGTGATTTGTGGTTTAGCTGATGGGTTAATTGGTGGGAGCCTTGTGGGGTCTGCAGGAAAGTTGCCGAAAAAATACATGCAGGCCGTTTTTGCTGGAACCGCTTCATCAGGTAATTATTAAAACTTGGATGCATATTTTTATCTGTATCATACAACTCAGAATCAGATATTTAAACAATCATTTTTTTCAGGAATCCTTGTTTCGTTTCTGCGAATTATAACGAAAGCATCACTCCCTCAAGATCCACAAGGGCTAAAGAAAAGTGCACACTTATATTTCCTAGTCAGCACACTTATTTTACTCGTATGTATGGTTTGTTGTACATTATTGAACAAGTTACCGGTCATGGAACAACATTACAAATTACTCCAACAAAGCGGTTCAACATCAACGACTAAACTATGGGATGTAGCAAGAATGATTCAATGGCCTGCTTTAGGTATATTCATTATATATACTGTAACTTTATCGATATTCCCAGGTTTTCTTGCAGAAAACATAGAGTCAAAAGTACTCAAAGACTGGTACCCGATAATGTTGATTGCTACTTATAATATAGCGGATTTTGCTGGGAAATCTTTTACTGCGATTTATGTGTTACAGAGTATCGCTAAGGCCACATGGGGTTGTATGGGGAGGTTGCTGTTATATCCACTTTTCACAGCTTGCTTACATGGACCTAAATGGGTTAAAAACGAAGTTTTAGTGGTCGTTTTGACGGTTATTTTGGGGTTTACGAATGGGTATTTGACAAGTGTAATTATGATTCTAGCGCCTAAATCAGTGCCACCTTTGGAAGCAGAAATGGCTGCTGTTGTAATGGCTTTATTCTTAGGACTTGGGTTAGTTTCTGGCTCTGTTCTCGGCTGGTTTTGGATCATTTGAAGCTATTAAATTGGAACTATGTAATTTATCGTTTATGCTATTATTCATTTCTTAATATTCTACTAGAATATAACTAATTTTTAGAATCTGCATTCGATAATAAAAAAAGAAAAAAAGATTTGAATGAACAGAACTCACACGTATATCATCCATCAGTATGTCATTGTCCTTTCCAGCTGATGCTCGATGCAAGAAGTATGTCGTCTAGTCTGATAGATAATTACTATGAATTCAACTAACGGTTTACAAGCTTGTAGGGTACAAATGTACAATCATTAATATCATGTACTCGGTAGTTTCAGCTGAAATTTTCACTTGCAAGAAAGAATTAGAACTGTAACATCAGCAAATCCTATTTAATATCAGTCCCAATATCGTCTACAACTTTATTTTTAGCAAACAAAGAAAATTATCGGGGGTTATTTATGGGTTTTTATAGTAGTAGTATACTAGTATATGCATCAATTTATTATTAATGACGTATAGAAAACTATATACATATGTGATCTTGATGAATTATGTATACGGATTAAGTCCAATGAAGTTAAGTCAATAAACATGAGATACTTCCAAGTATTTGTGGGGGTAGAACCATGTGCAGCTACACTTTATGTTCAACGTCGTGTTCAATTCCAAGCACAACTTGCTAACTAGATATTTATACAAGGAACAAGACGACAGCATAATAAACCATAATCCTCTTTAGTCCATACATTTCTTATCATACTTGATATTTATCTAATCAATTCATTTGAGCAACCGCACTTCAGAACAGAAGGCAATGGTCCTATCGTGTATAGCGACTTTATATAATTATATATCTAAATATCACGCTTTTTATCTTGAAATAGTGTAGTGAATGTTACTTGTAATTCAAGATCCATCATTCAGATACGTAACTTACTTTGTCCCTTTTCGTGAGTCTCCTAGATTTAACTGATTAACAAATTCGATAAGAAATCATAATATCATTTTATTATGATAATTACAAAATCACAGCAATAGAAACATATCTATATGTAAAAGAGAAAAAAAGCAGAAAAACCACAACAAACGGGTAAGAAAAGATGGGGTTAGAAAGTTACTATATAATATCTCTGTTACGCTAATATACAAACGAGTATTCATCTTTTAAGATGCTGCAGCAATTTGATGTGGTTGTGAAGTTCCTGTTATAAAACCTTGAGAAATATCCCGGTTATCAACTTCACATTCTTCCTCTTCGTCAGCATCCCATAGAAACCGAGCATAAGAAGCCATAACATAACTGCACCATTAAATCAAATACGCAAAAAAAAAGATTAAAAAAAATATCAAATGTACGTAAAGCAAAGTTCTTTATAGATTATAACTTATGAAAACATTCGTTATACCTATCATCTGGTGAAGCCTGAACAGCTTGATCAAAATAACTTTGTGCACGAGTAGCATCCTTTTGTGTCTCCCAAATCAAATCAGCATACATCGATAAAACAGTTCCATCACTAGGGTTTGCGAGTATTGCTCTACTGTAGTACTCTTCAGCTTTAGTTAAATCACCAACCTAATCATATTAATTATATCAAATTAGAGTTTAAAAAATAAAAATTAATTCAAACACGTTTAATCAGGACCAAGTGTTGAAGTGTCTGGAAATGCATCAAACTTTACTCTGAAATAAATTGTGTGTATCCAACTTAAAACACGTTTATCATATGTCTCTAACTTACAAAACTTCACTATTGTATATATCCGACCAATTAGATACTTGTATACATGTGATGTGGCAACTTATATGGATGGCTCGTATATCCGGATATACGTGACATCCATATAAGTTGTCAGTTGTCATGTCACCTGTTTACAAGTTTTTAATTGATCGAATACATGCTATAACAAATATTTGAAATTAGATGCATACAATAAACGCGTTTTAATACATACAATAGATTTTAGAGTAAAGTTTGATATATTTGCAGACACTTATCCGCTAGTTCAACACGAATTGTAATACGTACCTCTTTCAAGTACTTTGCATAATTACTAAGAAGCATCGAGTTCCGAGGGTTAGCATCAATCATATTCCGATAATACTGATCCGTACTATCATTCTCATGATCATTTCCATTCCCACCACCACTACATATCTTCCTTTCACCACCACCCCCACCTCCACCGTCTCCGTTCCCATCCACCAAAACCTCAAATCCTCTCCTCTCATCATCATACAATCCAGAATTCGAAAACAAGAAATACTCATGATCACTTTCCTCGCCTTCAGTATCTTCTTCAACCGCTATTGAAGAAAGCAAGCAGTTATTGAAATTATTCCTACATTTCGAAAGCGAAAAGTTGTTGAGCAGATCAGCTTCTGATAAAGCTCTAGTGATCTTGTTAGGAGAGTTTATTAGTGAAATGGTGCGTGAATTTGAATTCGGGGTTCGGCGAACGAATAAGGGATCGAATGATAATGATTCTTTCGGGGATTCGTTTCGAAAAAATGAATTGAGTGCAGGATTTGATGAACTTCGAAGTAGCATTTTTGAAACCCTAAAAATTTATAATTATTTGAAAGAAGGTTTTGAGTATTTTATAGGGAAAATTGGCGGGTGGGTGGATGGGCGGGAGATTTGACCCGTATTTTATAACTAACTTTAACTGTTTTTATTTACTAATATTTTCATCGACCTGTTTCAGACGGTGATTAAACGCATAGCCTCTATATTAATGGAATAGTAATATTTTCCTTTTTTTTATGAATTTTATTAACGGTTTTTTTTCTTTTGAATTATTTAACTATTTATAAAGCATTTAAACTCATTTTCTTAAAATTGAATTTTAAGAAGGAAATTACTAATATACCCCTAACTTATAATTTAAATATACTTTTGAATTTGCTAACTAATTTAAAATATCATTAGTTGTAAAACATATCTTTCCTTAATAAATATAATTTTAAATACATTAATTAAAATTTACATTGAAAATTAATTTCAACCATAAAAAACTTATTGTCAAATGTCTTATACTATAAATGATGTGATAAACTTTAGTATATTTATATCGAATATACAATTTTTACCCCGCAGCATCGCACGGGTTTCCTGCTGGTGTTTATTAAACGTATTAGGATGTATTAATTGAACAAATGTATGAAATTTTGAATGTATTAGATGTATTCTTTAATTATCGAAGAAGGTTTATGCTTATTTAATACATTTTAAAAGGCTTCAATTATTTGAATATGCTTGCGAGACAAAAGATTAATGTTGATTGACAGCAAAATTTAACAATTATAGAAAGACTACAAATATGATGGACAAATACATATTATCTTTATTGCTATCGAACAAGAATAAGGGGTCGAGCTACTATCGAACAAAACACTGGGATAAATGGACCTTAAATCGATTACGATGTCATGTATTGATCTCATAAAGGTAAAAATAGGCTGGATCTAGCTTTCGTTTGTTGTGATCGAATTTGTATTTGCTATATTTATGTTAAATGATGTCGGTATACTTTGATTTGCTTTTAATTTGGTGTGTTTGTCATTCGTAGAAACAATTTGGAGGCAGAGTAAATAATTACGTCTTTTTAAATTGTCTCGATATAAATGAATACATTTGATTATTTGTCCCGGCTATATCAATAAACATCCATGAAAAAGAGCTAAAAACAATTCTTTAGCTTTATCTAAAAACATAAAACTAATAAGCTACTCGAGTACGCTTATAACCCAAACACCTCTAAGTTTGTGTGTATCCTTTTGTTGTGGCATATCCTCGGAAGTTTAAAGTAGGCACAAATCCTCCCAATTTGTGTGTCCTACCCTCGATTAATGCAGCCTTAGATGCTATGTTTTAATTCTCGATTTTACTATTAAGCAAAAGCTTATACCTATAGGTTCAACATGTCAATCCTAGTTCAATATCACCAATAGGTATCAAAGGGGAAGAAGTGCTCCATTTAGGAATCAACAACACGAAAACTTTGTTACAAATGAAATTATCCCTTTCTTTCGCTTAGGAACGAAAAATCTTGTTGTCTTATATTATATTGGACCACAAATGATAAATGATATAATGAGTATATTAATAGCAGAATAATGACTGATTTGGGCAAAATATACAAGTTGTTTGAAAGAGATTATGAGCCTCATGAAGCATTTTTCATATCTTTATAAGGTCACACAATTGGGGTAGGGATTTTGGGGAATCAAATAAAGTCTTTTGGTTTCATCCTTTTGTAATTAACCAATAAGATTCTTTTTTTTTTCTTTCGATTATAAAAGTCGTTTTTAACATGTAATAGATGTCTCGGGTTACCTTGACAAGTGGACATCATCCACATGTTCTGGACATGTGATTTACCTTCTTTATGTTGGTTGTTAGACTCGTCAATAGAGAACGTCTAGTGGGGACATATACCAATTAATTTGAAATATGTTAAGAAGAAAACAATTGTGTTTAGAACATATGTATGGAAATATTTGGTGATTCATATGACCAACCAAACAAACAATAAGAGCTAAAGTTCTAGTTAAATAAGGTAAATATGATCTAGAATCGCTTTTTAAAGCGAGTTCTATCGAATCAATAATATGCAACAAGATTCAAACAAAAAAGCTACACGCGGAAAACCCTATTTGCTTGTGAATGAGTGGATTTGGATTATATTCTATCTTAAATGTGTCGAATAAAAGCTGGTTGTGATGCACCGGGTTTTATACCCATGTGGGCTGAGGTCGGGGGTTCGACCCTTGTGGTCGTCGCAATAGCGTAATTTAACCCACACCTCTTAAGGCGCGCATGGCGAATTTTTCCCTGGAAACCCCCGTGGGGGGCTGGGTTTGCCCGCTATGCGGAGCTCGAACCTGGGGTGCTCGTTGGAATATTACGAGTAGGCTCCGTTTGTACAAATATTTGCCGTTTCCAAAAAAAAATGTGTCGAATAAAAAACTTAGCTAAAACAAGAACATATCAGATTCAGAAGATGTGTATTGTTTGACCCGTGTCCCAACTTGCCAATTTTAAAGATGTTCACTTGTAAATGGGTCGATATGGCGTATGTTTATCTCAAACATTTAAAAAATAAAAAGAAAACGGATCAAATAGGTTGGAAAAAGTT
Source organism: Senecio squalidus (assembly GCA_910822075.1). NCBI lineage: Eukaryota > Viridiplantae > Streptophyta > Magnoliopsida > Asterales > Asteraceae > Senecio > Senecio squalidus. The sequence goes on from CAJVGC010000060.1 coordinate 66,164,486, forward strand.
AAAACTGTATTTTTAGTTAATAGTTAATACCACAACACAACTCCTAAATCATATTACTTCAAACTTTAGGGCTGCTTAGCAATTCTTTAAAGTAGAAAAAGATGCAATAAGCAAAAGACCTTTCGGAAAATAAGTGATGCTAACTTAGAGATGGTGATTTTTACCCATTTGATCCGGGTTATGTGGTCTTAATCGGGTCAAACAAGTTATGTTACTATTGTAATATAAAGTATGTAAATCATATTAAACACACGATTATATAGAAGAAATATTGAAAAAACTTATTACAGGTCAAACTGACCCGTTCCTATATTAACCCATTTTGACCCGCTACCCAACCTTCCCAATTCTCTTTGCACTATTTCATGATTTATAATCATGATTGCTTTCAAGCTCCATTGTCTCATCTTGGATGACTCGCTCATCTGAATATCGCCATATCAGGATGAGTAGATAAATGATTGTGTACTTCAAATAAATCTGTTTGATTTCAGATCAACAAACTTTTATGGCTAACGTTAAGTATTGTTTATAGACATGTTATAAACGAGTGCTTTGATCCACTCTATGACATACCTCAAGTTACGATTTGGTTACAAAGTAACGAACCCTATGGTTATGATCCCAAATAAGGCAATAACATTGAGACATGCAAGCGCAAAAGGCCTATAATGACACTAGAAGCTTTCAAAAGGAATTGGAAACCGTCACTTTATATGTTGGAAAAGGGAAATATCAGGATTGTTTTCTTTCAGTCACATCAGTTTTTCTCCACGGATTGAGAGCTTCTCGCATGGCCTGAGCTTCTGTTGAATTCTCCCATGCCATCTTTTCCGACTCAAGAACTGTCACTCTGTCATCTGTACAAAGAAATCCAATGTAAGTTAAGTAGACAACATATAACTTGTGTTCTATTTTTTTTATCTGTTTCGCTCTTCAAAAAGAAAGTACTTAAATCGACAGATGGTACCTATTCTCGTTTCGACATAATAAGCACATTATAACAGCCAACAATGAGACGTGGTCGAACAATTGAGGTGGCACTTTCGACCCATTTACTTATGAATTGGTTGATTTGAATTATGATTTATCCTTAACAGGTCAAAAACAAAAAATACATAATATCTGACAGAGAATCGGGTAAAACAGTTTGAGATTTCAATGTTTACAGCCTCCTAAACACTTTATTTTTAATAAGAAATATTAGTGTTCGATTTTTATGGATTCTTTTTAATTGGTTTAATCCCTAAGCTTTTTATTTCTGTTTTATTCAAGCATGTATACATTTTCAGTAAGCAAAATAAAAAAGGGACTTGATCCATTAATCAAACTAAAAATCTACCCCGTTTATATATGATTAAATAAGACAAAATAAACATTAAACGAGTAAACCACTAAAAAACTTTAAAGGGGAAATTGTGAAATATGGTTTGTTAAATGCAACATAAGTAATCATATTCAACGAAATAACAATTTATTAAAAAAAAAAGGCAGAGTAGACAAAAAATATATCGCCAACACAACCAGTCTGTTGACTCATACGACAAAAATCTCGTTTTTAGCCGTTACCGGTTACCCAACCTGCCTGACCCACCCATTTTGCCACCTCTATAATATGTGCTTATCACACAGGTAAGTGAACATGACAACCATAAATGGACATATGGTTGAATGGTAAACAAAAGAACAGACTATCTCGCATACTTTCATTCCCGATGAGTATGTGAGTCATTAATATATATCACTTAATCTCATACTAAGCATTGTAGGGACACATAATTTGAGGTATCCAATGGGTGCGCCTTTGCTGCAATTTTCGTTAAACCATTAACAGTCGTCATGTCGTACAATATGACACTAGATAGTAAGGCGATATTCTTATCAAAAACGTTGACTTGAGTTTGATGGCACTTTTGTTTGCATAAAGATTGTAGCCACGCATAAATTAAACCAGCTTTAGTTTGTTTTGTCTATATTCTTACAAAAACCCTATGACGAAAGCCATATAAAACAAATTAGCAATGTACATCAGTTTCTCCAATTTCAAGAGTGTTCAAACAATACGGGTTATAATGACATTTTATAATTTTATATGAATCTCAAAGTTGAAAGGGTCCTTCAAGCAAATCAAAGTATCGACTCTAGATGCTAATGATGACATGATCATTGTGTTTCATCTTGGTTGGATTTGACCATCTAAGCTATTCGCGTAAGTCGCGTTATCAGAGATTCTTAGCTTGTAACCTTAGATTTATTAACGAAAGACTTATTTACACTAGACTGAAAAATGATGAAAAGTGATAGTAGAATAATAAAATGGTAATAAATATAACAGAGCGAAATGTGTGACTAACAGAAACCGGTTTTGATCATGAAATACTCCATAGATCCTCCAATTGCTGCTGATACCACCGCAATCTTAACGTACCAATCCAAAAACTTCATCGCCTCTTTTATCCCGTTTCCTATTTACTTACTAACAAAACAAAGTAACAAACAACTATTATTGATTGATCTCACAGCATAACTTGTAACACAAAACACTATTTTAAAAATATACAAATAACACAGCCATTATTCTTCATCAAACTTTTAAAAAACTATCTTAGGATAAACACCAGAGTAAAATTGAGCTCATTTTTAGCGGCTTATGAGCTTATCAACTTGATGGGGCGAATTTAAAATTGGATAAACTCGAGGGATCTAAGGTTCGATACTCGCCGCACATTTACCGGCTCAAAATGAGTCATTAACCAAAAAAAAAGTTTCATAAGATCATAAGTCATTAAATATTCAAACAAGTACTGTAACACATATATAGCCTTCAATTCAGTTATAATTATATTTTCTTACATTCATAAATATTTAAATTTAGCATAAAAATGATACAATTAATATGTAAATCTGGAAGAAAAAGAAAAAAAAAACTAACCTGAAATGTTCGACAAGATCACAGAGTTCGAGTTCTACAAGGGTTTCACAATTTTATTTGTTTAGTCAAAATTGAAACCAAAGAAAGAACACATATAAAGCCCACCTAAATAAGCCCAAAACTTTTCATTTTAAGTTCTTATGACTTATTTTAACGTTCGGCCAGCCGGTCCGCTCTGAAGAATTCATGGGTCGGCAGACGGGCGAAACAGAATGGGCGGGCAAAAAGTTTAGACAATATAGTTTATTGATTTTTCAATTTCCTTAAGTTCAAATTACCATACAAGGGCGAGTCTTGAATTAGATATAAGATTATTAAGACGGTTTTTGAACTTTTTTCATGACCATACTAAAATATATCGAGGCCCAGACTAACAGTTTCTTTTAGGATATGACATTTTACTATTGTGTCAACTTGATGGTAGTTCCTCTAATTCTTTTCATTATAACTTGAAAAAAGAGTTTTTAATCTATTATTGGTGTAAGACAACGTTCTTGACATATTTTTATAAAGTGTAGAATCAAAGCTCAGCTTTTACCTTAGAAAAATAATATTATATTGTAACATAAGAGTTGGTTATATAAATGGTCATTGTAGTTGGTCAGGTATTACGGATTTAGTTCCTAAAGTTTGTATTCTGAATCATATCCTTGTGATTTCAACCCTACAATCCAAACATATGCATGGCCACATTGTGATCGAATCCATATTATCCGATAAATCACAACGACCATTTATGTAATTAACTATAAATATAAGAGCACCCGGAGTGGGGGGTTGTGGGCTCGCTGTGGAGCTCACAACGAGCCTCCTGCTCGTTATGACTCCGCCTACCTTCGTTGTGAGGTCGTTGTGAGGCGACCGTTGTCTCCACAACGGCTCGTTGCCAGACTTTTGTATTTTTTTTTACTCAAACGGTATTATTACCGTTATTATTAATATATATATATATATATATATATATATATATATATATATATATATATATATATATATTTCCAAATTTCACCTATAAATACCCCCACAAATTAACCAAAAAATCACACCAATTCTCAATCTCTTTCTATCTCAATCTTTTTCTAAAAACTATATATACAAAAAATGAGTTCGAATTCGTCAACCGATCACGATGTTTCGGATTCGTCATCTTCCGACGCCGAATTGTTACAAGTTCTAGCCATGGCGGTACAAGCTGTGGAGATGGAAGAAAATGAGGCGGAAAGTTCTCGTACCCATTTGTTAAAGCTTTCTCGTACCCATTTGACAAACCTCGCCAAAAATTCAAACGTTTTCAAGAGAGTGCGAGAAAGGATATCGAACGGGCATTCGGTGTTCTTCAAGGTCGTTGGGGTATTATAAAACATGCAGCTAGATTTTACAAGATGAACAAATTAAGAAGAGTTATGTATGGGGCTATTATATTACACAACATGATCGTTGAAGACAACGGACAGTCGATCTGCGATGCCGATGAATGGTATGTTCCTCCGGTTACGGGTGTTCCGAGAACTTTTAACGAGAGAGTCAACGAACGTATCCGGATTAACAGAGAGATTAGAGACAGGACCACACACAACATACTCCGGGAGGATCTCGTGGCCTACATTTCGACATTTCCGGATAACTATCGACAACGTTAGCTTTTTTTAATTATTGTGTTGTATTTTTTTTTAATTATTGTATTGTATTTTTTTTTAATTTATTGTATTGTATTTTTTTTTATTGTATGTTTTTGTATTTTTATTTTAATTATTGTATTGTATTTTTTTTATTGTATGTTTTTGTATTTTTATTTTAATTATTGTAGTTTTGTTTTTTATTTTCATAAAATGTTATATTTATTTTATTTAAATCTTTTAAGAAAAAAAAAATTAAACTGGGTCCCACAACCCCCACAACCCTCGTTATCATACCACCCAAAATCTCACAATCATCATTCTCACTGCCACGTCAGCAAAAATAACCCCACAACCCTCATTAATACTCCGGGTGCTCTAATTGTCATCGAATTTTCACAAGTTTATTTATCGATTTGTTCAAAGAATATTAATCGAGCTTATTAATTATGAACTATGTTAGATAGAAGACCTATGTCAATTTCATTCGAAGCTAAAAAGAAATGTGCTGATTACAATAGATTTGTTTAACACAAGTAGTTATAGTTGAAGCCTGCATTTATTTTGAAGTCGGGACTTGAGTGTTTTATGTTTCAAAGGTACTTTCATCAGTTAAAACTCTACTAATAAAAACAGAACCCCTTTTTTTGGAGAAACTTATTAACAAAAACCTCAAGCTCTAAAGATTTAAAAATTTTGGTCACCGAACATATATAAATATATGTGTGAACATATGCATGGCCACATTGTGAGTACGTGATCCAAGTATTTTTTGTAATTTGTATTAGATATATTATAGCTTAATATCTTTTAATCTTACACATAATTTTGAATACAAAAATCGTTAATGATCTTATGTAATTATTGCGATTTATATTAAAGATCGTCATGTTTCTCTTTTCATATACAAAACCGAAGCACACTCGTCGTTCCTAACAAAACTCGAACCACATCTTTTAAGACATTATTAGATTATCACCAATAATCCGGATTTGGTGGCTTAATCTCTAATTATAAAGTGGGTGAAACTATGTGATAATAATCATGACAACAAACCATGGCTAGATACAATGTCAATCTTTTTAGCATTTTAATACCAATATTAATTGGACTTTATATTATTAGTCTATGTCCATTGAACCTTTATTATTTTATTTTTTAAATCATAATAAGATATTGTCATATGGGCAAACATACTTGCCATATTTTAATCATTAGTATTATATTTTTTATTAAAAATATTCTTTTTTTTTCTAAAAAGATTGATTCGATACATAGGTCATTAAAAAATACGTTTGTTCAGATTATAGATTTTGTCTCGACTATTATATAATTGCATGTCGTTCATGTAAAAACTTTTTTTGTCCGACGAAGCATCCAATATGAACAAACGTTAAAGACGTGACAACAAAAGGTAAACATTACAATAAACACTGATCTTTATTAAAGGGTACAACTAGTACCAACATAACAATGAACATTAAAGCTTTAAAGACTTGTACAGTACAACTGTAAACAGGACAACAATTACATAAAACATTTCATCTTCATTATAATCACTGAAAAAGGTACAAGCTTGAGGTATCAAGAAGATAAACCTGGGAAAACAGGACTCTAAAATCCCATAAAAAACATGGACCATGGTTAAGGAAAAAACAACCACAAATGTGTCGTTAAACGACAACAGAAACAACTCTGTTGCCGTTTACCATAGCCCAAAAACCAGGTTCACCTTCCTTTGCCCTCAAACTGCACACGACCACCAGACATGTATGTGACCGAAACAACTGACTCGAACCATAAGACTGCGTTTAACTAGACGAGAATGAAAAAGACAAAACGGGTTGTGACGAACTGTGGCCGTAGTCGAAAAAGTCTCGTACTTTTCAAAAGAACGGACCAAAAAAAGTCACACACAGTGGTAACTAGAAAACGGACCACGGACCAAAGATTCGTCACAAACCGTCACATGTCTTTATTTTACTTCAATAAAGGATGTCGCATCTCCAAAGATTCTCGACAAGTGAATCAACGGAGCTACTGCTGATAAGATTGCATTGTTGGATGTTTAACCCAACTAGGCTTTGTCCGAGTTTCTTTAATGCAGGGGTACTTTTGTTGGAAATTTTGGAACAGCCAGATAACGAAAGGATTTGTAAGTCGATTTGAAGGCCTTCTGACAGATAAGAAATTCCGATGTCGGTGACGTTACATTTAGAAAGATCAAGATCGTTGAGAAAAACACAGTTTTCGGCAATTGCCACCAAACTTTCGTCGGAGATTCTCTTGCCGCCTTCAAGATTCAAGACTTTAAGGGTTCCACCATGAATGGAAGAAAGATCCACCACGATTTTATCGGTCAAGTTTAAGCAGTTGCTTAGATTGACCTTGACTAATCCGGTACTGCAGTTTTCAAGAAGGGGTAGAAGACCAGAATCAGTTATCTTACAAAGTCCGCTTAATTCAAGATATTGTAACTGTGGACATAAGGAACCGATAACTGTTAAACTTTTGTTTCCAAAACCGATACAGTCTTTGATGGTTAAAGATCGAAGAGATCCACATTGGGTCAAAGTCAACTCGGGCGTTTCTTGAGCTAAATCATTGATTCCCATACATTTGACGATCGTCAAAGACTTCAAGTTTGACTTTAGGGCACCAAAGATCCCTGATTGGCTGATTCTGTTGCATTCTTCTAATTGTAAGCACTCGAGAGATTCAGCAGCTTTTGTGAATGAAATCAACCCTTTGTCGGAAACAAAGCAACATTGTTTCAAAAACATTTGTTTCAAGAAACCGCAACCGTTTCCAATCGCTTCAAGACCGAGATCAGTCATCCCAAAACATGAAATTACGGTTAAGGTCGTTAAAGATTGAAGACCTTTTGCATTTCCCATTGCCCAAAATCCTTTTTGAGTAGCGATTTGAAGACCAATAAGGGCAAGACTAGTAATTGACTTTCCGTAATGACCAATAACCGCGAGTGAGAAGTCGGTTATGTTTAAAGATTGAAGCTTTACTTTCTTTAAAGCCAAAGAAGGCGATGAAAAGAGTGTTGCAATTCCTTGGTCAGTGATACTCGGGCAGTCTTTAATGGTAATGGACTGAAGATTCGAGCAGCTTCGGGCAAGGGCTTGTAGACTTTCATTCCCAATGTTCTTGCAAAACTCGATTGTTAAAGAAGACAAATTCGGGCAGTTTTGGACAATTGCGGAAATGCCCTTGTTGGAAATCAAAGGGCAGTGAGAAAGATCGAGCTTTTCCAACAAATGGCATTCTTTGGCGATCTCGATTAAAGATTCATCACAGACTGAAGGAACATTCCATAAAGATAGAACCTTTAACGAAGGACACCCACGGGCAATTGATGTAAACCCTAATTTGGTAACCTTGTTACTTCCCCTAACCGAAAGCTTGCCCAAACCACCACGAGCAGACGTACCAATAGCAATAGATTGAAGTCTACAATCTGTTGCTTTCTTTCCTTCTAAACATCTTGTAAGAAACCCGTCATTTTCTTGAGAAACCATTTCAACGTCAGTAGACGGCTCCTGAACCTGAACCATTTCCGAGTTCTTTACGTTACTTAAAACCGTGAGCCATTTGCTAGAGACACAAGCAGCTGAGCTCCTGGCTTGGCCATAAGGTAATCGTCTAAAGATTTCGTAAAGACATTCATCTGGAAGAATATCGATGGACGGTTTCTTTTCTTCTTCAAAGAAGATGAAATACGAATCACTGATTCTTTGTCGTTTGCAAGGTGAGTAAACCGAAAGCAAACGACTTGTATCTTTTGAGCAGAGTGATCCACCAGTATGATAATCATCATCACCTGTAAATTCAATAACAAAATTATAAGAAAACAGTTTTTTTTACCAAATCACAGAAACAATAAATCGTATCGAATACATATATCTAAGGCTTCAAAGTCATGATTTCAAACCCTAATTCCCTAAAAATGTGTTTTTTTTTCCTAAAATTTCAATTAAATTCTTCAAACCCTAATCAAAGTTTCAAGCTTTATGGCAATCAAGAAACCCTAACAATCAAACAAAATATATCCCTAAATCATAAGAAATCATAACAAATCACAAAAATAAAATTAAACCAGATATCAAAACCACCTAAATACCAAAACCCATCAAGAAATCCTAAAAATTCCTACAAACAAAAATTCACCCAAATTAAGAACCCTAGTCAAGAAACTTAAAAAAAAAAATTACCTCTGTAATTAACCAAAGCAGGCATCTTTATAACTCTTTGCAATAAACCCACAAAAAAGATCAGATCTTTAACCAAAAAACACACAAAAATCACAAAAAAAGTATTCTTTTTTTAACAAATCTTGTTTCAAGAAACCCTCTACAAGTAGCAGGGCAAAAACAGAATTTTTAGATTATGAGAATGTGGGATGATTTGAAAATGTTATTGTGGATTATTTGGGTTTATAGATTATATATATACAAGGGGGATGTATCTATATGTATATCAGTATATGTATATGCGGCTGAGGTGTCATAGTCTTTAGATACATTAAAACAACCTCCCCTTTACTCATGCATAAATTCATTGAATCTGTTGATGGTTACCTGTTGGTCCGGTTGGTGTTTCTAGAATTTGGTTTTGGTTTGTGGTGAGTGAGGGAGTTGGGAACCGGATAGAGCCGGTGAGTATGTTTTGAGGTAAGTAGTTAAGTAAATGAGACCTTTTAGGTGGTTTTGTAAATTGAATGTTTTTTAACATACATTGTATGTTGGTTGGAAATTACTAAACATGTCATTGTATAATATAAATGGTTGAAGTTGTGGAATATTTTATTTTTGTTATTAACGGGTTTGTAGTCTAGCGATATTAAATTATTAATAATCGTTAGAGGTTAGAGGTTCAAATTTAATTTTGAGGTTCAAATTTAATTTTGAATGTAGTTATCATTTTAGTTAGTAATTAATATCGGTTAGTTTGACAACTAATTGTTTTAAGAAAAAAATGTATATGTGTAATTGTGTTGGTTTGAAGAAAGAGTTTCGATAAAGTAGAAGATAAAACCTATACCGAATAAAGAAATGATGATTTTGTCTAATTTGAATAGACTGTTGTTAAAAAATTAACAAAAAGGTATACTTATAGTAACATGATATCTATATAACTTACATGAAGAGTTATAGAGTAATTTTAATTAATGGTCTTTATAAATGTTATTCAAACGTATGATTAATAAGTTAAAAAGTACATAACAGTATTTTGGATAAAGTGAAATAACTATAATACATATGTAATTTAGGTATATTTCATATGGTCCAATCGACCATTGACGTTACAGAAAGGTTTAATGTGGTTGTGCTACGGTGATGATATTAGATAATAAGCACAAATTCGATATGTGATTTTAGTCTATTACGATTTCATTAGGTTTATGTATGTTATATATATATATATATATATATATATATATATATATATATATATATATATATATATATATATATATATATATCAATAGTAATAATAATAGAGGGGTTTATCATTCTAATATGGTATCAGAGTGGATTTGATCTCGTCTCTATGTGGAGATGAGTTGTCTAGCTTTACTAGGTTTCAAACCCTAAAAAAAAAAAAAAAAAAAAAAAGACCTCAAAAATTCGGATCTGAAATTTGTCCGACACTGTTTTGCCCATAACTCGCAAACCGCTTGGAGTTAACTGACGAGGTCAGCGTCGTTGGCCTCGTAATTATATTCCGAAGAAACGCATACCAAAATCACCGAAGAAGACCACATGACGAGCCGTCACGCGCCCGAATAGTACTCGAGGGTCGAATCCGAAGAAAAGAAAAAAAAGTAAAAGTTTTAAGCACATGTTTATTGAAGATAGATCTACTAAAGTCGGATCTCAAAATCGAGAGTATGTTTTATGAAGACGGGTCTGCCAAAGTCGGATCTTAATTGTGTGACATATCTGCCAAAGCCGGATCTCAAGTTCAAGACGTCTTTATGTTTGTTTTATTTTAATTTCTTTATCTTTATTGTTTATTTTCATAATTAGAGTTTTTTTTATCTAGTTCGAGTTTTCGCAATTTCGTCGCTCTAACTGTCAGAAAGTATTAGATAATAAGCACAGCCCCGATATGTGGGTTTGGGTCCATTAGGATTTTATTAGGTTTTATGTACGTTATATACATGTTTATCAATAGTAATAAGAGTAGAGTGGTTTATCATTCTAATAGATAAACACTTGATTGAGTTAAATCTCTTAACGAAACTCGGGTCGATTCTTGGCTTCAAGTCCTTTTGTGGCTTTTCTTTTTGAGAAAGATGAATAAAATATAAATGACATCAAATACAAAAATCGTTATTGAATTCTTAAATCTTAATCTCTCAATACGTATTGATTTTCATATTTCCATTTGACAAGATAGAAAGCAACTCATACAAGTTTGTAATGTGAATACCATGCATGTGATCATGTGAACATGATCCTACAAAATTTTAAATGAAAAAGATGATATAACCAATTATTAAAATGATTAAATATTATATAAACGAAATAAATACAATTTTATGGAAAGATATTGTATCATTGTTATAGCATATAACTAGCAAGAGGAAATATACAATTTAATTAAAAAAATATATATATATATTATGCTGGAAAGAGTTTTTAGTTTTCGATTACTTTTTTTTTATTTTTTTGAGTTTTGAGTCGGTAAATATTCTCAGTATGATTCGAACTTTGCCCTCTTGTGAGAGTTTTATCCAATTTTAAATTCCACTATCACAAACTCTAAAGGACAGTCGTCGATCACTACATTGTTGCAAACATGAAACGTTGTTAACATAAAATGTTTATGGCCTTATGCAAACCGATTGTAAAAGGGAAAAAACGGTTTTGTTATACAAAATGTCTTTAGAGGTCTGCAATAAAAGGAGCTTCATTCAACGTCTTAAGACATTTACTAGAATAATGTAAGTATTTATAATTAAACTTGCCTTTAATATTTTCTAGTAAATTTCTTTTCCCAAATTATAATTCTATTTATAACCAATCTAAATATGACAATTATTTTGATAAGGTTCGGCTTTAAAAAGCAAAAAGAATATTATTAACATTATCATAACGTATCCATATATTTGTTTTCACATAAAAAAATGTTTTATTGGTAGTCATGTATCCATCAAATAATTCCAAAATTAGAAGTTATTTTGATTTGAAAACCATATTTGATTTGGAAAGTTTCACTATTTTAGAAATGCGAAAATTATAAGTTTTGGGATTTGGTCACGATTGTTGATACGTATAAATTTTATTAAATAATAAATATATATCATGATCGTAATGGCGATATGTTAATATCTTTTTATAAATATGTAAAGTAAAAGTTAATCTAATGCTAACATTTATACACTTTTGTGTCTTTAAGAACTCGGGAGTGGCACGCGTTCTTGTATTTGAGAATCGTTCACTATTTTGTGGGTGCATGTGTGTTATCCGGAATGTTGAAAGGTTAACGCGTGTCATTTAGAAAAAAAAAAATGAAAGAAAAAAAAATGTTACCGGCCGTTGTAATGTTTAATATTTTAATATTTAGTTTCTTTTTACCTTTTTCCTTTCTATAAATACTGAAAATCTACGTTGAACAAAATTCAACTTAAAACACAAAATTGTTTACTTCAGTAGTAACGGGTTTTTTATATTCAACATAAGTTTTTATATTGAATATTCAAACATATTAGTTATCTAAATCTTAAATAATAATTAAAAGATGCTTTAAAATTTAACATTGAAATGAGAAAAAATCAAAAATCAAAAATCAAAAGTAAACAATAATTAAGTACTCGAGATACAAAAAACAATGTTTCATATGATAAAAGAGTAAGTTATATTTTAAAAAACGTTTTAATTAATTAATTTAAAAGATAATGTAATAATTGCATTTTACTTTTCTTGATTTTTGTATATTGCACTATTTCACTAACCTTTACTTTAAAGGTGTCACCTAAATATGATATTTATTTATCAAAATTATTAAGTCGACAACACTTAAAATTCAAAATTGAAAATTTTCTTATTTTACTTTTCCAAAAGGTCACGACTTGTATACTAATCTAACACCATGATTATATCTATGGTTTAATTCAAAAATCTATAGATCGATGAATCTTGCCATAACGTCAAGTAACAGATTGATATCGATCGGAAAATTTATTGGTCTCTGAAAGATAAAATAAATGAGTATCGTCATCATATTATTGAAATTTATATTAAATTTAATTGACGGTGAAAATGAGAGATAAAGTGATAGAAATATAAATACAATGAACATTGATGAAAGAAGGTGTACATTGAATTTGAAAAGTTTAGGTTATGTAACGAATTTATTATCTATAGACCCCATCATATGTTACCAACACGTCATTCAAATGTGCTTAATTAAGAACCACAATTTACATTCTCAATCTTAAGCTAGACGTTGCCTTATTTATATTTGAAGTTTGTTAACCATAGTTTCGAGAATAAAGAAAAAAAAAATTCAAACACACGCAATAGTATTGTACATATGAACGTTTATTTATTAACTTTTTAATTTAATGAGTATAGCCGAGAGTATCTGATAATAATAAGCTTGGGTTTTGTAAATAGGATGAAACCCACAAATATAGTCATATTTTAAACTCATCACAGATTGGGGTTACAAACTCATTTTCATATACATACCATATGGCGAGACCCATGGTATTTCGCTTTCGCAAACTAAACACCACCATGGTGTTTTCAGATTATAGTGTATCATGGCTCATTGCTTTGTGTATCATGAAATCCACTCACCGGCCAATAGTTTAGAAACGCATTTAAGTTTTAGGCAAAAGGTAACGATAACAAAAGCACAAAGATGTCAGGGAGTATAAAAAAGATAAAAAGAAAATAAACAAAAACGCTATGAGCTTGAAACCCGACATCTGTTTTACATTCGAGATCCGACTCTGACAGATCCGTCTTCATAAAACATACGCTTGATTTTTTTTGTTTTCTTTTCTTGATTTTGATTCTTGGCAACTTTGAGCTTTAGCTTTGACTTGTTGGTTAATTTATCCGACTTTAACCGACTGTAGGTTAATCCAGCCGCCTAACAAATATATATAGGGTTAGAAACCCTAAACCTAACGGACCCAAACCCACATATCAGATATGAGCTTATCATCTTATAATTTTCATATGCATACCATATGGCAAGACACATAGTAATTATAGTATACCGTGGCTCGTTGCTTTGTGTATCATGAAATCCACTCACCAATAGCTTAAAAATGCATTTAATTTTTAGGCAAAAGAAAACGAGCACAAAAACAAAAACACAAAGATATTGTTATGATGTTTTGTAATGACCAAAAGTAAACTTTCAAGTAACAAATTTAGGTGGAAAAAGGAAGTGAAGACACTATGTCTATAGTAGATGAGTACTTATGTCAATTAGGTTTTTGACGGAAAAAATCCGATTATTTTGTTTTGTGTGTCAATTATACCGTTTGAAAAAAGGCATATTAGATAATAAATAATTTTGTTGCCTCTACCCGAGGCGCAAACCCCTTGACCACACTATATGTTAGGGTGATATCAAGTTGGCGTATAATTCTTACTCTCATAAATCTAATTTGAACTTATCTCGGAAAACACTTTGATATCAAAGAGTGTATCTCAATGACCTAAAATAACTTATTACACTCAATATAGGTGTATAACTTGAGTCATATGGTCAAACAATACATGACAGCGGAAAATAGGATCACATAGGAATAATTAAATCGGATTAAAGTCATACGTCTATGTCTTGAATTAATAGCAAATAAGCGATAGATCTAAGGGTAAAATTTATTCCACGGTTACGTACCCGACACCTCATTGAGTAACCGACTTGTATGCTAGTACACGTTATAATATTACCACCCTTTAGGGGTGAGCATGGGTCGGTTTGGGTCGGTTCCGACCTCAACCCGAACCCAAACCGAAATTTCGGTTCCTGAAAGTTCCAAACCGTTTGGTTCGGTTTCTACATTGGTTCGGTTCCTCTCAGTTTCGGTTTTTTTCGGTTCGGTTTGGTTTTTTATTTCGGTTTTTGGACATGGGCTGTCAAGAAAAACTTGTGAAATAAATCTCAAATGGAAGTCTATGTTACGCAATAATTGGCGGAGTAGTTTACAACTTATAACATGAAGTTGTGCATATTACTAGAATATAATGATATGAGTCGGAAAACTTTAAACACAAAATTAAGAAGAAAATAAAATACTATATGTGGCTTAGTAAACTATAGCTTACATTGCAAACAAAAAAATAATCAAGATTGAAGAAATAAACCTATATGTTGCTGAGTAATGTGGCCTATATGACACCAAAAGATTACATATTGATAAGTATGAGATTGGCAATTTAGAAAAGAAACTTTGAGTCTTCACTATTAGCATCGAGAGTTTGTGTGTTTAGGGAGTAATTAATTAGGATGATTTAGAATTTTAGACAAATGAAAAAAATAAAAAGAATAAAACTTAAAATATATACTAAAAGTGAACATATTAAAATTGACATACATATAATGGTTCGGTTCGGTTTTTTTTTCGGTTTGGTTTTACCCTCCGACCCAAACCGAACCGTCTTTTTCGGTTTCTCAAAAATCGAAACCCAAACCATCGGTTTTTGTATTCGGACCGGTTTTACGGTTCGGTTTTTATCGGTTTTTTCGGGTTTTGGGTTTTCGGTTCGGTTTTTGCTCACCCCTACCACCCTTGTCTAGCTCTTCCACAACGTTTGTCTAGCTTGCTTGTTTACATCTTATGCTAAAACTACACCTCGACTAGGTGTTTGAACAAGTCTGGTCGAAACTCCTTTATGGCGTAAAGGATTAAGTCTTTACGGGGGAAAGCTATATGTCTTTACGGCGTACATACATGATTTTTTCCCCTTTCTTCTTTTATCGAAAACCGAAATTCGAATACCCATATGAAGGGTTTCGGACGACTAAAAAAGCTGGAAATCGATTAGGGATTAATCCTTAGTCGATTAATGTGTATTTTGTGAATGAGGTTATTGTTTAATATATAGGTAAACAATTACTTGGTATACAAGTTGTATTATAATTAGGAAACCTTCATAATTACATAATACGTTTTCATAATTATTAATTATTACAATTAACACTTAATTAATAATTAACAAATAATAAAAATATAGTCGTGTCTAAATATCGATATATACGTTTCTATAGACTCATACATTTACGGACACATATTTATTTAATTTTTTGAGTTACCAACATTAGAATCATTGAGACATGTATTTCAAATTATAGTGAAAAAGAAATTAAAGAAACATTAATTAAAGTGAATTCAACATCATGATGATATAACAATGTTTGGAACTTCTCAATGTATCTAATTATTAATCCCCCATATTCTCCATTCCTTCAAATCCGTCCTCATAACTCATATGAATATAAATTCATATCTACATTTTCTTCTTTATCCTTCATATTTGTTTTCCATTTAATAAAATCTCAAGTGTGTATGCATGACTGTATATTCAAATTTATTAATTCCCACTTGAAGTAAACATACAATTGATTTAAAAAGGAATTGTGAAGCAAGTTGAGGAACAAACACACTTGTGAATAAATCATAACTTTCCATAAATATGTCTCTTTTATTCACAACTTGACCTTGTGAAGGGTACCAATTATTAACTACACATAGTATGGGCTTTTACGTCAACTTGGAGAGTTGGAGTACTTTATACATATTTATACATATCTTGTTTAGTTTAGATAAAAAATCTTTATGATTCTAATATAACATGTAAGTAAGTTTGGCTTCGAGAGTCGAGTCTAAGATATCGTAACAGTTTTCTTGTTTTGATCTGAATGTAATACTGAAAGGGAGAACGAGTACTTTGACTCTGACGTAAACAATCTAATAAGGATACATGCATGATTGTTTTCGAACTCTTTCCTTTGTCGTCTCTATAATATTAACATCAAAATGTTCAAACGACCTTTTGTGAGAACTTCAAAATAACTCAATAGTTAACTCTACGTCACATTGGTAGTGGTTACTCTAATTCGTATAATTTGAGTCCCTAGTTACTTAGATCTTCAAATGATTCTTGTTATTTGTTGAAATATATCCTATTCTTTCCTTTTTATGGCAAATATTTCTCTAGACGCTTTTAATAAATTAAGAGAAATAATATATATACCTACTTTATATGTATACTTAAATGTTTAAAACATTTAAATGTTATACCAAATGCATTGTAAATGGGAAGAGAGAAATTGTTTATATATATTAATACATTTGGTACAACATTTAAATACGATAATAATGTACTAATTAACTATATATAATAGGCATGTAAATCATTTCTCATAAATTAATCCCGCTCTCTTCTTATACATGTGTCAAACATTATCTGATTAGATACAATTTACTATTTTTGTTATCAACAGTTCATTGAATTTATATAAAAGTTTGAACTGAAACAAAATTTGTTAACACGGTGCATGTACATTATTTTAAGTTACCAAGATGATAGCATATAAAGTCAAAAGATTATTAGGATACACACAATGTAGCAAAGTTAAGGCATTACTCAGGTTCATAGTCAAATAGATAAAAAGGAAAATAAAAAATAAAAAACCAAATCATTGCTACAAATAATGTCAACTTGCTATAATCGAACAAGTTTCCTCAAATGAAAAACATAAAACAAACACCCAATCTACGTCAATCTACGTCAATGGGGTTTGTCTTATTGATAGGAGATTGTCATTTATTTCTCTGGAGGTTTCTCCTTAGATAAATATTAGGTGATAACTAACTTAGGTTCGTAGGTCGCATACTGCCCAATTGGATATCACTGTGGCACCGAATCACTAACATTGTCGTTCAAAAAAGAAAAACACCCAATCCATAACGTAACATACCTATATCACCCGATCAATTACTTGATTCGTGACATATTTGACATATTAGTATATTATTGTAGTCCGAGAACTTAAAGAGATGTAAACAAGAGAACACTTTGCCGCGCTATTGACAAAGCCAATGTTTTGAAACCCGGGTCAATAATCGACCCGGCCGAGCCACCGGGTCACCGGGTCAACCGGTTGAACCGCCGGGTCAACCCGGTTTTATAAAAAATATAAAAAATAATAATATTTGAATAAAACTAAATAATATATATATAAAAATCATAAATATAACTTATGTTAAGCTTAAAAGCTACTTACTAAAAATTATAGTATATAACAACTAAAATTACGTCGTAAAAATATATTAAAAAAATATTTTTTTTTATAAAAAACACGAAAATTTAAAGACCCGGCCGGGTTTCAAGAACCGGGTTGACCCGGGTCACCCCAAACCCGGCGGGTCACACCGGGTTTCGAAGATATAAAACCCGGTTTAATTTGACCCGGTTTTTCGGCCGGAACCGGTTCAACCGGTTGACCCGGCCGGGTCAAACCGGGTTTCAAAACATTGGACAAAGCCATGGTAGCCATGGAGATCAAATCAAAATTGTTGCAAGAATTGAATTTAAGGCAAATTTTGTATTGACACAAACCATTTTTCTTGTTGCAATAATTAGAAGGTAAAAGGGTCGTCACAAGAATTTGAGGGCGAGTCAGGTGATCATTTGAGTGATTTTAGTATATCATATGATCAATTGAATGATTTGTGCAAACAATATCATAATTAACAAATATGAAATACTCAAATACACAATCATACAAACAAACATTGAAGTATTAAAATTAAAATAAATAAAGATTACCATAAAAATTTCAAAACCCTAATATAAAATTAACCAAAACCGACTTTTAACCTGAATACAAGGCAAGTTTGATTATTTTTTATGAAGTATTTAACGTGCATATACATGCAACAAGTATTAATTTAATTATTTCCAATCAATTAAAAAATAATTAGTTAATTAATTAGTAATCCAGGCTCTAAAACCAGCAAAGTTATGATTGACATTGTATGTACGGAAGATGTTTAAAATTTTAAAGGAAAAAAACCAGCTTAAAAGGTGATAATCACAAGATGGCATACTAATTATTTAATTACAATTTGATTGGTGTTTGTGTAAGCTTATTTTTTAAACTTAGGCTTACGATTTATACGTAGTTTATAGCTTATTAAATGGAAGCTTTTAAATTTGTATCAAGTCTTTGAAGTAGCTTATGAACTTATTAGTTTATGACAATGCAAAAATGTTTGATAAGCTCATAAGTCACACAAAAAAGCTTATGAAAATCTCCTTATATAAACTCATAAACCTAAGTTAATAAACTCAAAAAAACATCTGAAATAAGGTTATCTCTTATATAAACTAATAAGCTAATAAACCTCTAAAGTTTTTATTTTTATATTTATAACTTTATTAAAAGTAAATAAGTGCATGCAACTTCCCTTTTTTGGAATTATCAATTTAATAAAAACAAATCATGGGGAATGAACACAATAGTCAAAGGGGTTTTGTTGGAATTTAAGGATTTATTTTGGTTTATGGGTAGATTCATTGTAGTCTTATCAACTTGTTTCTATCTTTACATATTTTAATCCATATGTTTGTATTAAAAAGTATAATTTAAAACAAAAGTATGTGATAATCTAATAAATAGTTGAAATATTTAATGTAAAGTTAGTATAAATATCAATAATACTATACATGTTGCACAAAACTACGTAAGTTATTAAGCATATACAATTAAATATACGAGTCATAGATATGCAATGACAAGTAAACTAAGTTTAGTTCAAATTATATGGATTTAAGACCATCAAGACGAGTTAAAATGGAGTCAACCTGCAAACACTTTCATCGGTTTTGTAGTTCTTTTTTCTTCTATAAATATCAAGATTATAAAAATCTCACTAATCCATCGATAATTCGGCGATAAATCCCTAATCTCCACTTTACCAATGAGATTTTCATTAATTCATTAATTAGTCTCTCGATCAATGATCGGTCAACTAGCTGTTCAAAATCGGAGCAATTCAGTCATAATCGGTTTAAAATAACTTCGAAAAAAGTGTGAAAATTATGGAAACCAAAGAAATTGTTGTGATACCATAGCCCATTTAATTAGTCAATTGCATAAAATAATTCACAAATAACTTAAATAACTTATTATATATAGAAAGTTTAGTCCGATTAATTTCGATTAACCTATGAAAAATCTACTATTAATCCCAATTAATCTCTAATCCATACTTCATCGCCTAACGTGCGCCTAACAACTACTACAATATTGATAAATATTAATACTAGTGTACTAAACTATTTTTAGTAGTTTTCTTTTTCTTCTATAAATATTAACACATTCGTATTAACCTAATTTTAATTATATCGAAAGGACATAGTTTTGGTTCATTTTCTGCTTAAAATAAATATTTGAATACACACGGATGATTCGTTTTCATATAAATCCGAGTTATTTATGTAATTCAAATACGAAAATTGGAATATAGTTTCTTAGTGGTACAAATAATTTAAAAATGTAATATGTCACGAAAGAAGTCAAGATATAAAAACAAATATAATTATAAGTGTAGTGGTTATAAATTTGACATCAAAGGATTACTTTTCTTGATTAGTGACTCTTAATAAGTATTAATGGACCCATGATATGATATTTTGTCACTAAAGTTTGCTAAATATGTAATCATATGTTTTCGTATAAAAAAATTGGGTAGTGTGTCCTTGTCGTAATTTTTATATAATGTTTTCTTTTAAAAATTGCCCAAAATAATTTACATCTAAATCTCGATATTCAATATTGTATTTATCTCTTATAACATTCGTTAACTTTTCATTAACTTGTCGATCAATATTTCTAATCTTTTCAAAATATACTAATTCACAATTATTTTCTGCTAAAATTTGAAAGTGTTGCCAACAACAAACCTTATGGCAATGGTCAATGTGTTATACCTATGATTTGATTTGATTTGTATGTAAACTTATTGTATTAAAAACTGATATGACAAATTTTAGTGTTATTATGCCGAATTTAAACATTTGAACACCACAATAACGACGGGTACCCTGCTAATATTAGTAACGTAAAATACCATCTATTGTCGAACAACTACGTGAATTTTACGTCACGTGTGGAAATTAATAGTGACGAAAATAACTCTTGGTCGTTAGAACATATCATTTACAATTTATATTGCAAATCATTGATATGTCAATTATGTATTGAAACATACACTAATTGCTATGTAGTGAAAGAGATTAATTAGTTTAAAATATTTGTTAGCCTACTTAAAATATAAATCTCTGTTTTTGGTTGTTGAGTTTAGCAACATGGGCCACTAGAATAAGCCTGTTTTGCTGGTTCATTTCGGCCCATTTCAAGACTTGCGAGAGATTTTTAAATTGCTTCAAAACCATCAACTATACATTTGAATATTTATCGTATACCTTACGTGATAGTTAAATTCAGCGGATACTCTATCGCTCTGTTATTGAGTCTAAAATTTAAGGAAAAGAAAGTAATGTGAAAAAAAAAAAATTAAAGTAAAGGAAAATATTTAATTTACTTTACAATCATACCAAACTAGTGTAATACCCGGGCCATTGCCCGGGATCGGTTTGTTGGTCTATTCTAAACTGAATTTTTAAGGAAAAGCATTTGTTTTCATAATATCCAATATAATGTTTAGAAAAATAACTATAATATGTGGTATTTGTAATTTTTATTAACCATCTTCCTTACCGAACAAAGGAAAGAAGATGCTCATTGACACTATTTTACTAAAGTATATGAATATATTAATTAAAAATAAAATATTTCAAAACATGATCTAAGTCCCGTTTCGTAGACACAAGAGTTTATATATTTATATGAAATTCCCTTTAGTGTTTCTAACTTTTTAAAAATTCTGTAGTCATGTTAATCTAAAAGGAAGTGTTGACTGTGATTAGTTTAGGATAGATATACAAAACGTATAAATATCAGCTTTCAGTCTTTACCTGCAATCTATAAATACAAATTTTAGTTTCAGTTATGTCAAATATACCACACATATATTAAAACCTTATAATTAAATGAATTGAATGATTGAAAATGTACTAACCAAAAACAATAATTGTTATCACTTTTCAAAAGAAAAACTTATTAAGAAACAATAAAACTCTTATTCCATATATTAATATTAAGGAGAAAAAACGTATCTAAAACATAAAACTTTGTAAACTTTAATGGCCATCAACATCATTATATCACTTACTATACAACTTTAATATGCATAGTTATAGAATATATAAAATATTTAGGTTTCTTATGCGAAGTAAAATATTTACAAACTACGCAAACAAATTTTAGACTTCTGATCAAAGCAATCTATGGCTAAAAGTGATAATGCCCTTTAAAAATTGTTTTATACATTGATCTTTCGAATGTTAATGATTATTTATTTACTTTTTATTCTGTATATATAAGAGATGAAAATGAATTTGAAGTATTTATTTGGTTGAATAGTGGGTAGAGCCTTAAAATCTTTAATTTTATTTTTAAACTTTAGTCACTTAATGTAACATGTTTTATCACCTAAATTTTTTACTATTTAATTGATTAATTGTTTAAATTTTGTACTAAATTTAAGGTTGTTTTGGATTGGAATATGTAATGTATGTGATTTATTTTCTTATTTTACTGCATCTAGATGTGCGTGTGTATGTTGTGTGTGTGTGTTTGTTTGTGTTTATTTTATTTATTTGTTTGTTCAAACTATTTTAGTGTAGTTGTTTATATCTTTTATATGAAATAGTCATTTGATCAATGTACCCACTATCATTCATACCATTTCATTCTCAACTGCTTGCGAAAACCGTTATCAAATGGTCTAAATTGGACCCACCACCCAATCATACTACTTTCTTCTTAACCGTTTATGAAAACCGTCATATAATCAATGGCTTAAAAGATAACCAATATGATCCAAAGGCTATTAAAAATAGGCAATTATGACGGTTGAGATTAAAAGTCAACAAATTCGACGGTCAAGATTATAAGTCGACTCTTGGCGGTTTACTTGCCAAGAACCATAGATATAGAATATGGCCGGATTGTTTTATTGAATAAAATGTATGAACTTTACCTTTTAATTCTTTCATTTTCTTTGCTTTCCTTCCTAAAAAAAACTTGAGAACACGACAATTTATTTATTTCCTTTCCTTTACATTCTTTTACGCTAAAAATAAAACTTGAGAACACAGTGTGACCCTTTTTTCCTGTTGTTAATGGCCTAAATCATTTCTTACAGGTGTATTCTCACAGTGAGATAAATTTGTGTCTCCGATAACTGGTTTAGACCATCATCGGTTCCATAAATAATGATAACCAACTCTTCCAAGCCTTGAAAACCATAGCACTAGCTCATGTTTAATTCTAGATTGATACTATATATCCGACTCTATAATCTTTTTCATTCCTGAAAGATATATTTACATAGTCGAACCCTTTTCTTTTTACTATTATCCGACTCTATAAACTTTTTCATTCCCGAAACATATCTAAAATGAATAATACATTCCTAAATACATTCCTAGCAAAGCAATGATATCATATTACACTAATTTGAGAATCAACAAAAAGCACCACCCGAAATTTCATATTATCTCTTTATAACCAAATACAGTTTCTTGGATAACGATATGATTGAGTAAAGTTCAAGATTTATGTACATCACAGAAGTAGTTGGGTATGAACTGCATACCAAAAGTCGTCTATACACAATAAAATTTGAACGAAAAAGAAAAAAGGAAATTAAACTTATGAAGAACTTAAGATATAGATTAGAGAATATAACAAGTTGTTCATGATGATTTGGTCTTTAATCATATAGGCCTTCTTGCTTCCATATGTCGACTAGAAATTCAACCATTTCCTGTAAATCAAGACCAGTTTTTCGTAGTTAGTGGCAACTTCAACCTGTTTACTTATGAATGGGTCGATTCAAGTAAAGTTTTATTTCTAACATGTCAAACAGGTCAAAAATTGCACAAAGTATAATTTTGAATTTTGATGCATTGCATACATCCTTGAAAAAAATGGCGAATAGAAATCGGCCCAACACAACCTGATACATACAAAAATGACCCATTTTGACCCGTTATCCGAACCGCCCATAGAAGAATACAGTGACTTACATGAAGAGGAACTGGCTTATGAAATCGTTTGTTGGTACCAAGTAAGCTTTCATATGTGGCGTTCCAGCTTCAAAATCATAATGATATTTAGTATAATTGAAATGAAAATAAAAACGTCAAAAAGAACATGAGAGATAAATTAAATGTAACCTTATAGCGGATTCTAGTTCTTTTCTTTCGGATTTTTCAGCTTCACCCCATTCTAGCCTCGATTGATTCCATAGAATCAAACCTGTTGTCAACAATGTTATAGATTAGATGCAAGTTTACTTTTTGAGTCAAACATACTCGTTTACAACTTCGGACTGATAAATACAGAATAGCAGCCATTACGGTATATAGATAGACAAATCAACTTATGACAAGCAATACAAATATAAAAAATTTCGATACAAAATTTGTAACAAAACCAGAATCAAATTTACATTTAGAAGGTACTGAGGTTGACCTCAAAAGTCAAAGTGTAACCAAATGAAGTTAAAAAGATAAAAACTTACCATCGTTAACAAAATCCGACTGGATTCCAGTGGCGAGGTTCGCATTTGAGGCACTGAGAGATGATAAGCTTCGTTGTAACTGGAAAGCACCAAAATCTATATCACAAGTGCTTGTGTTCCAAAAATCATCGATATAAACTATTGGTATCGATTCGGAACCAGAACCAAAGCATCCACTGTTCTGTTACAAACATATTTAATAAAGAATGATCAATGTAAAGGTACCAAGATTACTTATAACATGAAACAATCTTTATTTTAACAGGTATGATTAAAAACGTCGAGTTAAAATTTAACATTGTATTAGATAATATACGCGGTTGTTTAATAATAGACGGATAGGCTCTTAAAAAATATATCTTCTTCGTGTAGTGTTAATATTTCCTACAATGCCTAACATGATGTAACATATTGTGTACAAAAACTAAAACATGTGCTCGTAGATGCAATATAGTTAATCGAAAAAGCATAAAGCTTAATGGAAGTAAACACACAATACTCATAAATCTTAATCATATGGTAAAAGCCTCCTCAAAGTATTTTTGACGGTTGGCACATTTTCTTCGAATATCTAGCTTAATAAGACCTTAATAAACTAAAAGGTACATAGTTGGATATTACAAAACGAAGCTTACAGTTAAAAAAGAAAATATAAGAATAAAGGAGGGCGTGCCACGTGTCAATAAACTAATGCATAAAATGACATTTGTCACGCCCATAATCCTTTATATCATTTACGATATCTTTTGAATTACACTTTACATGATCCTAGTCATATACATATATAGGTAAGTAGAATGTTGCTCGTGCTTGTTTCCTTACTTTCATTTCTATTGTAAATAGATTTTGTATTAAGGGGGCTGTAGTAAGCGACAAAGCTATGAATTCACATTGGAGGAATCATAGGGGCTCGTAGTGTATTATTTTATGATTATTTCGAATTTACAAACAAAATTTATATAAATTTGGCTCATTTGCACTCCCTAGCCCCTCCCCTAGCTCCGTCACTAAATAGTAGTGAACGGGTAATAATTAACAAAACTCGAAAAGTTGAGAATCAAAGGAATCAAGTGTACTTACCACATGTATTCAAGAAAATGATCAATCCAGGATAAGAAAGAAGATTGCAGCATCATGATTAAAATCCAGATTATTAAATAAAA
Source organism: Senecio squalidus (assembly GCA_910822075.1). Lineage (NCBI taxonomy): Eukaryota > Viridiplantae > Streptophyta > Magnoliopsida > Asterales > Asteraceae > Senecio > Senecio squalidus. The sequence continues at coordinate 66,189,902 of CAJVGC010000060.1, forward strand.
TCAAGCTGCATTATAAACAAATAGACAAACATGGTGATAAGAACAAGATTGACGAGATAATGTGTCATATGTATGTGTGTTATATTGGATTGGATTAAGGATTTGATTTTATTTGATTTGTTAATTGAATTATTGGAGGGAATGGCCGCATCTCCATAAGGTTTGACCCCTCTAACTTTTTATTTAAGTCGGTAAGCTGAAAAAATTGGGTTTACGAATTTATTAAGATCTATAAATTTATAAGTCCATTATACAAGCCGAAACAGACACCATAAGTCCTTTTGGTATATAAATATAAGACGAAACAAATAAGTTTATTATGTAAAAAAACAAATAAACTTGTAATTCCAAAAAGAAAGAAAAAACTAAGCAAACATCCCTCTTAGTTATTTTATTAATAGTTTGTTTTGTCGAAACAAGTATTTTATTAGTTTACATAAGACAAGTTCCGTATAAGATTTGTGAATACTCGATTTAATTAAATAGTTTAGAATAGATAATTAACACAAATTGGTTTCATCATAAGGGATTCGATGTGCATAGCATTTGGGACAAACTAACAACTATTTTGAATTCATCAACATATACTATTTTAGTTTGAGGGTAAAGACTTTCAAAGCAAATTATTTAAGTATCTCAGAGTTTAATCATAAACATCAAGACCAGTCGAAACTAAAGATAATACGAGTTTATTTATTCAAGATGAAAACTAAAGAATTATATATACAAATCACAAAACACGGAAAATCAAGTAATAAGAATGATCACTATTTATGTTCTTTTATAACTATTGATAACCGATAATTCGGATCATAGATTTTTTATTTATACACAAAAATAGGTAATGCTCAAGAATTGTTATATATTAAAACCATTTTAACTTCTTATGAAATAAAAAAGTAAGAATCATCAATCAACACCCATACAAATATTTGTTTAATAGGTCATATTCTAATTTGTTTTTTTATAAATTATTTAAAGCCATTTCCTTATTTGTGTCTTTATATACTTTTTTGGAGTGATGAAGAGTCATATCTATTTTATACATCCTTTTTTCTTCATTCCAAAGTCAATTTCTTCATACTTATGCTTTCCATTTCATTTTATGCTTTTGGGTACTTGTAATTAGGAATGATACGAGACAACTCGCGAACTATTCGATATCGATTCAAAAACTATTCGAAATTGACTCGATTTAATCGAGTCGAACTCGAGCTCGAGCTACTCGAGTAAACTTTCGAGTCGAGTTCGAGCTCTAAGATACCTTGCTTGTTAGGCTTGTGATCTTTATCGAGGTTTTGCTAAATGACAATTTCACCCTTTTATACACCTATACATAAAATTACTAAATTATTGTTATTATATAAGGAAATATGTATATGAAGCGAGTCGAGTTGAGATTATATCACGATTATTTATCGAGTTCAAGCTTGAAACGTATACTTAATCGAGCTCGAGTCGAGTTTCGAGCACATGTTTTGGTAATCGAGTCGAGTTCGAGCAGGAAATTTAAAGTTCGATCGAGCTCGAGTTTTAGCAATCGAGTCGAGTTCGAGTTTGGCCATACTCGACTCGACTCGACTCATTTATATCCCTACTTATAATGTATTTAACTACTAAATCAACTAATAAACTCCTTTAAATTGTATAAAATGGTTTTAGATACAAAGTTGAGGTAGATGTGATATCGATAACTAATGTTTCATATTAACATTAAAGTCAAGAATTAAACGACTATACCTTTTCCTTAGACTAATGCAAATGCTCAAGGTCTACCACCAAGTAATCTCACATAACAAAATGATTAGTCTTATGTTACCCATAAATAATCAATTAGCAACAATTTTGTATGTTTTAACCAGAAATGGAGTAAGTAGTTTTCGCTCTCTTATTTTGGCACAATGAATTAATATTATATTTAGACTTGTAATTTTGTTTCTTCAAAACTCAATCCTAAAAACCTAAACCATAATATAAAATAAATGAAACCTCACTCGTCAATTTTTCCATGTATAAAAATATTTCTCACTCCGATCCTGAATTTAGCTTTACATGACCATGGGACCAAGCACACATACTAGTTGATAACCAAAGTTTACCCAATTTATATCTCGAAATGAATATTTTTTTTCTATTAATCTTGAAGCGTTATAAACCAAACACTTGTTTCATTTTCATTTTCCAACCTAAAGGAAAACATAGTATCAACGTGCTAAAAGTTACAGTCCATTATATAGCTTTGATGGATGTTTGATAATTGTTCTTTTCGAATAAATATGTTGTGATTCTTAATGTCGGAGACTCCAAAGCAATGATGGACACTAGATTTCTGAAAAAGGCTTTGCCATGGAAATCTGTCAAACATGATTCGGCTTCGAGCCTAGCTTGTTGTTACAAAAAAGTTTTGACTTGGGTAATCCAAATTTAAGTAGATGGCCAATGAATGGTACGAGGAATGGTTTAGGTATTTTGAAATTTAAAGAATGAAAAATGTTAATTTTGTTTTAATAGTATAATTTATTAACGAGTACATTGTATCATTTATGTATTATGTTTTCTCAGGCCCATGTTTATATTTGTCTCTGGGCTTAACCCTAATTGTATTGCAAAACTCTATTTAAGAGTATGTGACTAATGAGAATACACACAACATTTGCAATCAATCTCAATCTCCTTTATGGTATCAGAGCCACAAAGGCTCCTACCTTCTCTCTAACTAATCGTATCTCACTCTCTCTTTCCTATCACATTCAAAATTCTTTCCTTAATCCCCTTCCTTAATTTTCTCTATTCCATAACTATCTCACGCTCCTCTCTCTCCTTCATTTTCATCTCTCTCTAATTCAAAAACAATGGCAAACGCAAACATCAAAGCTTTCGGTGTGACAAACATCAAGTCATACGTCCCACTCATGCTCGACCTCGATGAACTCAACTATGATTCATGGAGGGAGCTCTTCGAAACCCACTGCATAAGTTTTGAAGTCCTTGGTCACTTGGACGGAACCTCCGTCAAACCGGCAGAAAACGATCAACCATGGAAGAATCTTGACTCTCTTGTCAAGATGTGGATTTACAACACGATCAAACCGAATCTCCTACAAATGGTGATGAAGAGGGGCGATACGGCTCGTCAAATATGGCAGAAAATTGAAAGTATGTTCCAGGACAATAAGGATGCTAGGGCAAACGAACTCGAAATAGAACTCCGGTCCATGCAACTCGGAGAGATGACTATCACCGAATATTGCCACAAAATCAAGGTCATAACCGATCTCCTAGCGAATATCGATGCACCAGTGAGCCAAAGAACCCTTGTGATGAGCATTGTGAATGGTCTTTCGGAGAAATATGAGCAAGTGTCGGGAATCATTCGTCATCAGAAACCAATGCCTACATTTCTAGAAGTCAGGTCCATGCTTCTAATGGAAGAGTCGAGGTTCAATCGACTCCGCACACAACCGAGGGACACGGCAGCAACTCCCACGATCCTTTATGCAGGTAACGACCCCAACCGCAACAACGCTGGTCCGCAGATTTGTAGGAATTTTCAAAGAGGTCAATGCAACTACGGTGCACGGTGTCGCTTTGTACATGGAAATGTTGATAACAGGGGACGAAATAATAGGGGAGGGGGTAATCCAACGCATAACTACGGTAACGGTAACGGTAATGGGACAGGAGGCAATGAGCGTACGGTGGTTCATTACGTATGGAACGGGTCACAAACTACCCAGGCCATGCAAGCTCCACATACTAGACAATTTTCCCATGCAATACGTGGTGGGGCGCCACACACCATTGTTCACCATTCCATGCAAGCTCCTGGGAATTCCTCACAACCAAATATGGGGCCACATCACTCCACTGGTGGCCACGGTTTTAGGCACCCCAACAACTTGGGTAATCAGCCCCAACAGGCCCATATCACCGCCTCCAATCAGCAGGCCCAACGGGCTGGTATTCTTGGGCCAACTCCGAATCACATCATGTTTGAAACCGGGCAAAGCAGTAACAGTGATCAAAACACCTCTCTCCCACAAGCGTTTAATTCCATGACTCTTCAGGACCTTGGTGATTCGGGATGGTACATGGACACCGGAGCTACATCTCACATTGCATTGGACGCAGGTAAACTCAAGTACATTCTTAATAAAAACACTATATCATCTATCTTAGTTGGTAACGGGTCCTCCATACCCGTAACCAACATGGGACATAGCTATTTGCCAACGCCTAACAAAAAGCTCCATCTTCATAATATTCTAATCACACCCGATATCATAAAGAATCTAATTTCCGTTCGTCGCTTTACAAAAGATAATAAATGTTCAATTGATTTTGACGAATTTGGTTTTTCTGTGAAGGATTACCGAACCCGCCAAACACTTCTCCGATGTGATAGCCATGGTGACTTATACCCCGTGAAGCTCTTATCTCATTTTGCTTTTTTGTCTACAACTCCTTCAACGTGGCACCAAAGACTCGGTCACCCCGGGGATGACGTGTTGCGGTCTCTTATTTCTAGCGGTTTAATCAATTGAAATAAAACGAAGTCCAAAGTGCTTTGCAATGCTTGTCAATTAGGAAAGCATATTAAACTTCCCTTTTATCGTTCAAAATCTATTGTTAATTCGGTTTTTGAAATTGTACACTCGGACTTGTGGACTTCACCAATTCCGAGTGTTAGTGGATTCAAATATTATGTTCTATTTCTTGATCATTATTCTCATTTTTTGTGGGTTTATCCTCTTCGACGTAAGTGTGATGCTTTTGCAAAGTTTATTCATTTTCGTGCTTATGTTAACAACCAATTTAAATGTGACATAAAATCTTTTCAATGCGATCATGGGGGAGAGTTTGATAACAATGCCCTTCATACTCTTTTTGATAAAAAAAAATGGCATTCAATTTCGCTTCTCTTGCCCCAAAACCTCACAACAAAATGGAAAATTCGAGCGAATGATACGCACAATTAATAACCTTATCCGCACCTTATTATTCCAAGCAAATCTCCCACCTCAATATTGGGTCGAGGCCTTGAATATGGCAACTCAACTTTTAAACCTCTTACCATCAACTTCCATAAACAATGAAATACCCTTCACCAAACTCTTCCAAACCACACCGCCCTACACTCGCTTAAAGGTCTTCGGTTGCCTTTGTTACCCTCACCTTCTTCCATCACACAAACTAGAACCGCGATCCACCCCTTGCATATTCTTAGGATACCCAAACAATCACCGCGGTTACCGTTGTCTCGATCTCAAAACAAAGAAAATTATTTTATCCCGACATGTCACATTTGATGAAACAATTTTTCCATACGGCTCCATGACACCACAAAAACAGCCCCCATACACCTTTCTCGACACCGAACCTTCACATATTACTCGAAACCTCCTCACCGACCCTACATCTACGGGGGTACCCAATACTCCACCCTCTTCTGCTCCGCTGCCAACAAACTCCCAAACCACAAACACGCCTAGTCACTCCCCTGCCCAAACGCCTAACACCACTGACCCCACCACTTCGGCCCAATCTCCCTCCTCCACTCAGTCCACCTCCTCGGCCCAATCCTCCAACTCACCCGATCCATCAAACCAGCCCAACTCCCCTTCCAGCGTTTCTTCAGTTTCCTCTGATTCGACTCCGTCAATCCCACCCTCAAGTCCCAACACCGATGGCATTACATCATCTTCTGATTCGGATTCCTCTCCACCCCACACTCCCATCCGTCACACTCACTCGATGGCCACTAGATCATGTCATGGCATCTCGAAACCTACCAAACGCCTTAACTTACATGTCACCACCCAATCTCCTTTACCTCGCTCCTATTTACATGCCCTTCGAGACCCAAATTGGCAAAAGTCTATGTATGATAAATATAGCGCTCTTATTAAAAATGATACTTGGGAACTTGTACCCCGACCCGTCAATGTGAATGTAGTTAACTCTATGTGGTTGTTTAAACTCAAACTTAATGCAGATGGTTCCTTAAGCAGGTACAAAGCACGTCTAGTCGCCAATGGTCGTAGCCAGCAGTTGGGTGTTGATTGTGACGAGACGTTCAGCCCGGTTGTCAAACCGGCCACCATCCGTACAATGCTCAGTATTGCCATTTCTCGACATTGGTCGGTTCATCAGCTAGATGTCAAAAACGCGTTTCTCCATGGTCATCTTGCAGAAACCGTTTATATGCATCAACCACCTGGGTTCACTGATTCGCAACACCCTGACTATGTTTGCTTGCTAAAGAAGTCTCTCTACGGTCTTAAGCAAGCACCTCGTGCATGGTTTCAGCGTTTTTCCACCTATGCTCTCCGTGTTGGGTTCGTTCACAGCAAAACGGACTCATTACTGTTCATCTACCGACATGGCACCGAGACAGCATATTTGTTATTATATGTCGACGATATCATTCTCACAGCTTCATCGACATCATTACTTCAGCGGATTATCACTTTTCTTGGTCGTGAATTTGCGATGACAGATCTCGGGGCACTTAATTATTTTCTGGGTATCTCCGTTACACGCTCTGACACCGGGATGCTTCTTTAACAGAGGAAGTATGCCACTGAGATTCTAGAGCGAGCAAAAATGCTCAATTGTAACCCATCTCGGACTCCTGTTGAGGGTGATTGCAAACTCTCACTTTCGGGTCCCCCAGTTTCGGATCCTACCTTATATCGCAGTCTGGCAGGAGCACTTCAGTATCTTACATTTACACGGCCTGACCTTGCGTACGCTGTTCAGCAGATATGCGTCTTTATGCATGATCCACGGGAACCTCATTTTCAGGCGCTCAAACGGATTCTCCGTTATGTTCGTGGTACTCTTGATCATGGTCTACAACTTTACACCTCTTCCACCACTCAGCTCACCGCTTACTCTGATGTCGATTGGGGCGGCTGCCCCTCCACTCGTCGCTCTACATCTGGTTATTGTGTGTTTCTTGGACACAACCTCCTCTCTTGGTCGTCTAAACGACAACACACGGTCTCTCGCTCCAGTGCAGAAGCAGAATACAGAGGAGTTGCAAATGTAGTTGCCGAAACTCCTCCGAAACTTACTTCGCGAGTTACACACTCCGTTGTCCACAACTACCATCGTCTACTGTGACAATGTCAGTGCAGTCTATATGTTATCTAACCCGGTTCAACATCAGCGCACTAAACATGTTGAGATTGACATCCACTTTGTGCGTGACAAAGTTGCAATGGGACACATTCGGGTTCTTCACGTCCCATCACGATACCAATACGCAGATATCTTCACCAAAGGCTTGCCTTCTCTCTTGTTTACAGAGTTTCGCAACAGTTTGAGCTTCCGCACTCCTCCCGCTCCAACTGCGGGGGTATATTAACGAGTACATTGTATCATTTACGTATTATGTTTTCTCAGACCCATATTTATATTTGTCTCTGGGCTTAACCCTAATTGTATTGTAAAACTCTATTTAAGAGTATGTGACTAATGAGAATACACACAACATTTGCAATCAATCTCAATCTCCTTTATAATTTACTTTTTCAATCTAACATAAGGTGATTTGTTTATTTAAAGTCAAATTCTTCGAATTAATCTTAGGTTCACCAATTATTATCTTTTTTTTTTGTTCCTTTTTTTTTATCTCTTTGTTTAATATTTATCTTAATGTTTGAGTATTTAAATACTTTTTAAGAATGATGGAAGGTCTTAAGTATAACAAATACTTCTTAAGAATGATGAAAAGTTGCTTATGATAAGTTACATGAAGCGAGGCAACGACCTCGTTGTTGTATTCAAAGTCAATCTATTAATTTGCATCCTCAATTTATTATCTCTGGAATGAGAGATAATATTTTATAAACATTATTCTTTATAGTAAATAATCAAATAAATTAATTTAATATAAGTAGTTGAGTTTTGTTATGAATAATTACGATATGGATGTCCATATCTTATATAATATTTATTATAGATAGTCGTATCATATTAGAAGATATATTTATTTGAAAATACTTCAACTTGTAACTATAAATACATATGTTTATGAGATTAATAATACAATTTTTCAAATTCTTTTTCTCAATGTTTCTTTGTCTTATTTATTGTTTCACAACAAGTTTTATAATTATTGACAACATTAAAATAGTATATTATTGAAAATTTTCATATAAAGATGGTTTTCAAAAAATAACAAATAAAAGTATATTAACCCATATTTAATTAATAATATTAAGATTATAAGTTGCTAGAGATCAAAAAGAAAATTATTTTCTTTCTTATACTTTTATAGTAATTTATATTTTATAGTTTACAAAGATTGGCAAATTCCATAAATAATGAAATTATAATAGAAAAAGTTTAGTAAAATCAACTCCATTATTATACGTAAGCATAAATATGGCGAAGTTATGATAAGTTTTGTATTAAGTCATCAAAAAATTGTAATATATAGACCATAAAAGTAAAGTATTTTTCCTAGTTTTACACATTTAAAAAACAAATAAACTAACAAAAATATCTCTTATCTTTAATCTTTAATATATAATAAAAGAGGGGCCCTTAAATGTCACATGGCGAAGTAAGGTCCATTGGATGAGTTATCTTCTTTGATTTCAGTCGTTAGATCAGATTTATGATGTCATCAAAGACAATTTCTATTTTACACCCTCTTACAATACATAATTACACTTGATCTTTCATTTACCCTCCACTTAAATAAAAAACATATGTTTAATTTACTTATAAATCGCTTAATTTAGACCATGATTTACCATATTGTTATTCTAAAATTTTCTCATAAAAATATCAAAACATATATATAAACGTAAAAGTGTATATACTATTTTAACTATAAGCAACATAGCTATACACGTAAACGTATATATGTTATTATACGTATGACATTGTCTTCTTATTATAGCTTAAAATCTACATAAAAAAATTTTACGAGTCAAATTTTATCTTTGTCCGCGCTATCGCGGGACAATAATCTAGTTTATTTAAGAATGTAAAATTATTCAATACATAGATTATCATTATATCAAATTTGCAATTAAGTGTTATTGCGCGTATTCGACTTGATATTATCTGAAAAATACAATAAACGGAAAAGAAAAATGTATGGATTATCCGGAAAAGCTGAATTTAAGAATGTAAATTTTTTTAATACATAGATTATCATTATATCAAATTTGCAATTAAGTGTTACTGCGCGTATCCGACTTGATATTATCTGAAAAATACAATAAACGGAAAAGAATAATGTATGGATTATCCGAAAAAGCTGAATTTTTGACCTAGATGTACGCAACCTAATAAAATATATTCCCATGATCGTTTTTAAACACATTCCTTGCAAACTCAAAAGTTTTACATAGAAATGTTTGAATCTCAAACAAATACGAAAACATCATACACATTATCACTAAACCATGGTTAACAATATGAATTACATTAATAGACTTTTTAACAAATTTCTGTTCTTTAATACTATAAGGACACAAAATAAACCAAACGACTTATATTCCTTGGATACATAAATCAATATAAAAGTTATAAATTCAAGTCTCGTAAAAACGTAAATGGTTAAAAAGAAAAGTAGACAAAATGCAAGTTGATAAAACCACAGGGTCCAAACAATAAAACCCCAATGGCCGCCGTTTATGATTGTAAGAAAAAGGAATCGTAGTCCATATTTGTCCGTAGACTGTTTTCGAGTCGGTTCAAAATCGAACCACATTTTTTCAACGCAATGAATAATCAATAATCAAATCAAATTTCCAAATCTCATTTTTCTAAATTCAAGCATAATTTTCAGCAAATTCACATCTTCCGTAAACCTAGGGTTCGTCAATTTCTCATCAATTTAATTCAACAATTATTCAATTCAATCAACAATCATCTCATGTTTTCATTTTTGCTTAATTAAGTTCGTTAGCTAGAAATTTATTTATTTTTGTACCGATTTTATGTATACTTGTATAGATCTGGATTAATTTAGCTTTTTTGTTTCGTTAATCTGTTAATAGGTGTTATGATATTGAATACTTTTTTTTTTTTTTTTTTTTTTTTATGTTTTATAGATGATTGAGAATAGTAATCTATGCATTATTTGATAGTTTGTTGATCGAATTACGAGCTGAAACGGTTAGTGAGAGCAAGTAGTTCATTACTTGGAAGTGAATAAGAGAATAGTGTTTTGTTTTGATTAGTTATTTGTGTGCGTGTTTATCGGAGAGAAATAAATGAGATGTTTCGGTTAATATGATTAATTGTAAGCTTTGCATTAGTGTAGCGTTTTTACGTGTAGATCTAGTTTATGATTTGAGAATTTGTTACTTGAATCTGTTATTGACAGTTATGTAACACTTATGTTGCTGTTATTTTATTTATGCGTAAGTGAAGTAATATTATTATTATTCATATAAGCATAATTGACAATTTGTTGACCGAATTACGAGTTATTTGTGATATGTATAACGGTATAAACGACATTGGTAGAGCATGTGGTTCATTACTTGAATTTTATAATGAGATCAGTGTTTTGTTTGATTAGTTATTCGTGTGCGTATTTATTGAAGAGAAATAAACAAGATGTTTAGGTTAATATGACTACTTATAAGCTTTGCATCGGTGTATCGAGACGTACAGATCTAGTTTTTGATTTGAGAAATTTGGAGATTTTGTTACTTAAATCTGTTAGTGGAGGTTGTGTAAAGCTTTTGTTATTGAATACTGTTTATAGATGCTTAATTTGTTGATTTTATTATTGTTTGATTTCTGTTCGGATCGAGTATTTTTTTAATAGATATGAAACAGTATTAGGTAGAGCAAGTAGTCCATTACTTAAAAGTGATCATAAGAACATCGCAATTAGATTAATATAAATAAAACCGACAGTTCGATTAATATAGATAATTAGATACTAATAAGTTTTGCTCACTAGAATAGAATTTTGCAGAATACTATGTAATTTGACTATACAAGAGGTGATTATTTAATGATATTTTAGTTTAGGTTGTATAGAATTCACCAGTCGGATTTACATTGTATACCTCATGAAATGAATCGTAGGATACAAATTATAGACCGATCAATTTCTGACAACTATGAGTAAATGTTATGAAGTTTGTTTGATAAATGGATGATTTTAGTTGTCGATGTTATTGAGGGAGATTAAAAATTGAATTTTGTTTTGCAGTGTTTGAGATAATTTTAGAAGTAGAGAAAATTGAAATTTGAAAGAAATGACGTGGTTTCGGGCTGGATCTAGTGTGGCAAAGCTTGCGATAAGAAGAACCTTATCGCAAAGTGGATCATATGCTGCAAGGAGTCGTGTTCTTCCTTCACAAACTCGATCTTTTCACACTACAGTTTTCAGATCAAAAGCACAAGCTGCCCCTGTTCCCCGAGCTGTTCCGCTTTCTCGATTGACTGATAGTTTTTTGGATGGAACCAGTAGTGTCTACCTTGAAGAGCTTCAGAGAGCGTGGGAGAATGATCCAAATAGTGTCGATGAATCATGGGACAATTTTTTCAAGAACTTCGTTGGTCAGGCTGCTACTTCCCCTGGAATATCTGGCCAAACGATTCAAGAAAGCATGCGGTTGTTGTTGCTTGTTAGAGCATACCAAGTTTATGGTCATATGAAAGCTAAAATTGATCCATTAGGTCTGGAAAAGAGGGAGATTCCTGATGATTTAGATCCCGCGTTTTATGGTTTCAGTGAAGCTGATTTAGACCGTGAATTTTTTCTTGGTGTATGGAGAATGTCTGGGTTTTTATCGGAAAACCGACCAGTGCAAACTCTTAGATCGATATTAACCAGACTTGAACAAGCTTATTCTGGAAACATTGGTTATGAGTACATGCACATTGCTGATCGTGAACGATGTAATTGGTTAAGAGACAGAATCGAAACTCCAACTCCTACTTATTATAACAGTGAACGTCGTGAGGTTATTCTTGATAGACTCATCTGGAGTACTCAGTTTGAGAATTTTTTAGCTACTAAATGGACTGCTGCTAAAAGGTTCGGACTTGAAGGCGGGGAAACCTTAATCCCAGGAATGAAAGAGATGTTTGACAGATCAGCGGATCTTGGTGTCGAAAGCATTGTGATTGGAATGTCTCACAGAGGAAGATTGAATGTTTTAGGTAATGTTGTTAGGAAACCGTTACGTCAAATTTTCAGTGAATTCAGTGGTGGAATTAAGCCAATTGATGAAGTCGGTCTCTACACTGGGACTGGTGATGTGAAATATCACTTGGGAACTTCATATGATCGACCAACGAGAGGTGGAAAGAGAATTCATTTGTCTCTTGTTGCAAACCCTAGTCATTTGGAAGCTGTAGATCCTGTTGTGATTGGTAAAACCAGGGCAAAACAGTATTACTCAAATGATGTCGATAGAACAAAGAACATGGGCATCTTGATTCACGGGGATGGAAGTTTTCCCGGGCAAGGTGTAGTGTACGAGACTTTGCATCTTAGTGGTCTTCCAAATTACACAACTGGTGGGACTATTCATATGGTAGTGAACAATCAAGTTGCATTTACCACTGACCCTCAGGCTGGAAGATCTTCTCAGTATTGTACCGATGTTGCAAAAGCATTGAATGCTCCCATTTTTCATGTCAACGGTGATGACGTTGAGGCTGTTGTTCATGCCTGTGAGCTTGCGGCAGAATGGCGCCAGAAATTTCACTCAGATGTTGTTGTTGACATTGTCTGTTATCGTCGATTTGGGCATAATGAAATCGATGAACCCTCTTTTACCCAACCCAAAATGTACAAGGTCAGTTCTTTTTTGCCATTTTTTTTTTATCTTTCTATCCTGTTTCTTTCGGTTTAATTTTTTGGTGTCTGGTGTTCTCGCTAATTTCTGGTTAATACAGGTCATCAGGAGTCATCCTTCATCACTAGAAATCTATCAGAAGAAGCTTTTAGAAACTGGCCAAGCCACAAAAGAAGATATTGATAGAATACAAAGCAAGGTTACCTCAATCCTCAATGAAGAATTCCTTGCCAGCAAGGATTACGTCCCTCAGAGAAGAGACTGGCTTTCAGCTTACTGGACTGGATTCAAGTCCCCTGAACAGCTGTCACGTATTCGTAACACTGGGTAAGGGTTTGATATTTTGTTTTACACATATATGCTCGTGACTTGATCTCTCTTTAAGAAGTTCATGCTGTTCTCCAGTGTCAAACCCGAGATCTTGACAAATGTTGGAAAGGCGATAACAACTCTTCCAGAAACTTTCAAGCCTCACAGAGCAGTTAAGAAAATATTTGCGGATCGTTATAAGATGATTGAGACTGGGGAGGGTGTTGACTGGGCAGTTGCAGAAGCCCTTGCGTTTGCAACATTGCTGGTGGAAGGAAATCACGTTAGATTGAGTGGCCAGGATGTTGAAAGAGGTACTTTCAGTCACAGGCATTCTGTTGTCCATGACCAGGAAACGGGGGAGCGTTACTGTCCTTTGGACCATGTAATGATTAATCAAAATGAGGAAATGTTTACTGTAAGCAACAGGTAATTGCAATTCTCTACAAGCATACCTTACGATGGTGATCTCCATTTTCTGCTTTTCATTTGTAGATAACTGCTGTCAATAGCTTGATTTGTTTTGATTAAATGATTATATTGTGTCTTGATGCATTAAAACGCTACTTTACATTATATGGCAACCTCACCCAACATACGTACGATCTTTTGAACACATGCAATCTAAATTTTTCGTTTTTTGACATATACGTTTGCTATACAGTTCTCTTTCAGAGTTTGGTGTTCTGGGATTTGAATTGGGATATTCAATGGAAAACCCTAATTCACTGGTATTATGGGAAGCTCAATTTGGTGATTTTTCAAATGGAGCTCAGGTGATATTTGATCAGTTCTTGAGCAGTGGGGAGGCTAAGTGGCTTCGTCAGACTGGTTTAGTTTTGTTGCTACCTCACGGTTATGATGGTCAGGGACCTGAACACTCAAGTGCAAGAATGGAGCGATTTCTACAGGTATTAGTCATGCCAGAATTTATGATGGTCAGGGACCTGAACATTCAATATGAACCCATGTAATGAATGCGTTTATTTGGTTTATGTTTTCTTTCTAACGGGTTAAAATTACAAGATAAAACTGAAAAGGAAACCGGTCAATTGGGTTGAACAATGTTAAAAGTTGACCATAGTTTATATTTAATGCATACAACCTTCTAGATCAGTTTTAGAAAGTAAAAGAATTAATCACTTATAACCTTTTTTGATGCTGTACCCTGCCGTCTCAGCCACCCTCTTTGCAATCTCTATTCTTGAGGCTCTTCTAGGAGATTTCTATGAACTTTCGTAATTCTTTTCGAAAACTATAAGTCTATAATTGCCATGACTTGTTATAGTAGCTCATGTATCTGTTATCTATTTTGTTAGCAGTCAGTTATCAGTTTTATGATTAGTTATATGTTTTTTATTGTGTTAAATCTGATGCAGATGAGTGATGATAATCCGTTTGTTATACCTGAAATGGAACCAACACTACGGAATCAAATTCAAACATGCAACATGCAGATTGTTAATGTCACAACTCCAGCCAATTACTTCCACGTGTTGCGTCGACAGGTGAGTTTATAAATACTTTTGAAAAGAATTATGAAACTTTATCATTTTCTTACATGTCGGTGTCCCTTTCCAGCTGCATAGGGAGTTCCGAAAACCGCTTGTTGTAATTTCTCCAAAGAATTTACTCCGTCACAAAGAGTGCAAGTCGAATTTATCCGAGTTTGATGATGTTCAAGGTCACCCAGGTTTTGACAAACAAGGAACAAGATTCAAGCGACTCATTAAGGACCAGAATCACCACTCGGATCTTGAAGAAGGCATTAGACGTTTAGTTCTTTGCTCTGGAAAGGTTTGTAATATTCACACTGAGTTGGGAATATTGACACGTTTACTTATGAATGGGTTGAAAGTCGGTGTATCTTTAATATATTCAATTCAAAGGGGCCTGTTCTAAGTTTTAAGCTTTAGCACTCATACAAATTTTTACCTGTTTTGACCCGTTACCCAACCCGCTCATTTGCATGGCTTGTGTTTTTGTCATTTCATGTTTACTAATGATCCACCATTTGCAGGTTTATTATGAACTTGATGAAAAAAGGAGGTCAGATGAGGGAAAAGACATTGCAATTTGCCGTGTTGAACAGCTTTGCCCATTCCCATATGACCTCATCCAGCGAGAACTAAAGCGTTATCCAAGTAAGTTCAAATGTGAAGTTTAATACTTGCTATAGATCAGACGACCAATTTTCTCTTCTTGTTTGATATTTCAGATGCTGAAGTTGTTTGGTGCCAAGAGGAGCCAATGAACATGGGAGCCTACAGTTACGTTGCCCCACGTCTTGCAACCGCCATGAAAGCACTTGATAGAGGTAATATAGATGATGTCAAATACGTGGGACGTGCTCCTTCTGCTGCAACCGCCACCGGTTTTTACTCCGTTCACTTAAGAGAACAGGCAGAACTCGTGCAGAAAGCCTTGCAGCCAGAACCTGTTACTAATCCCGCACTTTGTTAGAAACCGCATCCTGGTATGTATTTAAAACACAATTCAAATCATTTAGGCTGAGGTCGCAAAGGGTAGAAAACAATAGTAGTTACCTTAACTTATTTCACTTGTTTGCAGGGTTTCCATCTTGTGGCATCTTTTTGCTTTCATTTTTCAAAGTTATTCGCGTATAAGGATTATTACGCGTATCATAATAACGTACAAATGTTGAGATAAGATCCATACAAGTTTGCGCCATGTGTTCATGGCATGTAAGTTATTTTACTTGTATCTCTTTTTGGGAGTTAAATTAAGCATACTTGTTGACCATTATCGGAATGCAGTCCGAGTTCATTTGATATGAATTAATTTTTACTTTGACTTCAACCTATGAAACGTTGCATTGGAGTTGATTAAACCTACTTTTTGTGGATCTTGTTCTTGTTTCCTTTTGTAATTATTAAACTGAGACTTGTAATAAATTCCGTGTTCATCGGGATTGAGTTTATGGATATCATCGGTGGTTTCTGTTAGGACTAATATACTAGATCAAAGACCCTCCGAAAAACCTTCTATGCGGATATTAGCAAACAAAGTTTAAGCCTTTTGCAGAGTGTTTTGAAAACCGGTTCGACCCGGCCGGTCGAACCGGTTGAACCGTTTTTTCGACAAAAACCGGGTCAAATTAAACCGGTCCGGGTTTTGTGATTTTTTAGGATTTTTTGCAAATAAAGCAAGCTAATTACATATATTTACGGTATAATATTAGTTTTTACATGTTATATTTATTAGTATATGACTTTTAAACTAAATATATTAAATATTCATGATTTTATAGGTATTTTTTCGTATCATCAGAAATATTGTTTTATTTTGTTGTGGTGGAAGACCGGGTTGACCCGGCGGTCGAACCGGTTGAACCGGTAACCCGGTGACCCGGTGACTCGACCGGGTCGATTCGAAACCCGGTTTTCAAAACATTGCTTTTGCATAAATTGTCAATATACAGAAAGAAATATGCACAAAAGGTTTTTAAAGGAACTATAAATGCACTTCTAAAAAGCCTAAATCCGGTTTCTCCTTAGATGAATATTAGGTGATAACTATTTTTGGTGTAAGGTTCGTAGGTCGTATATTGTCCAATTGGATGTCTGTGGTCCCGAATCACTAACATTGTCGTTCAAAAAAAACAAAAAAAAAAGGTTCGATCTGAACAAACGTTAGGGACGATATAATTAACTCTTTTTGTTTTTTAAAACTAAAGGACCCTGGCCCTTGATTTTTTTTCTAGAAGTCATTGTTGTCCTATGACGTACGTGATGACCGAACATTGTACTATAGATAGACACCTACTCAACCTCTAGAAGTTGGTATTTTTATAAATTGTTATATGGTATCCACATAAATTTGTCTCGCAAGATGTTACATCATATGTTTATAAGTTTTTAAGTCGTCTAATATAGTTGAATAGATGCATTTTAAGTTTTATATATACACATTATCTACAGAAGCGGTCAACTGACTTTTGAACGAATTCGTTTTTTGGTTCGGTAACGGCTTAATCTATGTACATGATTAATGTGATTATATGATAGAAAATAGACAAGATATGGATGGAAAATAGAAAATGGAAAGCACCTACTATGTACATGATTAATGTGATTATATGACACTTGGCACAACTAAAACAACATTTTCGAAGTTTGTTTAGTGTTGTTGTAACATAAGGACACATCATATGATATGTGGCATTGACATGAGGTGATAGTTTATTTATGATTTAGGTTTTGGTCTTTTAGGTAAAGTACAATCTCACCAACATAAATTTGACAAATTTGTAGATGACTAGTAACCTCAAA
This sequence comes from Senecio squalidus, assembly GCA_910822075.1. Classification (NCBI taxonomy): domain Eukaryota; kingdom Viridiplantae; phylum Streptophyta; class Magnoliopsida; order Asterales; family Asteraceae; genus Senecio; species Senecio squalidus. The sequence goes on from CAJVGC010000060.1 coordinate 66,207,297, forward strand.
TTATCCCAATTTGATTTTTCTTTAAGAAAAAAAGAAAAAAAAAAAAAAAAAAGGGATTTTTGATAAGAATCTTTTTTGGTACTTTTATATTCAATTTTTTTTTTTTGTATTTTCTGTTGTATATTGGGGATTTCAATAACGGATTCTTAGAGTCGTGATTTCGTTTTCAGATTAAAGTATTTCGATGGTACTATCGAAATCCTTAATTGGATAAAACTCAAAGAATTGAACGGATAAATGTTCATATTTTGTGTGAATTAATTTGAAGAAACATATCCGTCTTTTTATAACCAACATTTTTGAGTTATTAGGCAATACATAAACTGCAATAAAGCAGTAAATTTAACCACCAAACCGGGTCAAACCGGGTTTTGGATTTAGGTTTTATTAACATTTTTAATAAACTCTGCCCCTTGGACCCCTAAACAATCAAGATAAATTCAAACAAGTGTGCACTCCACACTTTCCCAAACTTGTTCAATATTTATCAAGATTACATATTGGTTAACAAATTAATCTCATTACACTTAAATCATATTGGTGACACAAATCACCAACATTTTCCGTATATGAAATAGTATATATATAAGTCGGGAAATGTATTTAAAAATAAACATAAACAAAAGATAAATAAATAAAGTTTTATTATATAATGTCCAGACATTAACCGTTTTTTTTTTGTTCATTTCAAAGCCTGCTTAATTGAAGAATATCCTCTAACTTATGTAACAAAATGATAGGTTAGAATACCAAAATGCTAAATCATTATGTAAGTTATAGGGAAAATTATTAACTTATGTAACGAAATATAATATCTAAATATTAATATATAACATGTGTAGTTTCTTTCTCTCTTGTAAAAATATAATATTTGAAGGCAAAATTAGAGATAAGTTTAAATATTCATTTTAGAATTTTACCAACTTTTGTTGTCGTCATGGAGATAAAGTATGTCTCTTGGAAAAACGTAAGAAACTTATAAATTAATTTAAAAATAGAAGAAAACGACTTTAAAGTAATCTTTTATTATTATTCATTGATGAATTATTTGGCAATCTAAAAAATAGCCACTTGGTTTTCACTTTTTACTTGTCCAAATTGCCAAACTTAGAAAGAACACCATTTGTGACGTAAGAAAACATCTCATTAATTGTACTTTATGTGCTGTAAATTATGACCAATGGTCATAAAAGTAATATTTCTTTATTAATTGAAAATTAGGATTTTTTATGCGACCATCTTTCTCTTTATGATAAAAATTAATATAAAAGTGTTTCTGGTAGATTTAACTCTTATAAAAGACAAAAATAAATATAATTATGAGGATTGTTATCACAACCAGACCTTAACATACAGTCTTTTAATTTATTTACGCACGGGACATTCAAAAAGTTTATGGAGGGATAAATAACTTATTTTGAGTCGATAAATATACTCAGTAAAAATACATGAACTAATATAGTCAGTAAAAATGTATAAACCAACCGAAATTATGTAGGAATTTACTTATAATATGTTTGACATTTATATTAATGCCAACAAAAAGTTGTTCTTAGTAACTTCCATTACAACTAGGTATCTACATATGGTGTTTGAATTAGTTTTTTTAATATGCTTATTGACCTATTACAATCGAATTGCCCAATAAATTTAATTATGACTAATTTAAGCTACAAGCTCGAGTTAATAACCTCATTAAAAATAAGCTTATCGGCTTTTCAGAAACTCGGTAAGCCAAAACACCCTAATTAAATTATCTTCGCTTCGAAAAAGTTTCGAACTTATTGGATGATGGAAATGTTCAAATTCAAGTGGGAGTGATGTCATTTGGGAAAGCACTCTTAAGAGATTTGCATGCGTCATTTTCCAATTAACATTTATTTATCAAAATGGACCATTTAAATAAGATAATTTCAAAGAATAAAATCATAATATATACTATTTTTTATTCACATCAATAATTGTTTTGTGGGTTATTATTAGTATGGAAAATGTTTTGTTGGGTTGGGATGATGTAGAATTTATTTCATGGTATGCACTATGAATTTTTAAACAATTTTTTTTATATTTAAATCTATTTTAAAATTGAAAATATATAATCTAGGTATAATGGTATACTAGCATATTGTCCCGCCTAATACGCGTAGAATTATATCAAAAAATATATAATGTTAACAATGGACATATAACTTATCTAAAAAGATTAATAGAAAATTATTAGTCATATAGACAAAATGATTATATTAACAAATATGAAGTTAAATAAAACATTTACAGTGTAATTCGAAAAAAAAACTTATCAAAAAAAAAACAATTATAATATATAAAAAAAAAAACTAAAAATATTGCGTAAATAGGACAAAAAAAAAACATAAGATTTAATATGACATGTTTTCCGTTTATATACAAAACACTCGTTAAACAGTAAAATAATTTTATTTTCTTTTTATAATATATAAAAAAAACTAAAAATATTGGGTAAATAGGACGAAAGAAAAAAACAGAAGATTATTTTATATGATATGTTTTCCGTTAATATACAAAACACTCATAAAACAATAAAATAATTTTAGTTTCTTTTTATACTAAAAGGTGAATGTGTTTGAAGAAAAAAATTTGTTTTGTATTTTTTTAGAATTAATTTAAAATACAGGTGTTAAATTATTTAAAGTAGAAAGGTTAATTAGTTTTATTTAATTATTACTATTTAAAATAAGGGTTAAATTATTTAAGTAAAGGGTTTAAAATGAAATTATTAATGATGACATATCAAAATAATCTAATGGTTCAAATTAAAGTTGGATTTCCATCTAATGGTTACTACTTTGCCAAGTGGTATTTTAGGCCTTTCTTTTATTATATATTAAGATTAAGATAAGATAAGATAAGATAAACCAAAAAATATACATAATGGTAATGTTGTACATTGCATCTTAGATTTCAAATTTTCCAAAACATAATTAAACATTTACTAAATGATGAAAATTAGAAATTTTAAACTATAATGATATATAACTATGTATCGATAAGTTAATAATTAAGGGGTTTTTTTTTTTACTTTGTTTTAATTACTAACGATATAAATTTAAGTAACAACACATTAAAAAATTATAACACACATAATTTTGAGTTAATTTTTTAACTTATCCATGTACTTATTAACTAACGATGTTTAACTTTCTTCGTTGTCTTATACACGGATAATTTTCCGTTAACAAACTTTACATAAACTCTTTAATAAGTCCATTTTCAAGTACAAAAACATTATTCATAGTTCAAGTTCAAAACAATGACAGATTCCCGAACATAAGTTTGATGATTTTTGTCATTTCTGCAATAAAATCTTGTTTCCATTTTAATTTTCAACCACTTATTCAAGCCCATGAGATATAAAGACAATGGTTGGTTTATAGGATTATAGCCATTGGCCAACAAGTTGTTGACAACACATAACCAAGTAGTCTCAATCATTGGCCTTTTATAAGGAAGATCAACATAACATCAACATACAAAGTACAAACCATCCCATAAACCATCTCTCAATTTACTTTCATATTCTACTTAAAATTTTGGTCAAACACTCCAAGATGGTGTGTATAAATGGGATACATCATTCATGAAAGTAACTTTAACTAAGGTGTTGGGTCTAAAGACGTAAATTGTCTCTAGGAGTTGGAATGCTATCGAATTTGAAACCAGATAAACTTTCATAAAAAAAAAATGAGGGATCTAAGTTTTGATTTCTATTGTATTCTTTGTATTGAAAACTTTTTTCAACTCAAAATAAGTCATTTGATAAAAAAAAAAACATAAATGATATAACTGTTATATTCAGGATCTTTATTGAAGAATAACGTTTTATAAGCATACCAACAAAATGTAAGGGACAAAACCATGTTCAAATTTCATTTCCCTTTATAACATTCAATACAAAATTATTTTTGTTAAATGAAAAAATAAAAATTGTAGCGGTTATATCCAAGATAGGATTGGGTTATTTATAAGCAAACCAACAAAATGATTGAGACAAAAGCATGTTCAATATTAGATCAATTTGATACCCTTTTGACCATTTAAATAATTCATTTGTTTTTCTCCAATTTATTTGGAATCTTTTCTTTAGGATTAGAGAAATAATAACATGTTATGCATATGATATTTTTAAGAATTAATCATTACAATAATCACCTGTCACTTACACTTTATAAAAATAATCATCCGATTCGCGCCGAATTTCTCGCGTCACTTTATCGTCGCGAGAAGTACATAAAACAAAATCAGACTAATAAAAATGAGAGACGTCGTCGCGAAAATGAATATTGATGCGAGAAATGAATAGTGTCGCGACAACATGTCGAATTTTTATTGGTCTGATTAAAATATATGTACTTTCGCGACGAAAAAATTGTCGCGAGAAATCCGTCGCGAATTAGGTGATTATTTTTGTAAAATGTAAGTGATAGATGATTATTTTGGTACTTTGCTCTATTTTTAAACATGATCCATAATTTTGTTTACATTTTTCTACATCGTAAACATGATCTATCATGTTTATTTGAAAATTAAACGATCTTAATATGTTGTATATCATTTTTCTGCTGAACATGTACGTCTTCTTGATATCCGTTTTCATATATAAAATAGAAGTTGTTTCCAATCATACACTAAAAAATAATATATAATTTTTAATTTCCTTTTTTTATTTATTAACTATTATTGTAAACATGTGGCTAATAATATATCATATTCACTAATAATATATCATATTCACTAATCATGTACCTCCAACTTTGAAAGTAAACAACTATTTAAAAAGAAAATTAAATAAAAGAACTTTTGAAAATGCATAAACACCAATACATACTTTTCATACATTTATCTTAATAACCCAATCATCCTCATAATAATTTGTTATCTAAATAATTTTTTAAACATGTAAATGTGTTCGGCATAATAAATATATTTAGTGAGAATCTAACCTTATATCTAACAACTATTCTCCAAGGAAACATAAAAAGTTGACTTTTTAAGTTTGGTTTTATCATTCATTTCTCCTTTTTAAGACAATCCATCTTACTTATAGTAAGTAGATTACATAAACATTCCCATGACTTATCTTAACGAGGTATTATTTTTTCCGCGCTACGTCGCGAAGATAATCGTTAAAAGCTAAACGAAAATTTGAGAGATTAAAATACAAAAATTTAAAGTCGTGGATTTAAAACAAAAATATTATTAATATATGTGTAATAACGGAACGGAAATTAATATAATAGAACATGACAAAAAACTTTGTTTGTAATTGATATTAAATAATAGTAACCCTATCATCCTCATAATAATCCGTTATGTAAATGATTTTTTTAAACATGTAAATGTCTTCCGTATAAATAAGAGCTCAACCAATGGTGGCGTTTTAGGCCGCGTTTTCCTCCCCATAACGTCGTTATGGCTGGGGGTGGCGTTATGGCGACGTTATGGGGGCGGCGTTGCTCCGGTAACGCGCGTTAAGTGGGTTTTTTTTTCTTTTCTTTCTTTCTTCCTAATCTGTCTACAAACATATACATATATATAAATATGTATATATCATAAATATATGGGAAAAGTGAATATGGGGCTGTTACACGTGTAAGCTTAAATGTAAAACTCATAAAAAAAATATGTCATTTTGTTAAAAATTCTTCAAATCTATATAATTTTAATCATTTTATTAAACTAAGTTTACAAATTTTTATCTATTCAAATCTTTTTCTTAATTAATCGTGTCTATAAAAAATATAAGTTTTTTTGATATCACTAGGCATCTATCGAAGTCACTTTTTATAACTTCTTCATAATAAACAATGACCCTCTGCATTTTGGGGATCACCACTCCCTTGATAAATATAGGACAAATCAAGCGCTGAAAAACATTTAAACCACAAAACGACATAGTATTTAATGAGTTTCGCATGTAAGCTTACATGTGTAACAGCCTCATATTCACTTCCCGCTATATATATATATATATATATATATATATATATATATATATATATATATATATATATATATATATATATATAGGAGGAGGTTCTTATAAACCAATATTTAAAGTAAATTAAGTAAAAAAGATGAAAAAATAATTTATAATATGTGTAATTTTGTATTATGTTTATTTATTCAATTATAACAAACTTTAAAAAAGCAAGTTTTGATATGCATCAAAATATATGTCGTTTAGGGGCTGTGCATCAAATTCATTGTTTTTGTGCAGTAAATATTCAAATTTGATGCACAACGATAAAACTACCCATTTTTTGATGTACAACAAAACTTCGTTTTTTAAAGTTTGATATATGATTAAAATGAACGATAATCCAAAATATCTAACGTTATAAATTTTTTTTTTTTTTTCTACTTATTTTACTTTAAATTTTGTTTTACAAGAACCAACCTCTATATATTTATATATCATCTAAAGAAGAATGGATGGGGAAAGGCAGAAAATTTGTAGGGTTTTTAAAGAAGAAGAAAGAGAGAGGGAGAAAAAGGTAAATTTGTTTTTTTTTTTTTGTAATAAATGTTATTTATTTGGTAATAAATGTTATTTAGGATTTATATAAAATGTATTTTGTATTTTACTTAAATAATGTTATATAAAAATTAAGTCATATTTTCTAATTAATGTAATTCTTATTTATATTAATGTATTATTTATCGTATAAATATATTATTTATATTAATGTATTAAAAATAATATGAGTAAAAAGGAAAAAAATGAAAAATAATAAAGCTGGTGGATTTCAGATTTAGGTGTTATGTTGGAGGGTATTTCTGGCGTTATGTTATGGATGGTGTTATGGTGACGTGACCATAACACCATCTAAAACGGTGTTATCATTGAGAGTGCTCTAAATACATTTAGTGAGAATTGAACTTCATATCTTAGAATTTATTAAATTTCTAATTCGTCGTCAAGATAGCTTTCGAAGTCACTAAATGAGTTGTGCAACAATGGTCTCTTGTGAAACTTTATTCACTTGCATTCAATCAATTCAAAACACAAAAATCATCCTTTAAAGACTTATTGTCACAAATTTCGATTTTAGGGACGAGAAATGTAATTTTTTTGCACTAAAAGCAATGGATGCATACAAAAGTATTTCTTGTTCATTTCAAATCATCATTTTGTACAAGATGATACAAGATCAATACCAAATAGATACAAGCCAAAAGAAAACAATTAGAACTAATAATGCTACAATTTGCACTTCCGCCGACGATGAGGGGTTCGAACTAAACACTTTACAAAAAAGAAGGACTAAAAGAAAAAAAGTTAATTAGCAATACGACACTCGATGAACACCACGATCTCTCAACATGCCAGAGTATAAAGCCATCCTATTTGCTGGAATGCCCTCATACTTTTTCAATAGTTTCTTCTTACCCCCTTCATCTTTCAAAGTTGATGAAAAGGTACGGTTTTGAACAATGTTTTTACTTTGAAGTCTTTTTCTAAACTCTTCTCCATTTCCACTTGGTTCCATTACATCTTCTGCAAAGTGTACTTTCTTGTTCTTGTTTTTCTTCTCTCTCTTCTTCCCATCTACAAAAAATAAATAAATATATAAGAATTTTAGAGAGAGAAAAAGTCAACGGTAAGTTTGACCATACTAAATTTCAAGATTTTTTTGCAAATTTTTAAAATTGAAGAAATGAGTATGAATAAAAATTCAAATTTTTTAATGGGTATGAAAAAAAATTCAATCTTTTTTTATGAGTATGTAAGAAATTAAAAGGTCAACTGTAAGTTTGACCAAACCAAAATTCAAGAAATTTTTGAAAATTTGAAAATAGAAGAAATGGGTATGAATAAAAATTCAAGATTTTTAATGGGTATATTAAGAAAATAAAAAGTCAACGGTAAGTTTGACCAAACGAAAATTCAAGAAAATGATCAACAAATGAACCTGAAGAGATGCAGGGTCTTGGATGGTGATGGTTGACTGAGAATTGAGCAGCGCCGGCGCCGGAGATGGTGGTGGTGGACGGTGGTTTTTGGAGGCGGAAGGCAAGGAGGAGTACGGTGCCGGAGACGGCAGCCATGGCCGTAGCTAACACCATCCCATTTGATGCTAGTATAGATGACATGTTGATCTTTTTTCAACTTTTTTTTTTCGAGTAATTTTTACAAATTTTGAAGATTTAAGAAATGGGTATTAATAAAAATCAAAACTTTTTTAATGGGTATTTAAAAAAATTCAAGATTTTTTTTATGGGTATGAAAAAAAATCAAGATTTTTTGTGGAAGATGATGATCACATGATCATGTGATCAAGAAACTAGTAGTATGAATGTGTGTGTGATTAGTGTGTGTTTGTGGTGTAAGAAGTGAGGGTATGGAAAGTTTGAACAAAAGGGGAAATTTTATATTGTTGAGTTGGTTGGTTGGTTCTTGAAAATTGGGGAAGAACTTTTCTATGTATATATATATAAGTGAAGAAAAAGTATTGAATGATTGGTTTAAGACCTCTCTCATTCGTAATATCATTTTTGATGTTATGGTTGTCACGTCAGTATAACACTATCCATAACACAATATCAGAAAACCCTCTTAATCATAACACCAAAATCTTGACCCACTAATTTTATTATTTTTCATTTTATTCCATTTATTCATATTATTTTTAATACATTCAATAATATTAAAAATACATTAATAAAAAAAATAAAACTTAGATTAATATTAAAAATAAGTTTAATAATACATAAAAAAAGAGTAAATTACATAGATCGTCCCTAAGGTTTATATGCAATTACGGATTTCGTTTCTAACTTTGAAAAGTTGCATGGATCGTCCCATTGTTTAAACTAATTACTCATTTTGTCTCTAATTTCAACGCCTGTTAATTTCCACCGTTAGTCTGTCCCACGTGTTAAACACGTGAGGGGTATTTTAGTCTTTTCGCAGCCTTCACCTACCTTACCCCCTTTTCTAATCAATTTCATTTTAACCTAATTCTCAATTCCCCAATTTCACTTCAATTCATCATTCAAAACAATTCCAGATCCACAATTCCACTATCAATCATTCACTCTACATAATTCAATCAATTCAATTTCATCCCCTCAGCTAAAATTTTCAACTTAAACAGTTTCAGCAATTCACTGACCTCGCCGGATTTCTTATCTCCTCGGATTTCTTCAATCATCAGGATAACCGTAACCGCGGCGGCGTAGGAGAACTCCGGCGGAGATTATCAACCTCAATCAACATATTCTCCACATCTTCATCATCAAAAACTGAAATATAACAGAAACAGAAACAGCGACCATTTCAATGTAATTTACTCTATAATATAACAGAAACATCGATGTAATCTCCGCCGGAGTTCTCCTACGCCATCGATGTAATTTACTCTATAATATAACAGAAACAGCGACCATTTCAATGATGGTTAGGGGTTGTTGATTAATTAAGAAAATCGTCGGCCATAAATAGGGTTTTTAGGACTGGGTTTTTTCCGACGACGTCGGTGGTGGTGGTTAAGGTGGCGGAGATTTTGATGGTGGGATTATTGTAGGGTTTTGAAATTGGGTAATAGAGATTTGGGTTGAAAAAGTGGGAATTGAAGAATTGGGTTTTATTAGGGTTGTTGTGAAATGGAGGTTTAGAGGTTTGGGGAGAAAGATGAGAGAGAAGAATAGATGCGAAAAGACTAAAATACCCCTCATGTGTTTAACACGTGGGACAGACTAACGGTGGAAATTAACGGACGTTGAAATTAGGGACGAAATGAGTAATTAGTTTAAACAATGGGACGATCCATGCAACTTTTCAAAGTTAGGGACGAAATCCGTAATTGCATATAAACCTTAGGGACGATCTGTGTAATTTAACTATAAAAAAACAATACATAAATACTTAAACGATAAAAGCACAATACTTAAAAAACGATACACTATATTTATAATATAAATAATACATTAATATAAATATGAAATACATTAATTAGAAAAATGACTTAATTTTTATATCATAAATAATATAAATAATATATCATAAATAACATTTATTACCAAATCAATAATATTTATTAAAAAAAAAAAAAAAAAAAAAAAAAAATTGTTTTTTTGTCTCTTTCTTCTTCTCAAAAACCTATAACTTCCAAGATCCATCGGACATTCAAAAACCTGCAACTTCCAAGATACATATTTATATATATGTATATGTATGGATAAAGGAGAGATTAGGAAGAAAGAAAGGAAAAAAAAAAACCATAACGCGGCGTTGCAGCGGCAACACCACGCCGAAACGCCACCCCTCCAGCCATAACGGCGTTATGGGGGGGGAAACGCCGGTGAAAACGCTCCCCATTGAGAGAGCTTTAAATAAACTAATAAAATATCCGTGTGATACCGTGACGATAGTAAATTGTTTAAATTTTCGGTAAAATAATTTTTTTGGTGTTAATATGTTATTACAAATAAATCTACGAACGATCAAGATTTTCGGTTTATAAATATTCAATTAGTTAGAAATTCTAAACATTAAGTCAATTTATTTAAAACTTTATATACTAAAATTGATTTTTTTAAATTTATATAATTTTTTTTTTTAATTATTTTAAAATTTTAAGTATATATGACAAATGTGTTATAAAGTTATTTGAAATATTTTAATAATTAATTAATTAAAAGGGTAGTTTAGTAATTTTACTATGCTTAAATTTCAACTTTTATACCAAAATGTTTTATAATGTACTAGTATGATACCCGCGCGATACAGCGGAGATAATAAATATATAAATCGATGGTACATATTTTGTTACAAGTAATTTTAGGAAGGATGAAGATTTTCGGTTTATTAACATTCAATTAGTTAAAAATTGCAAAAATTAACTCTATTTATTTAAAATTTTACACACTAAAAATTGATTGTTTTAAGTTTATACTAAAAGAAATTTAATTATTTCAAAATTTTAAGTATATATGGTACGTATGTTATGGAGTTATATTTGAAATTATTTAATAAATGTTTAGTTAAAATAGTAGTTTGGTAATTTTAATATGCTTAAATTTAACAATTTATTCCCAAATACTTTATAATGTATATAGATATATAGATACGAACCCTTTTAAAGAAGATAGCTTCACTTTAACACTTAAGAATGGTTAATTAGTCTTATGATATCGCAAAAAGTTCTCGTGTATGATTTTCGTAAAAATTGAATTTTGAAATAAGTCGTGTGAATCATATCACGTCGCCGCATCATGAATTTATGCTAAATTGTATATTCTTCAATCATGTATTCACATCAAAACAAGATGTTTAAATTTTGTTACGTTCTCGCGTCATGTATTCGAGCCTTTTTGAATGTGTCGCGAAAAGTTTTTGACTCAAATTAAATTCTCGTGATAAAAAGTAGGAGATCAAAAAAGTTTCTCAAAGTTAATGATTATTTCAAAATAGCAATATGTGAGATGACTATTTTCGTAATTTTATCTTAATTAATTGATTTCATATTTCATTTAGAGGAAAAAAGGGGTTTTGATTTTTTTTTCCCTTCTTTCTTGGCTATGATGCATTTTGAGTCGAATGTTTTTATCATCAATATAACAGTTGAAATCAAACATTAAATCTCACCTTTGATGAGAAATCATCTACTTTTTAGTTTTCGTTTCCATATAAAGGAAATTAGCTTCACATAATCACATTCACATAACATGTATTCTATTATAGGACATTATTCATTTAACATGTCGAACTAATCTTAAGCGTAACAAAGAAAAAGAAAAACTTGACTCTAACTCTCGACTTCAAAATAAGAAACACACATTTACATATACTCATACCGCTTAACTAGAAGCAACCTTGTTATGAATAAAGTTTAAAAATTAACATACAATTTTTAGAAACGATCTATAACATGAACAATTTTACTTTCTATATAATATCAGAATAAGTGAATAACATCGTTTTTAACTACACATTGGAAAGTTCTGATTGCACATGCTTAGGGTACCTTACACCGTACGATAATAACAAGTTAAACCACTAACTAAAAAACATATTAGAATATACTAATTGTACAAAAAATCGTATCCACACATCATTTGATTCAATCAAGGGATGTTTAGTGAAAGTAGATAAAAAGTATAGGGTATTTAGTGTAAATATATTGAAACTAGAAGGACGAGAATGTAATAAAAGTTTGGTCGTGCAAGGCATGTTAACATAAATGAAGGTTTCAAGTTGTTGTCATTATTTGGTTGCTTTTTATCTCTTCACATGCCTAGAAATTTCCATTTCCATTTTGATTTTTAGTGATTATTTTACGATTTTGTTAAAGATAGTAACGAAACTATATTTAAGATATTCAGACATGTTTCTTGTAATTAAGGAAAACCGCTCCTAACTAGAATATTATAACGTATATCTGAACCCTAAACAAATAACCGAGATCTTTATATTAGTTATAAGTTACCATATAAAATAATATTAGTTTTAAAATTCAAACAAATGTTTTAGTTGAACGAGTCCGTCAAATAGTAGTATACAACTCCAATAACTTCATATTTTATTATTTTGTTTTTATTATTATGAATATAGAACAAGTTGTTATACTTTCAATTTTTTTTTCTTCTAGGTCACTCTAGAAAAAATCAAATATCATCTACTTCTAAAGTTGATATTATAATATTTTAAATATTTCCCTCCAAAGATTAGTTAATGCTTTAAGTCTAAGTGGTCAAAATAGTTTGGTTTTAAGACTAATCAAACTTTCTTAAATTTAAAGAGTCAATATGATTTTTTCAACGACATGTCAAATATATGAAAGGGCATTTTTCGAAAGTATGACCATAGTCTACTTGACTATTTAGTATTTTCATCATATCTTTCATACTATCGTCCGGTTAACACTTTTACATAATACGATATTGATAACGATTTAACCGGTTAGTTTATACTTCTAGACAAGACTTTTGATCTTTAATTACATAGTGTGAGTTAAAAATTACTAAAAACGTGAACTTATTGCCTAACGTTATATAATCCTTTCGGTAAAATCTTACACGTTTTAACGTTTTAAAGAGAAATCATCACTTGATTAATCACATAATTAAAGAAAATTTTCAATAAATATCAAATTAAGAGGCAACTTTCAAACTTACCAAGTTTTTTCTTTCTTTCTCGGGTTACTTACAAAATGTGACAAAAACAACTTTTATTCAAACGAACATATATGGACAGAACCTATAACGGAGCTCGAAAAACAAGTAATTTCTGCTGGGCTGTTATCGAGGTATAGAAATTTTAGCCCATAGATTTAAGCTCAATATAGAGATTATAGCCATTATTTTAAGCCCAGTATATAAAGATTATAGCCCAATTACTATAACTTATATACGTTGTTTTTCAAAATGGGCCTTTGCAATGCACTATGCGAACTTATATTATTGTTTTTTGAACTTATAACAATGACTACTTCGAATGGGAAATAAGGTTTTTGGAAACAAAACGAAAATGGAAAACAATATAACTTATTTATCTCGAAAAAATCGATAAAATCGTGCATTGTGGTTTGGCGTTGTTCGCAATGTGGCTAACTACTCGTTATCAAAAACTCAAATAGAGCATTTCAACAAAATATGTATAGAAACCAGAAACCGGTATTTGTTAACTTCTTTCAGTGTGACATAAAGATGTGTGTTTGATAGAATTCAATTTGTTATTTCCAACATAGTGATCGAATGAAGATGATATTGGAGGGATATTGATTTTTGGCAATGACTTCAACCAATAATTGTCGTGAGATCGACGTTGATGTTAGTTGTTGTAGCTTGGATGATGTTGTTGACGGTAACCATATAATGTGGTTTACATTGTTCTTTCGTAAATTAATGGATGTTTATGACTATTATGTATCACGATTAAGACAGTGTTGTCAATGGAATGTTAATGTGGTTCTAAATGTCGTAAGAAGTAAAAACCAAATGCCGATATACTTCATAAGGCTCGGAAACAAACCAAACCGCAAGTAGCAACCTAATTCGTATGTATCAAGACTTCCTATCACTAGTTTTCGTTCAGATGGAATTTTTATAGAGTAGAGGGACTTAAATTAAAATTTACTCCTATAAAACGTGATTCTTGTTTTTTCGCCAAGTCAGCATTTGTTCTAGAAGACAGTGTTGTGGGCTGCCAGCAAGATATGAACAACTGTCCATCAAGATATGTAATTTAACCCATAAAACAATTATTTGAAAAAATAATTTATGAATTTTAAAATAATACGTAATCAATTAAAACACTAAATTTTTTAAATATTAAAAAACATAATTTTGGTTATTCATTCAATTTTAATTTAATGACTAAAATTAAAATAAAAACTTTTTTAAAAAAAAAAAAAAAAATTAATTTATCTCACAAACCACTAATCCTTATACGAGAAAAATTTCACCGTTGCGACCGTCTCGTTTTTATCTTCAATTAGAGCAGTGGTGTTATATAATTTCGTAGAATATTGTTTTTTATGGGTATTGAAATTGTAGCGATAATATCAAATGTGATATTAGCACCAATTCAGAAACTTTATAAAAGAGAATTATTATAAAACGTATAAATTACCAAAATTTAGAAAAAATATTGAATTTTGACGATTTTTTTTCCTTTATTTTTTTTGACATAATTTAACACCAATTCGTAAACTTTATAAAAGAGAATTACTATAAAACGTATAAATTACCAAAATTTAGAAAAAATATCGAATTTTGACAATGTTTTTTCCTTCATTTTGTTGACATAAATGTGATAGTACTCATATCAAATGTGATAATATTTTGTATCATATGTGACAATTTTTATTTTCCTTCATTCTATTTGACATAAATGTGATATGCGTACTATCACATTTATGTCAAAAAGAATGAAGGATAATAAAAATTGTCACATATGATACAAAATATTATCACATGTGATAATACGCATATCACATGTGATTGCATTGTATATCATATATGATTTTATTATATATGTAATATTTCGAAAACTTATAAGGCAATAAAACACATGATTTCAATTTTAATTGTTAATTTTAAAAAAATATTATATTAGGTATAATCTATATAGACCCGGAAAAAAAAATCAAAACTTGAGGATTTTTTATTTTTTCGTTTTCAAACAAATATTGATATTCGTAAGGTACACTCACATATGATTTAAACATTAAATATGAATTTCAAAACATATATTTGTTATATTATATACATTCAACTAGAATCAAAAGAAAAACGAAAAAAAAAATATGTCAAACTACTAAAATCACATTTGATAAAATCGTGATTTTATAATATAAAATTTCGAAACCCATCAAAAAATTTGGAAAAAAATTCCGTCAAAAGTATATCGAGTGGGTACTCTATAAAAAGGTAATTTAATGCTCGTTACAGTGATATAATTTATTCGTTTAATACATTTACGATTTTTGAGATATTTATTTTTTAAACAAAATTTAATTTAAAAATGAGTTTTTTAAATAAAGAGTTTTAATTAGTTCTTTTGGTCTTTAAATTTGTAATGGTCTTTAATGATCACAACCCTTATTATATATCTATTAACGAAATAGAGATTTCGAAAATGTATGTGCTCATGTGCAAAATATTTAAATATATAACGATTTTCTAAAAACAACTAATAAAATTATCATTATCATTTTCTAAGAAAACTACCGCTCTAAGTTATGTTTGATAAATATATTGTGACCGTCGTCACAATCATAGCTCTACAGATGATGGTTATCATTTTTCTTAGGATAGTCCTACCAAAGCCGAAGGATAACCACGGATACTCAACTCACTATAAAAACCGTAAAAAGTTCAATGAACTTCATTTTAAGTTAAACTTACATGTTTCATAAGTCATGAGCCGCGTTACACCAAAAATATAAGTTATGTTAATATGATTTTTATCCTTCATGAAATTAAATTAATTTATCAAATCCGTTATGGTAGTTGTTATAATTCATATGTCTTATTGTGTTTATGGTCAATAACTATTCATTTTTCTATTTCTTTTAAATATTAAGAAAAAGTTCTTCACATGCTAGTATTCTTATTTTGATACACAAAATAGTGTTGACGGCTAACCTAAAGTCATTATTCAATATAGTTTACCTCTATACTTAAAAAAAGCATAAAACGATATGATTATTTTATTGCATATCCGGGACTAGAATCAAAAGCGAGAAATATCCTTTTAAATTAACATAAACAAAAATATTCAAATTTTTTTACACTATAGTTAAACTATTAAAGTTTGTTATTTTACGATATATGTAGGTTCGCCCCTATGTGTACCACTTTAACTCCCTAGGAAGTCTTTTATACAAAATTTGCTAAATTGAAGTAAAATATAAAGAGCTTTAAATAATAACTAACTTAAACACACATTTATTATAAACGAGACATATAACTAACAGACCCAAATTAAAGTCGACATATATGGCACAACTAACTAAACACAACCCTACGTCCCTACTCGTATGGTGTACGTATTTAAACACGTGTAGATATACATTCTATGTCGAACGTCTATGTTAATATTGTAACTTTTGGATTTATATGCAAGTGTGTGGTAATCACAAGAATTGGTTTGATGTAGACCCATAATATAGGGCAACATCGACCCACAATGACATCGACTCGATACTTATTGATCATAATACGTGTCGTAAAACATTAGTTTTTAGAAAATGTAAAAAAGTAAACGTTTTTGTATCTTATTATAAAAAAGGGAGAGATGGAGAAAGTTGAATTGAATGTGAAAGAAATGGGGTTTGTTTTTTCATCATTTTTCACCTAATACACTTGTTCCTCTTGCTTTCATGTTTCTTGTTCTTCTTCCTAATTGGTTTCAACTTGCCATTTTTTATAAACATTTTCTAATCTCTCTCCCTCCCTCTCTCTCTCTCTCTCTCTCTCTATATATATATATATATATATATATATATATATATATATATATATATATATATATATATACATACATACATATACATACAACTCTATATCTCTCTCCCTGGAGAGATATATATCTAGTTAATCAAGGCGGTTTAGAGGCGAAAATATGGCTCAAATCTTACTACATGGAACACTTCATGCAACAATCTATGAAGTAGACAAACTCAAATCCAATTTGCTCCATAAGGTTAGATTTCTTGATCATGTGCTTAAGTCTTAGTAATGTTTATTATTATTATTTGATATAATATATAAGTGTTTTAATATATGAATTTAGTACTCAACAAACTTTATGTTATATTTTGGTTGTGGTGTTTGAATAGTCTCCATATCGATATCGAAAACGTGTGGTTTAGAATTACATTTGTAAGATTGAGGATCAAAGATAATGAAATGGGTTTTTTTTTTTTTTTTTTTTTTTGGAACATCGGGTTTAAGTAGTGTAGTATCGAATCGGGTTAATTACAAAGAATACTATATTTGTAATTTGGTTGTATATTTATAATGTATTTGTAGTTTTTAAAATGTATAGAATAATATGTTTGTAATTCTCAAAATATATAAGGTGTTTTTTCTTTGTTGATATTTAAAAAGCCAAATATTTAATTTGTTAAAAACAATCCATATGATTGTTATTAGCAAAATCCAACAATTATATCTTTGTTAGAAAATGTATTAGAACAACCTTTGAGAAAGTATACAAAATCCAAAAGTACAAATATCATGATACGACAATATATGTGTCGTTTTGGCAATAAAACACGAGGGGTTTGAGCTTTGGTTTATTGATGAAAACTAATGATCACGATGAGTACTCAGAGAAATTAACTTTTTGTATTTGAATTAAAATTTTATGTTTTAACCATATAATTTCATAAAATTTGTCGTATATTCATAATATAATTGTAATTTTCGGAATACATATGGTGATTTTTGTTAATGTACAAGAAAACCAAACAGGTATTTTGTTAAAAGCAATTTATATGGTTATTAGTAGCAAAATCTAACAAATATATCTTTGTCAGAAAATGTTTAGGACAACATTTGAGAACGTATAAATAATCCAGAAGTACAAATATCATGATACGACAATATATGTGTCGTTTTGGCTATAGAACACGAGGGTTTTAACTCTGGTTAATTGATGAAAACTAATGGTCACGATGAGTACACATTTGGATATAACAATCACATATCAAATGAATTAAATAAATAATTTACGTTTAATTTTGTAGTACACATTCGATCTATCACTTTCGTACTCATAGAAATTATTTTTTTTGGTATTTGAATTGAATTTTTATTTTTTACCATATAATTTCATCAACAACTATATTAATGGATTATGTTTACGTTATAACATAATTCATTAGTATGTATTGTTTGTGTATTTTTTGTCTTGTTTGGTTAATGACTCGTTTGGAGGTACAATGTATGTGTTCAAGTGAAACGCAACCGGTGAAAATCAAATTTTTATTATTTAAATTTATTAACCACGTTCTTAAAATCGTAATTATCAAAACTCTATTATATAAATATAGTTCCCAGAAGATTTGATTATATTAAATGTTGGAAAAAAAAAATACTCTTTTTCTTAGCAGCCCCATACCATGCTTCTATCTTTTCGAACTCACCTACCAATTTAAAGTTTATACCACTCACCTACCACTTTGCATACAACAATTATATATACCACATTACACGAAATAATGATAAATATAACATTTATATAACTAGTGTATAAATAGTAGGTGCGAGTGTGAATAATTATTATGATTTTGGTTATTTATTACCAACAAATTTTTTAGAATATATTATTATAATGATATAATCCTTGATATCTTTTTAATACCGTTATAATCCAATAACTTTTAATTAGTTGTCGATGTACGAAATTATCAACTTGTTACCTATTAACGAAGCAGGTGGCAGTCAATTTGTTTACGCAATGGATTGCCTAGTCAATTTGTTTACACGGTGAGTTAAGGTCATTTATTACCAACGAACTTTTTAGGATATATCATTATAATCCTTAATCTTTTTTTAATACCGTTATAATTCAATAAAAAAAATCACCTTTAACCGGTTTTATCAGTAACAAGTAAATTTTCTGAGAAAATGGGTTATCATAGGACGTAATTTGAAAGTTATTGAATTATAACGGTATTAAAGAAAGATCAAAGATTATAATGATACACCCTAAAAAGTTCGTTGATAATAAATGACGTTAACCCTAATTATTATGATTAGTAGCCATAATTTGGTGTATGTTTAAGAGTAGTCTCTTGAATTAATATTGTTCAATAACCAACAAGTAATTAATTTAAATTTAACTTTGTGTAGATTGTGGATGGACTAGAGCATGTTGTGGGACTAAAGAACAATGCGACAAGTCTTTATGCAACAGTAGACTTGGAAAAAGCTCGAGTGGGTCGAACCCGAATGCTTGAACATGACTCGAACCCACGATGGTATGAGTCTTTTCACATCTATTGTGCCCATATGGCATCTAACCTTGTGTTTACTATCAAAGAAGATGACCCTATAGGCGCGACTCTTATTGGTCGCGCCTACATTCCAGTTACAAGACTTTTGAGCCAAGAAGTAATTGACGAATGGATAGAGATAGTCGATGACCGTGGTAAACATATACACGGGCATTCTAAAGTTCATGTTAAGGTGCAATTTTTGGAAGTCACTCGAGAACGTCAATGGTCTAAAGGTATACAAAGCGAAAAATTCCCCGGGGTACCCTTTACGTTTTTTCCTCAACGAAACGGGTGTAAGGTTACACTTTATCAAGATGCACATTTACCTGACCATTTCACGCCGAAAATACCCCTAACTGGTGGAAAATTTTACGAACCACATAGATGTTGGGAGAACATATTCGACGCCATTTCAAACGCGAAACATTTAATTTACATAGCGGGTTGGTCTGTTTACACCGAAATCACTTTGATTAGGGATTTGAGAAGGCCGAAGCCCGGAGGGGACATGACACTTGGCGAATTGCTTAAGAAAAAGGCTAGTGAAGGTGTTCGAGTTTTGATGCTTGTTTGGAATGATCGAACTTCGAGTGATATATTTAAAAACGGGTTCATGGCAACCCATGACGAGGACACGGGAAATTACTTCCAAGGATCCGAAGTAAACTGTGTCCTGTGTCCTCGTAATCCTGATGATGGACGAAGTTTGGTCCAAAATGTTGAGATTTCGTTGATGTTAACTCATCACCAAAAGATTGTTGTGGTTGATAGCGAGATGCCTAATGGTAACCACGAAAAACGAAGAATTGTGAGTTTCGTAGGCGGAATCGATCTTTGCAATGGGCGATACGACACCCCGTTTCATTCCCTTTTTCGAACTCTAGATACTGTCCACCATGAGGATTTCCACCAACCGAACTTCCCTAATTCTACGGTCCAGAAAGGCGGGCCTCGAGAGCCATGGCATGATATCCATTGCAAACTCGAAGGCCCAATCGCATGGGATGTGTTATACAATTTCGAGCAACGTTGGTTAAAACAAGGACAAAAGCATTTATTAAACGACGTGAGAGATCTTGATCGGATCATTATCCCTCCGTCTCCGGTCATGCTTCCACATGACCACGAAACGTGGAATGTTCAATTATTCCGCTCTATCGACGGCGGAGCAGCATTCGGGTTTCCTGACAAACCCGAAGATGCAGCTCGCGCTGGTCTCATTAGTGGAAAAGACAGTGTTATTGACCGAAGTATTCAAGATGGTTACATAAACGCCATACGACGAGCAAAAAACTTTATCTACATCGAAAACCAATACTTTCTAGGAAGCTCATTCGGGTGGAATTCGAATGACATCAAAGACGAAGACATAAACGCTTTACATCTAATCCCAAAAGAACTCTCACTAAAAATCGTGAGTAAAATTGAAGCTGGAGAGGATTTTCGTGTTTACATCGTTTTACCAATGTGGCCTGAAGGTGAACCCGAGAGTGCATCAGTACAAGCTATACTCGATTGGCAACGAAGGACTATGCAAATGATGTATACTGACATCATTCACGCTTTGAAAGCGAAGCACATTGTGGCCAACCCGAAGGATTATTTGACCTTCTTTTGTCTTGGCAACCGAGAAATCAAGAAATCGAATGAGTATATTTCTTCTGAAAAGCCTGATGATGGTAGTAACTATAGTAAAGCTCAAGAAGCACGGCGGTTTATGATATATGTTCATGCCAAAATGATGATTGGTAAGGTTTAACGTCATAAAAATGCAACGTACTATATTAGTCTATAACGATATTAACTTTTGGTGATTTAATTTGTAGTTGATGATGAGTACATGATAGTTGGATCGGCTAACATCAACCAAAGATCGATGGATGGAGCTCGTGATTCTGAGATAGCAATGGGCGCTTTTCAGCCGTGCCATTTATCAAAAAGACAACCGGCTAGGGGTCAAATTCACGGGTTTAGAATGTCTTTATGGTACGAACACATGGGACTTCTTGACGAGTGTTTTACATGTCCGGAAAGTTTGGATTGTATTCGAAAAGTGAACCAGATATCGTTGAAATACTTGGATCTTTTCTGTTCCGAAAATCTAGAACATGATCTACCTGGGCACTTGCTTAGTTACCCCATTGGAGTCACAGAGGAAGGAGTGGTGACGGAGCTCCCAGGGTTCGAGTTTTTCCCGGACACAAAGGCTCGTGTTCTTGGTACCTTTGTAGGCTACATGCCACCAATTTTAACCACTTAAAGAAAAAAGGGGACAACTTTCCGAGTATTGTTGTATTGCGAGTTAGAAGACGTATTTTATCCTTTCGAGGAAATTGTAAGGACTGTGACGCGGTCTATATATGTTTACGGGGTGAGTTATCTGTAAATTTATGATAATGTTTCGAATTAAAATATTTATAATGATTAAGAATTTCGAGTTGAGGTATGTATGAAATTATATTGTGTACGAAGACAAATCTTACCTGTAGATCGACCTTCTTTGAAGTATCAATCGGGTCAAAAAGGAAACAGAAGATCATTAAGCCAAACAATCTTAACATGTTTTTAACAAATGAGAGAAAAAAAATCACTATCCAACAAAAGAAGTATCAGCAGAAGACAATGCTATTATAAATATCGAAACATAAAATTAAACAGAAAACACCCGTTGAACTCGTGAAACCAGTAAAGGTATCAAATCCTTTTCAAGTCGGGTTAATATTCAAAATGATCATAATTCATCATTAAAGATCTTTACTGCAAACCTAACAAGATTAGGATAATCAGAATGATTGAACCTAAAATTGCAAAAAGGTTTAACGAAAATCTGCTAGCGTTTAGAAGTCAAATTTTCTATTAGCATATTAAACATGACCATTGGGAGGTTGGAAGTACGTGTCACACCCCGCTCATACGGAAATCCGAGGTGTAAACAGTATCGAAGAGTGCAATAACACATCATCTGAATAAATAAACGAGGTTCCAAAATACCTAGTATATATATATATATATATATATATATATATATATATATATATATATATATATATATATATATATATATTAAACACTCAAAATCCATTTACCATATGACACAATTTAAAGTTATAGCCAATGTATTTGTGTATGGTTCATAGCTTGACATCCTAACACCCAAATGGTTCGATTGCATTGAGACTTCACATCCTAACAGTCTAATGTGGATAACAAAAGTTTGGCTTCAAATGTTTCTCAGCGTAAATACAGTGACACCGAAACATAGTAAAGGAGTATGAAATTACATCTTAGCTCAACGATGATTGTATATATTAACCTAACAACCCTCAACATAGCGGGGGGGCGCGACACTCGTTGAGTATATTTCTTAGAGCATCCATAATGTGTGCAATTGAGAGTGTAATAGATGAGTCGATGGCCACTTGGCAAAATTTAATTGGATATTGATTTTCAGAGTGGATTGAGAGTGTAACAAAGCTTGCACGTGTAATATTTATAATGCATGAGAAAAATGAGCCGTACATATTTTGAGTTACTTTGTAGCATATTAATTTGAAATGTGGTGTAATACATTATATAGCAAAGTTTAATATAAGATGGAATGATGATGTATCAATATATTACACTCTAACATTGTGGATGCTCTTAGTGGTTCTTATTATTTTTTCTCTATGTCGTCAAGATCTGTGTTTATTGATGAGGTTTTTGCATAAACGATATCATTCCGCTAAAATGACTATTTGTATCTAACCATGTTTCGTTGTACGCCTCCTAATCATATATTTTAAAGTAGGCCAAATTTCGGACAGACCGTTCCTTAGAGAGACAACCAAGGATTTCGCGAATTTCTAACGGAAGTTAGATCGGACCCAAAAACAATTTTTAATGGTTTGGGGTTGTGATCATCATCAAGTGTTTGATGATTATGACAAGTTTGTATAAATATAGTAATTCTTTTAAAAATTGATTATTTGATGATTTTGACCCAAATGGGTCGATCTAAGCATTGATTAAATTAGGCCCATGCGCAATTGCCCACACACCTTCATCCCTTACACCATTCAGAGGGAGTATGTCTAGCGGTATTTAGCTGGTCTATTAATCAAAAGGTTGTGGGAATCGAGACATATCGTGACTGTAGGAGGATTTATAGGTAAAGTTTAGGTTAGGTGTTGTGTGGGTGCGTCTTTCATTATTGAACCTGTTGGATTTACTTTTGTAATAATGTAATTTAGACGCGTTTCAGTAACAATCTTTAGTTGAAGATCTATATATGATCGTCCTCATATTTTGAACCTGTCATGGAAATGATTATTTACCCTTGTTATCACTAAGTATTTATAAGTGTATTTGCCCGTGATTGATTCCTTCTATAGTGAATTTGTGAAGGCGTTATATACTATAACTCTTTTAGATAGGTTTCACACCTTTTGTGAGTGCTCCTTATCCGAGGATCACTCTGCTATGAAGTTATGTAAGCGATCAACAAATATTAATGGTTATCGCCTAATAACAAAAACGTCTAGTAGTTGGAAAGACGACCTTGATTTCTTAGACATAAGTACACATCATGTTTGTTTAAAGTAAAACCAATATAAAAGTATCACGGTGTTCTAAATAAACTATCATATCCAATGTTTGAAGAAAAACAATTTACAAACTAAAATATGAAACATGATTAACTAAAAAGTATTAATGAAAATGACATAAATTAATAAGAAACTAGAAGAGATAAATTAAATAAAATTTAATTGAAAAAAAATTCAACAAGTGTGAGTGTAAATTAATATATGTGAGCTATCAAAAAAGCACAAAAGAATTAAATCTTAGAATATGCCCTTATCCTTCTTTTTCTTTGATTCTTTTTTAAAAGTTATTTCAATTTGAAAAATTGTAAGGAATCTTTTCATAATATGCTCTTCTATTTCATTTTTTATACTATGACCAAATCCTTTTATCTATATTTATTTATTTGTATTTTTATGTCTAGTACTATTAACATCTTTATTTATATTATTAAATAGTTTATTATCTTAAAAAATAAATATAATAAGTTTTACGATACCAGTTTGACTTCTGATCTTTGACTGGCTAAAAATTTAGCTGACTTAACGATTATATGTAAAATAACATATATTTCATATACCACACAAATTGGTCCATAATTCCCTTTATTTTATTAGCAAAACACTAATATCACAATGGTATAGCATTAAACCGAATCAAACTAATTTTTACAAGAATATTATTACCGCATAATATTCATACATGTTATGCTTTTGTAATTTGTAATTTGAAATTTGTCATATGGATGAACATTTTTTGTTTGTTTGAGCACTTATCCGCTTCGTATTTGGCTATCCAGCGTTTATCGTGGCCACGATAACTGGTACACCAGAGGTGCGTCCTTTCCGGTTCTTTCGTACTAGGGAAAGGTCCTCTCAATGATCTAACACCCACATCGAATATGAACCGAGTTGTTATTTTAAGTTATGTTTCATAAACTCAAATTTTTCAACTTATGTAACCGTTTATAGATTTATTAGTGTTTATTATACCATAAACAAGTAGCATGGGTGAGAATAAAACTAGAAATATTCCCCTTCTATTTCCAGAATATGCTTTTTCCTTTTTCCGCATATTCTCTCTCATCTTTCCCTCATTATATTCCCCCTTTTTTTTTATCTTCTGAAAATCAAAATCAAAATAAAAAAATCAAAATCAAAAGATCATGAAATTTGGTAAAAGTTTAAGCAATCAGATCGACGAAACTATACCAGAATGGAGAGACAAATTTTTATCATACAAAGACCTGAAAAAACGGTTGAAATTAATCAAACCTGTAGTTAAATCTGATGAATCGAACCGGCCGGTGAAACGCACGCGCTTCTCCGGCGGTGGTGATGAGTCTGCCGGTGTTTGTGAGATGTCGAAGGAAGAGATTGATTTCGTTGATTTGCTGGAACAGGAAGTGGAGAAATTCAATTCGTTTTTTGTTGAGAAAGAAGAAGAGTATATTATCAAATTGAAGGTATGAATATCGTAATTCTGTTTTCAATTTTGTTTCATTTTTGTTAATTTGATTGTAGATCTGTGATTAGTGTGTTTTTAGATCAGTTTATGAAGCTTCGTGTTTAATTTGATTAGGTTATGATTCTGTTAGTGTAATTTGAGCTCGATTTCGGAATAATTTGATTAGGTTATGATTCTGTTTAGTTTAATTTGAGTTCGATTTCGGAATAGTTATGATTCTGTTAGTATAATTTGAGCTCGATTTCGGAATAAATTGAATAGGTTATGATTCTGTTTAGTTAATTTGAGTTCGATTTCGGAATAGTTATGATTTTGTTAGTATAATTTGAGCTCGATTTCGGAATAATTTGATCAGGTTATGATTCTGTTTAGTTTAATTTGAGTTCGATTTTGGAATAGTTATGATTCTGTTAGTATAATTTGAGCTTAATTTCTCAAGGATAATATTCAGTTTGTTAAATTGAACATTATAAGGTAAATAGAATGTACATGATTTTTTAGGAGTTTGTTAAACATAACCTCGGGCTGTAAGTAGTTCATACATGCATAAAAGAGTTGTATGACGAAAATGCATGGGACGGTTTTTTAAATTGTAGGAATGGTTATTATTGTACAATCTTTTTATGCATGTTTGAGCTTTTTCGGTTTATTAATCATATACTCATTACTAATGTTAAAAACTGTAAAACTAATCATATTGCAACTTTTAGTTGGTGTATATATTACGTACATACTAATAAATCTCCCTCACTCACTAGTGATTACTGATTACCACTCTTAAACATGGAATGTGTGCTTATATATATGTAGAGTATTTTGTATGTATACAAATAAAGCAAATCGGTATAAGAAAAAAGTTATATATTTTGTATAGTTTAAACGTCACACGTGTTAAAACGACCATTCTTTAACATTTTTTTTAGTGTTTATTAGTGGATACTATATAATGCTTATTTTTTTTGTTTCTATTGTTGAAATTGAGTTGAATCCTTTTCTTACTTATTTTTAGTAGTGCATAGAGAAACCACCTTATTCTCATAAATTTTTGTTTTCGTAATTGCAAATTGTATATAAAAATTAGAAACAGAAAGGGCTGTCTTTTTCTTGTATAACCGAATTCTCATATCACTGCCACTCCGCAATCAATAATTTGGAATACATTTATCGTATTGTAATTGTTTGGTTCTCCCCTGAGTTGGCTGGATTTCGGTTGGAAATTTTGTTCAGGATTATCTAATTAAAAAATAATAGTCATCAAGATTCTCTTATTTTAGTATTCTTATTTGTTTAAGACAAATAGTAAATTGATTGATGGAATAATATAATCTTTCATGTATAGATTTTAGTGGTTTGTGTCTTTGTGGGAAGATTCTTTTTGTTTTGCATCATATAAAAACAACCCTTCAGTACCTGAAGTGGTGGATAATCATACTTGTCCATTTCCATACAAGAGTCAATTTTAAAAGTCAAACTATCAGTTTCAAGTCAATATTTATTATTTTAATTGAACATTTTTTGAATTTTGGATATAGGAATTACAAGATAGTGTGATGAAAGCTATGGATTCGAACGATGAGATAATTAAGATACGGAAAGAGATAGTCGATTTCCATGGAGAGATGGTTTTGTTGGAGAATTATAGTGCTCTTAACTACACAGGTTGCTATTCTAACTTGAAATTTTGAGATAATTAAGTTAATGTTTAATATCAAGTGTAAATTACACGAATAGTCCATTTGCTTGTACCTAAATTTCACGTAAAGTTTTTGTCAAACCTGTATGTATTCTACAAAGGACCAAGGAAATGTCTAAAATACCCTTTTCTTATAATCATTTCACTTTTACGGAAAAGGGTATTTTAGTCATTTCAATTGTTATGTTTTGGATACATGAAATTTGGGTCATGGACCATTCGCATAATATAATATTAACTAATATAAAACCTTGTTGCTGACCTACAACATTTTGGTATAAACAGGAGTAGTAAAGATTCTCAAGAAGTATGATAAAAGAACAGGAGCTCTTCTTCGTTTACCGTTCATTCAGAACGTTCTGCAACAACCATTTTTCACCACTGATTTGCTGTACAAGCTGGTGAAAGAGTGTGAAGCTATGCTAGACCGCCATTTCCCGCTAACTGAACTTGCAGCTCCATCTGCCGGTGATACTGGCGGTGATGGTGGAGTTGAGGAACCTACCACTAGTGCTGCCCCTGGTGAGGGACCTTCAAAAGCTAAAGAACTTGCAGAACTCGAGTACATGAAAAGCTTGTATACAAAAAGTACCATTTCCGCTTTGAGGGCATTGAAAGAAATCAGAAGCAAGAGTTCTACTGTCAGTGTCTTCTCGTTGCCACCTTTACAAGTAAGCGGAATTGAGGAAACTTGGAATAAACTTCCGCTTCATGAGCAACTAGCAAAATAACACGCTTTTAATGCGTAATTTGTTTTTACATGTTTACATTGAATGTACCAAAGGTGCTTTGTATTAGATTTTAACTAAGGTTGTAAAATGCATAGATAATGATATAATTAACAAGAAGAGTTTTCATTCCGAGAATATCTTCCCTTTTTACCCTTAGAAGACTATCCTTGTTTCTCTGTGTTTGTATAAAAGGGTTTGATAATTATAATCAAAATTCCTTCTAAAATCTTGTAAATGATGGCCAATGTATGCCCATCGATTTTTAGTCGATTCTACATTTTGTGTTCGAGTTTGCTTACTTATCGAGTTTGTTTGTTTATTGCGTTCTGATCCACTAGATAAGTAGTTACTGTATACATATATAAATAGTTATTGTATACATATATAGAATATATGGTTTGGTCTTTGAAAGGGAAAATATATATATTGAAACCATATTATCAAAACATGGGCTCAAATAGACCCTTAGAATGAATCCTAGGATAACATTGTTATCCTCACCGGAACACATACTCAGAAACATAATAAACTACAGATACACATAGCAACACATCTGATCTTCATCTATCAGTAGGACGCAACAGAACGCTCGCTGGATAGTAACTTGCCACATTATCTCGAGTCTCACTTGTATACTTCTCATAAATCGCAATCATTCCTTGATCATCGTTGGCACGTGAATGACACCTACCAATCATCCGTGCACATTCCAACACCGGTATTGCCTTAAACTCATTATGCTTTTCCAAGGTCTCGTACACGTCAATCTTGTCTAACGTCGCACATGCTCCATATATTGCCGATGCTGCTACCATTAACGGATCGAACCTTGTTATTATATCGTAGTTAATCATCCCCATTTCCGCATAAAAATGCACCATATTCTCCATCTAAATAAAAAATAACAATTTCGTTAGAAAACATTTCAATTTGTTTCGTAACCAATTTATATAAACACTCACCTCGGTTTCCAACGGTTTTTCAATAGCTTTGATGAGGTTCATGATATATGTATATGATGTAGGAACAGTTAATTTCCAATCCAAACGCATCAAGATTCTTTTTTCTGTGTCCAATATACGACGTCGTTCATAACCTGGCTCGGGGCTTCCTAAAACCTCTTTAACAAATTTCTTTGCAGATCCCCGAACTTCAATATACTTTGACGCAATGAACATCGCAGTCATCATTATAAGTGGTAATTCACTTTCACAAACAACTTCCGTAGCCATGAAACGATCAATGATGTTAACTGTTAGGTACAACGTCTCATTAGATAGTTTGTATTCATTGTGAGTGTCGATAACCCAGTTGATTATTCTAGCCCTCGATTCAATGGTGATGTCAGGTTGCAAATCCATGTAGTCGTACAATTTACTCTCGTCGCGTTTTTCCTCTTTTGTGCAACGTCGTAAACTATCCCTTGATCTAACTGCATATCGCCTTCCTGACCTTTTTTTAATGCTGAAATTACAACCAAAATAAATCATCAAAACGAACACATTAATAAGCAACTTAAGTAACATAATCCTCTTATATTCCTCTATTTGTCTAAAGAATCGACACAAAATAATAACGAAAACATCTAAAGAATCGACAATAACGAAAACATTAGTACTTATAAGTTACCCATTCTTATCAAGTCGAACATGAAGGTGATTCGAATGTGTGTTGACACAAACAGATGACATTGTCGTAGCCATAGAAGAAG
The DNA here is from genome assembly GCA_910822075.1 of Senecio squalidus. Classification (NCBI taxonomy): domain Eukaryota; kingdom Viridiplantae; phylum Streptophyta; class Magnoliopsida; order Asterales; family Asteraceae; genus Senecio; species Senecio squalidus. Next base: position 66,236,955 of record CAJVGC010000060.1, read on the forward strand.
ATTAGGGTTTAAGTTTGGAGAACTGTAAAGATAATGAAATAACTTGATGAGCAAGTAATCGATGTAATTTGTGGGATTGAAAAACAAATGATTTTAATATAAGGTATGTTTGATGGATATATATAATGGTGTTTTAGGGTTACTTTTTAATGTTTTTTATAATAAATAACTTGCAATTAACCCGACCGACTTATTAAGATTGGTTTTAATTTGAACTAGAAAATTTCTTGTGCTTTGCACGAGTTCGAAGTTGTTTTGATGTAAAATATGCATCTGCAGTGTTTTTTTTTTGTTATAAGGGTACTAACGGTTTTGGTTATCCGGTGCTACATCCCTATTTAATGATTCAAAAGTATATTGTATTATTAATTTTGGTCTAAAAGATTGTTTGCATTTCTTTATAAAACCTTAAATAATTAATTGTTTGACGCCGCGCGCTTACCACTCCGGCAACCAAGTTTTTTTGTAAATAAAACGATAACAATTGTACTTAAAGACAAACTTTTCTGAATATAATAATAATAAAATGCACACTTCCATAGGTATCAACCACATTTAAATAGAAGAAGTAATAATTTATTTTAAGATTGATAATGAAATATATGAGCTATTTTAGCGTCTAAAAACACAATTGCTAAAGCAAACCAATTTAATAAGCCTTAATTAAAAAATTTACATCAAGAAAAGCTACAAAGATTGGTTTGATATATGAGAAATGTTTTTTTAACAAAACCCCTTTATAGAAAGACCTAATATTAAAATTCGCTTTATCTCTTCAAAAATCGACTCCCTCGTTTTCATAAACCTATGTTAAAAATTGAATAATACACATTTATCGGCTAATTAGCGTGTTTTCTAACCATCTAAGTTAAAGCTGAACCACAACGAAGATATACCAAATGAGTATATATATTTATTAACGATATAAATTAACAATTTAAAAATATCATTGCTTATGTTGACGTATCTTAATATTCAATTTGTTTATAATGCAAGTATAGTAGTTAGTTTAACATATTTTAATTCTTCATATACTATTATATATTCATAAATCAAATATCTATATGACGACTAACAACATTGCAAATATTGCATAAGTTGAACCGAGTGTATTAAATATTTTGCATTTGACAATCCGAGACATTGTGTAAACTAATACAATCTATGTCCCAAAATAATAATAACCAACCACAAGCCCAAGCCCATTTTTTAGTATTTAAACTTCAAACCAGCCACAAGCCCAAGCCCAAGACTGCAGTAAAAAAAAAAAAAAAAAAAATTGGTGCTGGGTGGGATTCGAACCAGCCACAAGCCCAAGCCCAAGACTGCGGTAAAACGATAACAATTGTACTTAAAGACAAACTTTTCTGATTATAATAATAATTGAATACACACATCCATAGCATTGATGCAAATTGAATTATAGGATAATGGAAAGTTAAAAACTTCAAAGATGTTTTATTTTAGGTAAGTACCCATATATTTAAAGTTCCTCCCCTCTATTAGAAAATGTACAAATTATATATATATATATATATATATATATATATATATATATATATATATATATATATATATATATCAGGGAGATTTACATTTACGTCCTTACAAAACTTTAATATTACGTCAATTTCTTTGTAAAAATCAAAATTACGTTAATATCCTTCCAAAACATTAAAATTTTTCATATATATCCAAAATAATAAATTAATAATATTTAAATGATTTTAATATTTAAATTATTCATCTAAATATTAATTAAATGATTTTAATATACTAAATTATTGAAGAAAATCAATAAAACTAATCCAAATGCTTATTTAAATAAATATGTCAATGAAGAATCAAATACCGAATAAACTGAATAGAATAAATTCAATGAATAAATTGTTTTAAACATATATTACAAAACATTAATCAATCAAGACGAGGAAGTTTTGCAACCTTTTTATTCCGGTTAATGCAAAAAATAATAAAATCAATCATTTTTAAATATTTATTGCGAGTTTATGAAATTGAGATACATTGGTTAATGTTGGATTAAACCTAACATACTTGAATAAAAATTTTAATTAATATTTAGATGAATAATTTAAATATTAAAATTATTTAAATATTATTAATTTATTATTTTGGATATATATGAGAATTTTTCATGTTTTAGAAGGATATTAACGTAATTTTGATTTTTACAAGGACATTGACGTAATATTAAAGTTTTGTAAGGACATAGATGTAAATCTCCTATATATTAATTATATATATATATATACATTTTCACGAAATATGAAAGCGACACCATAAATAGTGAACCGAGCAGGCAACCTGCTCCGTCATGGTTGTCTGTCTATTTAAATAATAAACTTTTTTTTTATTATCAGCCTATCCCGATCTGTTTGTCTGACTGTTTAAATATAATTTTTTTTATTTTTTATTACTACGCTATTAAATCTATACACATAAATATATATATATATATATATATATATATATATATATATATATATATATATATATATATATATATGTATATATATATATATATAGATATATACATATAGATCATGTTCAACATGTACAAAATATGAGTCAACATCTACTAACAACTTTTAAATAAAATATGCGGATATTAAGACACATCAACACGTGGGCACCCTCACGCATTTTTATACATATTAACCGCGACATTTTAACGACGACTTTTTCTTTAGAGTAAATTACATGAATTGTCTTAATGGTTTATATCAATTTATGATTTTTATCTTTAAATTTAGAGTTAATTACATAAATTGTCCCTAAAGTTTATCTCAAATTATGAATTTCGTTCCTAAGTTTAAAAAATTGCATAAATCATCCACTTTTAGAAACTAATTACCTTTTTCGTCCTTAAGATTTGCTCAAATTACGGATTTTGTTCCTAAGGTTTGTCCTCAATTACGGATTTGGTCCCAAAGGTTTGCCCCAATTACCGGTGCAAATTAGAAATTAGGGACGAAAATTGTAATTAGTTTTTAAACTTGGACGATTTATGCAACTTTTTAAACTTAGGGACGAAATCCATAATTTTGGGTAAACCATAGGGACGATTTATGTAATTAACTCTTAAATATAAGTAAAATGTGCGTTTTTCTATAAGTGTTATATATTACGTTCCTAATCTAGACAACCGTTAAAAATATAAGAAATGCTAGAGATACAAAAAGTTAAAAAAAAGCCAGTTTACAAAATGAATGGAATTAAATTTTTCAAAATGTCAGTTCACCCTTTTCTAAATATACATATATGGTCCCTAAGTGTAAATAACAATAGCTTCGGGTTATGATTAAAAATTATTCTTTGCCGATTGATATTAAGGGATAATATATTACTTTAAATTATAAGGCATAAGTATTTTTATCTATGCTAATAATGTCGAAACAGGTCGGGTTGTATGCATACTTTTTTTGTCCATTACTTGTAACTTATAGTTAATTGATTCATTAAACAATATGATTACTAAAACATATCATTACTGTAAACGATTTAGGAGGTTTATGCATTATAACTTGTAACTACGCTTAGGCTTACTTTTGACCCGTTTCTTTTATTAACTGATTGTTTTGTTCGACCCATTTGATCTATTTGTTTAAAGCATGTTTATATCGTCAATGATTAAATACGTTTTAAACGTAATCAACACAACACACTTTCTTTATCTGATAAATTTAAGTTATGATTATGTTAGGACAAAAATAGTAATATGAAGAAAAGAAACAGAGAATAGTCGAATATTTGCCATTCTTGGCTTAAACATAAATCTTGCTTATAACATATACTAATCAAGAATTCTAATCATCATCATGCAAAGTGATCGATGAATTCACTAATTCATAAAGCTAATGTGAACTCATTGACAATTATAAAAGACATAACAATCACAAAAAGATGATTAAACCGCGTAAACAAGAGTAAAAGCTTCCATTACAATTTATCGTCTTTTCCTTATGCTTCATTTTAATGGTACGATGAGTCGAGCTCCACTAATATTGACCAAGAAAATATGCACTTTACTTCCATTAAAATGGACTCCAATTAGTCAGTTGCACTATATATATATATATATATATATATATATATATATATATATATATATAGCCTATTGCATACACAATATATGCAGAAATGGAGATTACTTTACTAATCATCATTAGTTTGAGTTTAATATTAATCCCGTTTACTAAATCGCAAGCAGGATTAAAGACGGGGTTTTATTCTTCTACGTGTCCTAAAGCTGAAGCTACTGTGAGATCAACTGTTGAAACACACTTCAAGAATGATCCTACTATTGCTGCTGGCCTTCTCAGGCTTCATTTTCATGATTGCTTTGTTGAGGTAACATTTTTTTCGGAAAAGGGTATATTTGGAATTGATAAAGTTTTAAACTATATTAATGGGTTTTTAATTTTTAGGGATGTGACGGGTCAATCTTGATTAAGGGTAAATCTGCTGAGATTAGTGCAGTTACTAATCTAGGATTAAGAGGATTTGAAGTGATCGATGATGCTAAGACACAGTTGGAAGCGTTGTGTCCTGGCGTGGTTTCCTGTGCTGATATTCTTGCGTTGGCTGCTCGTGATTCTGTTGATTTGGTAATCCTTTTACCCGAATGCTAATTATTTTTGATTAAGGTTAACACTAACTTTTTGTCACATGTTTTAGAGTGATGGTCCAAATTGGGCTGTCCCAACAGGGAGACGAGATGGTAGAGTCTCGTTAGCGTCTAAAGCCTCAAATTTACCATCACCTTTAGATTCAGTTGACGCCCAAAGAAAGAAGTTTGCCGATAAAGGCCTTGATGATCGTGATTTAGTAACACTAGCCGGTATGTTTGTTACAAAATTGCACATACAACGGATAATTACTAATGACAAGTTTATAATATAGGTGCACATACAATAGGCCAAACAGATTGCAGATTCTTTAGATACCGTTTATACAACTTCACAACAACAGGGAATTCAGACCCGAGTTTAAGCCAATCGGCTCTAACCCAATTCCAAACCATGTGTCCAAAAACCACTGATGGCACCGAACAAGTTGCATTAGACAAAGACAGCCAAATGAAGTTTGACGTAAACTATTTCAAAAATGTTCGTGATGGATATGGTGTTTTGGAGTGGGATCAAAGATTATGGGGCGACCCCGCGACTCATGACATAGTCAAAAACTACGCGGGAACTTTTAGAGGATTGTTGGGATTTAGATTCGATTTCGAGTTTAAAAAGTCTATGATTAAGATGAGTAGTATTGAAGTAAAAACTGGTGCACAAGGAGAAATTAGAAAGATTTGTTCCAAGTTTAACTAATAAAGGGTAATATGGTCATTTGTGTGTATGTGAGCTCCAAACTGATTTATGGATTTATGGTTAACCGTTTATAACGGTATTGTAATATAAATAATTATTTATATATTAATTTGGTTGTTGCATATTTTCTTTTGGTTGAATTTTTTTCAATTTGGACGTAAATAACAAATAAATTCAAGATTTTGATGGGTATATAAAAAAAATTGATTCTTCGGGTTCTACCTAAAAAACAACCATTTTCGATTAAGAAAAATATACACTAGTAAAACGGTTAATAATATAAGTTTTTCCATGTTCAGATTATTTAGAAATCATGACTCCTAAACTAAGATGTACAATGTTTAATTGAATATCCTCGCGGTTGTTTCTAAACGTACGACCTCTACAAGAATATTAAGATGTCTTATCATTAGGCCAAGTTAAAAATTTACATATTATATGTTTGCCAAAAATACCCTTACAAAGTCACATTTCAATTCTTAAATATGTTGAAAACAAAAGTTCAAAAAGGGTATTTTTGTCATTCACTACTCAAAACATCTCCAAGAAATCTCAACCCATCATCCATCCATTTGCTTATTACACAATCTTGGTGTTATTTTCTGCTCTTGTGTTCAAAACAAGAACACACAATTTCAAGAAAAAAATAAAATGGAAAGCACCCTTTTATTGGCACCAAGATATCTTTCTACTAAAAGTAAGTATTTTTCTAATCTTTTATGTAAATTTTGATAACCTCGTAAGCCCATTTTTTCCGGCTTATGAGATTATCAAGTTGAGCTTAGGGGTGTAATCAAATCAAGCTTTTATCAAATAATTTGAGCTCGAACTCGAGCTTGACTCGATTGAGTCAAGCTTTTATCAAGCTCAAGCCCAAACTCAAGCCCAAAAATAAGCTCGAAACCCTTAACAAGCCAAGCTCAAGCTTTATATAGATTGACTCGAGTTCTTATCAAGCTTTAATGTATATATGTTTTCATAACAAATTCTTATAAATAATTAGGGGTTAATTTATAAGTAATAACCTAATTATAAGGACTCAATTCGAAAATATGTGATTAAGTGTTCTAGAATGAGATTTAAGTTTAACCTAACGACTGATATTCTCTAGTTCTTCATAGTTTTTCACTTTCCAATTCATCAGGACTTCAGTCTCTTCTCCGATCATTGTTCACATCTTATCTTTTTACCTTTTTTAGAAAAATTGTAAGTTAGGCGGAAAGTTATTGTTTTGTACGTTTGAATGTTAATTAGTACTTTGGCTTGTGTTTGTTTCTAATATTGAACTTTGGTACGAGAATGTTATTGTTGGTTTTATTAATGGTGTTCAGTTATAATTTTTATTTGTTTTACTTTATACATATGTTTATTGATAAGTTTGGACGTTTGGCTATTACATATAATGATTTTGTATACATTCAAGCTTTCAAGCCAAGCTCAAGCTTTGATTGAATCCACTCAAGTCAAGCTCAAGCCTAGATGATTAAAGCTTGACAAGCTATCAAGCCAAGCTCAAGCTTATTATTTTTCTTTCAAGCCAAATTCAAGCCTTGTCAAGCTTGAGCTCGGCTTGACTCGGTTACACCCCTAGTTGAGCTTCTGGTTTATTTAAGCTTATAAGCTCGAAAAATTGAGCTTACGAGCTTATCAAAATTTACATAAGTTCGTAAGCACATTACATAAGCAGAAACAAACACCTCCTTAATTTATACACCATTAGCTTCAATATTTAAAAACTTGACAATTTGGGTTGTACCTAGATGAACCTAAATTGTGCAACTAAACGGGTAAACGGAAATGTTTTTAACGTTCGGGTTTCGAACCTAAAACCTCTATCTTTACCACTAGGCCACCTAATGTAGGAATTTATAATGTTGGGTATTAAGTTGTTAATTATACTTAATCAGGCAGAGATATTGGTGGCAATAAGAGGCAATTTCAGACCTCATTTTGTGGCAATTATCTTGCTAATACTCAGTTTACTACAAGAAGAACAAATGCATATATTAGCCATAAAAATAGGATTAATATCACTTCATTGGTAAGATTACTTTTATGTTTTTTTTTTCTATCATAAATGTTTTTTTTAGGTTTAAGATAATGTTAATGTTTTTGTGTGTGTGTGTGTTTTAGTTTTCATTTGGTAAGACGAAGGCTAAGGTAATCAAGAGAGAGACTGTTGTCCCCGATCCAGATTACCGAATCCCTATTGTTTTTCTTGGTTTGTACTGATACCATAATCATTTTATACATTAAGTTTTTTCCAATGTTTTTAAAGTAATTACGGCACTTAAAAGTCGAAATCTGATATTAGGTGCTTGAAGTTAGGGATAAGTTTAAATGCGCATCCAAACACACGGCTTGGTTTGAATGTCTAAATTGCCTTATCATAATATTTATCTTTAGCTCGAAATTTTGTCGAAAAGGAACATCCTCAAACAAAAGTTGGTTCATTTCATATGGATATCCTCTTTCGTCTTCAATCTTTGTTTTCTTGTAATTTTGCATAAGTTGTAGATTTTTTGTTATGATAATGAATGTTAAATTATGATTGAATAGGTTTAGCGGGTGGTTTAGTGTATGGCGATAATCTAATTGCAGCTGCTCCGGTTGGTCTCCTTGGCTTACTACTTCTTTTTCAGGTGATTCCGGTTTTATTCTAAAGTTTTTTACAACATTTCTAATTAACTATAATTTAAGTTTTATTGACTTAACGGTTTCTTTTTCTTTTCGCAGACAACTAGAGTGAGGTTTGTCTTCGATGACGAAGCTCTGGTTTGTGCCATACACCCCCTTTACTTATGCTATTGTTACGAGATAACATAGCTATATACTGTAATCATACATGAATCGTTTTGAAGTTATTTCTTGAATTTTACAACTGAAGGAGGTAAAAGTAGGACAAGAGCTCGATGATTCAGGTGAAAATGTATTTGTTGGCGGCAAAAACCGTTGGAAGTGAGTGATTTCTTTAAGTGAAATTTGGTTTAAATTTAGAAATAAACGATTGTGAAAGTAACATTATCAAAACAGATACACTTCATTCGTAAATTGGGAGCTCTGGTGGCCAAGTTTCCCGATTCTAGTTTACTTCAAAGAAACACAAACAAAACCCGAAGGACAAGTCCACTTTTTTCCAGTCATCTTTGTAAGTATTCGACTTATACCCGAATTTTCATGTTCTTCTTTTTATCATGAATTTGCATCTTTGATATAATTTTTCTGTTTGGTAATTTTAGAACGGAAAACAGTTATATGACGTTATGGTGGAACGAGCTGGCACTTCAAAGACTAGTGGCCCAAATTAGTACCAAGGATGTAAACATAGCGAAAACTAATTAGTTGTTTATGATCAGGATTCATTACTGTTCCTGTATACAAATAAAATGTATTTACGATTCAAGAAATCTTGCGAGTTCTTTTCTAGTGTACAAAAACACGTCGAAATGTCACCAGATCCGTGAGATGAGATTCATAAATTTTCTTTATATCATTTGCAGCCACTTTGATTTGTTGATTCCAAACTCAATGATTTCAAATTCTTGAGATTTTTTAGATGATGTTATCCTGCGTTTGTTACTCGCGAACGTGAAACGTTTAAAGATACTACCAAAATTGTCAATTAGGCATTAAAACCGATCCAAAATTCATATTCATACGCATATGAAACGTTAGAGGAGTCCAGCTTACTGCATAAATATTTCATTCTATTATCTGTTATTTTTGCACAAAACAGATCCAAATGAGACATTCCTGTCAAACCTTCATTACATATACGAATCAGAATAAGTAACCTTCAATAGATGGCAAATTGGGTGGGTCACATGGGTTAGATAACATGTCAAAACGGATACATTTTACCAAGAGCTGGATCAGGTTATATTAACCCGAAACACTTTCTTGTCAAACCTTTATACATCTTACACTTTCTTTATGTACATATATTTAGAAAAATGTACGGGTCGGGTGGGTTGGATAAGAGTAAAAAACCTATCACTTTTTTTTGGTATAATATCAAAACGAGTTGGATAAGGTTATGTTGACTCGAAACATTTTTTGTTTAAAAAAATACGGTAAACTTTATTTTTACAAAACATTGTCGTCAAATATGTTGACAAAATAAATGGTATTTGTTTAAGATTAATTTTTGTGCATATCTTGTATTGACTCTTTGACCCGTTTAGAGACGAAAAATGAAATTTGTTTTACTTAACTTTGAGTGGTGTAATTTTTTAAAATTAGCTACAAAATTCGCAATTTGTGGTAAATCATATAGACGATTCATGTAATTTACTCTTTTATTTGTTTTAACATGGTTGTCATTAATGAAACTTACTTCCGTGTGTGTATGCATACTTTGAGGAGATTCGCGTTCTTGTTCTTCATGCTTTTTCTAAGTAATTTGTTCTATTTTTGGAATTTTTATACTGAGCGTGTACAATAGTAAAGCCGTAAGATCTAGGGGTGTTAAGAATATCCGTATTCGAGTATTTGATTCGAATTTCTTAAAATCCGATGCCAAATTATCTGAAATTCGGATAGTGAAATTACAAAATTTTGGATATTTCAGATGTACGAATATTCGAAAATCTAACAATATTATACTTTTTTAATAATTTCTTTAGATTTTTAGTTATGTTATGGATAAACATATATATTTTAATTATTTGATTAAATATTAAAATAAATATATGTAAATATTCAATATTGTGGTTAGTAAAATGTATAATAAGATTTAAAACAAAAATAGTAAAAAAAAAAACAAAAAAGTAAATCATTAAATTTCGGATATTCGAAATTTCGGATAGCAAAAATCACTATCCGGATTTTCATATATCCAAAATTATCTGTCGAATTTTCGAATACCCGACTTTGAATACCTTTAATAAAATCTACTGTTTAGTAATTTAGTTCCAGAAAAGAAAACTTTCGAAGATAACGTGCTAACATTGTGAGATAAAAGTTGTATAGAGCTAGGTATGTTTCATTTGTTCCAAATTTAACGACGATTAATTTTCTAAAATTTGGAACAAATGAAACATACCTAGCTCTATTAACAACCAAACTGAATGTTTTATTGTAAACAATCATTAGCATCAAACTTTAAAAAAAAATAGTGTGAGAAAAAAAATAAAGCGTTATAAACAAAAAAAAAAAAAAAAAAAAAGAAGTAAAAAGCGCGGCAATACAAAATTGAATATTGAAAACGTTTTAGATCTGAATTATGCCAAAATCGTAGGAATACACAAGACTTGATCAAAATCCCAAAAACGACAACTTAAAACCCAAATTTAATCTGGACCATTCTTTTTTTATTTAAAAGTTTGAAATATCATTTTTTGATTATTAATTAACCTTTATGTGGTTCATATATAGTATATATGTAATGTAATGTAATATGATACATATATACTTATTACTATGTTACATCCTCTATATTAAATGTTTAAGTATTAGTTTAAAACAAAAATAACATTATTATAACTATTTAAAAAAAATGATATACGCTAAATAAAATATGAATAACTTATTTGAAAAAATTATTGGTTAAATGTTGAAGACAAATATATATGTTTTTGACACTTAACAACCCTTCGACGCTAACGGTAAATAAGTTATAAAACATAAGTTTTTGTTAAAAATCCTTTATCAGGACAAGTTAGATTTCTTAATACTTTCAGTTTCATTTTTTTTTTACATATCCTCAATTATCAAAACGTGTATTTTATGTTACATTTTTTGATATTTCTTTTTTCCTGATATGAAACCTTGTTTACGTGTAAGGAAATTTATCTTGTAAGTAGTTTATTATAGGTTGATTCTTTTGTTCTGGATTTTATTTAATGTTTTGTAACTAGTTTTAATGAATTATAATTTCTATTCAAACTAAAATAATAAAATACATCTTGTACTTATATAAACATATAAAAACTTGAACAATAAGTCAAACCTAAAGTACTTGTGTCTTAACTATAAAAGTGTCGAAGATGATAAAAATGAATAAAGCTAAATATATTTGGAATAAAAACAACTATTTAATTATTATCATTTATTTGTCTATTTTTATTACTGAAGTTTGGTTTATAAAGACGGATTTAGATTCTTTCATTTTCAAGTTAAACACAACAATCGTGTTCTTTCATAAGTATATTTTAGATTTGTATGACCCAATTTACTTGCAACATGCTAGGGCTGTTTAAATTCGGATATTCGAAAATTTGGATATCCAAAATTTCGGATAGGGATTTTGACTATACGAAATCCGAACCCAAAATTTCGGATATTTCGGGTATTCGTATTCGGGTATCCAAAAATCTAAAACATTTAAAAAATAATTTTTTTCCATTTTTTTTATTTATTTAAAATCATAATCCACATTCTTTAATAAAACTTAAAAAAAATTTTTTAAGAAAACTTTAAATCAAAATCCACATTCTTTAATAAAACTTAAATTTTTTTTTTTCCATTTTTTGTATAAACATATAAAATATTTAAGAAAAATTGAAAAAAAAAATATCTAAATTTCGGATACTCGGGTATTCGAAATATCCCGAATTTTGAATATTGTTATCCGAATCCGAAATTCCGGATATCCGAATTTCGGGTATCCGAAATGTTCAAGTATTAAGGATCGGGTTTTCGGATACATGGTCGGGTTCGGATAATTTTGAACACCTATGACCCACTTATTTGGTTTATGAAAAAGTATGATGTATCATGTTTGACTTGAAAATTGAAGAATCTCAATCCTATAAAGAAATGCATGTGTTTATTAAAACAAAAAGAGTTTAGGGGTCGCCAAATATTTATTAAATGTATAATTTGGTTGTACTATCATTAATACTAGATTATTGACTCGTGATAGCAGTCTTTGCTTTCTTCACAGTGCACCATTAGATCGTCCGAATTGTAAGGAATTTCACACTTGCAATACCTTCAAATAACTGGAAAAAAAAACTAATTAGTTCTTAGTGTATCCTTAGCAACATATCATCTAATTGAATAAATTGACAGAAACTTAAAGAGGATTTACACAGCAACACAATCAGAGCACGGGTAGCAACTTTACACTCAAACCGACAAAAAAAAGTCTCCAACTCCCACATTATCAATTTTTGTATAATTCTTAAAGCTATGAACAATACACTTCCCTTCAATCGTATGAGAAGTCTGAAAATCATTATGATCGATCTGATAAAAACAGCTTGTTAAGACCATGAAATGGTGGCCTGCGTCCTAGTGATTCTCATAGCCTGTAATACCACCCTCAGCCTAACCTTCACATTACTCTGGTGACCAGAGTCCAGTTTTCAACTCGAGCAATCACAAGCTGTCAAAACAAGTCCAAATTGCAATAGGTTAACCACTTTAACATAGAAATCTAGAATCTGTAGCTATTAAACAAAAATATATAGTTCACAACCGCAAGCTGTCAAAAGAAGTCCAAATTACAAACAATTGACGATTTTAACCTAGATATCCAGAATGAACATGTATAGCTAACTACACAAACACACGTTGGAGCTGATAGACAAAAAATATACCGTCCGTAGTACTAGAAAGCTGTCAAATCAAGTTCAAATTACAATAAGTTAACGATTTCGACCTAGAATTCTAGAATGAACATATATAACTTGCAGCTGTTAAACAGAAAAATTACATTTCACAATCGTAAGCTGTAAAAAAGTCCAAATTTCGATCAGTTAACGAGTTAACCTAGACATCTAGATTGAACTTGTATGGTTTGTCCAAATTTTACCGTTAGCGTCGAAGGGTTGTTAAGTGTCAAAAACATATATATTTGTCTTCAACATTAACCAATAATTTTTTCAAATAAGTTATTCATATTTTATTTAGCGTATATCATTTTTCTTAAATAGTTATAATAATATTATTTTTGTTTTAAACTAATACTTAAACATTTAATATAGAGGATGTAACATAGTAATAAGTATATATGTATCATATTACATTACATTACATATATACTATATATGAACCACATAAAGGTTAATTAATAATCAAAAAATGATATTTCAAACTTTTAAATAAAAAAAGAATGGTCCAGATTAAATTTGGGTTTTAAGTTGTCGGTTTTTGGGATTTTGATCAAGTCTTGTGTATTCCTACGATTTTGGCATAATTCAGATCTAAAACGTTTTCAATATTCAATAATCTAGTATTAATAGTACAACCAAATTATACATTTAATAAATAATTGGTGACCCGTAAAGTCTTTTTATTTTAATAAATACATGCATTTCTTTATAGGATTGATATGAGATTCTTCATTTTTCAAGTCAAACATGATACATCATATTTTTTCATAAACCAAATAAGTGGGTCATATGTGTTCAAAATTATCCAAACCCGACCATGTATCCGAAAACCCGATCCGTAATACCCGAACATTTTGGATACCCGAAATTCGGATATCCGAAATTTCAGATTCGAATAACAATATTCAAAATTTTGGATATTTCGAATACCCGAATATCCGAAATTTTGATTTTTTTTTAAAGTTTTCTTAAATATTTTATATGTTTATACAAACTTTGTTGATTTAGTTAATTAGTTTACATAGTTTATAAAAATATTCAAGATTTTTATTAAAGAATGTGTTTATGATTTTAAATAAATAAAAAAGATGGAAAAAAAATATTTTTTAAATGTTTATAGTTTTTTGGATACCCGAAATATCCGAAATTTTCGGGTTCGAATTTCGTATCAAAATCTCTATCCGAAATTTCGGATACCAAATTTCCGAATATCCGAATTTGAACAGACCTAGCATGTTGCAAGTAAACTTGGTCATACAAATTATCTAAAATATATTTATGAAAGAACATGATTGTCATGTTTAACTTGAAAATGAAAAAATCTTAATCCTTCTTTATAAACCAAACTTCAGTAATACAAATAGACAAATAAATAATAATAAAAAAAATAGTTATTTTTATTCCAAATATATTTAGCTTTATTCATTTTATCATCTTCGACACTTTTATAGTTAAGTTACAAGTACTTTAGTTTTGACTTATTGTTCAAGTTTTTATATGTTTATATAAGCACAAGATGTATTTTATTATTTTTAGTTTGAATAAGAATTATAATTCATTAAAACTAGTAAGAAGCTAAAAGTTACAAAATATCAAATAAAATCTGGAACAAAAGAATCAACCTACAATAAACGACTTACAAAATAAATTTCCTTAAACATAAACAAGGTTTCATATCTGGAAAAAAGAAAGACCAAAAAATGTAACATAACACATTTTGATAATTGAGGATATTTAAAAAAAATGAAACTAAGAGTATTAAGAAATCTAACTTGTACTAATAAATGATTTTTAACAAAAATTAAGTTTTATAACTTATTTACAAGTAGAAAATATATGAAATAATGTATCTCGTTTTTCTTCTAAAACTCGTCACAAGTGAGAGCAAATAGTATCACAATATTAAAGTTCAACCATATCTCAAAATCAATGCTCTAAACGTCATTTTAACTTGCTACTGTTTTATAACAAATCACTTTTTAAGACAAATTTGATTTTGTAATCTTTTTTTTTTGTCAAATTTTGTATACGTACCCTTAGTTAGCAAAATTAGTATTTTGTGTTATCTTTTTTAACATTTTTCCCATTAACAGTAACAGATATTTTCTCATATTATAGTTAATTAACTTGACCTTCCATTAAATATTACCTTTCATTTTGATATGTCCACGAGCATATGGTATACTTAGTCACAAAGAAAATCCATATCTTACCCAAAATGGTGTCTTCCAATTAGTCTATATTAAGCAAAATGTGACGATTTTGATATAATTTTAAGTAAATAAAGCGGTAACAAATTTTATCTTTATTTGCTTTTGCTTTGATGTTATCGTTTATCCATGGTGTTGTGGAGTTCATCCACAAAAGGGCAATACATTTATAGCAATTAATCTTTTACTTGGGTGGTATTTATCTCTTTTAATAAAGTATTTTTATGATGGCCACATCGATAAAGAAAGAACAAAATAAACCGTGAATTTGAGGATGTTAAGACGATTCATTAAGCTCTCTCACTCTTTATATAGGGGAAAAGTGTTTGAGTCCTACTCTAAATCGATGATGAAACCTCTAAACCGATTAAAGTTTACTTTGAGCTTGTAGGCCTAGGGTTTGACATACATCTTCCTATTCCTATTTATAAGTAGTCGCAATTAAACAAAAATTAATGTAGTCGCAAGTAAACAAAAAATGTACATTTACGATTCAATTGTTTTCTATATTTGTCGTGTTATCACGAGTCAATAATCTTTTATTAATGATAGTACAACAAAATTATACATTTAATAAATATTTGGTGACCCGTAAACTCTTTTTATTTTAATAAATACATGCATTTCTTTATAGGATTGATCTGAGATTCTTCAATTTTCAAGTTAAACATGATACATCATATTTTTTCATAAACCAAATAAGTGGGTCATAGGTGTTCAAAATTATCCAAACCCGACCATGTATCCGAAAACCCGATCCGTAATACCCGAATATTTTGGATACCCGAAATTTCAGATTCGAATAACAATATTCAAAATATTGGATATTTCGAATACCCGAATATCCGAAATTATGATTTTTTTTAAGTTTTCTTAAATATTTTATATGTTTATACAAACTTTGTTGATTTAGTTAATTAGTTTACAAAAATATTCAAGATTTTTATTAAAGAATGTGTTTATGATTTTAAATAAATAAAAAAAATGGAAAAAATATTTTTTAAATGTTTTTAGATTTTTGGATATCCGAAATATCCGAAATTTTCAGGTTCGAATTTCGTATAGTCAAAATCTCTATCCGAAATTTCGGATACCAATTTTCCAAATATCCGAATTTGAAGAGACCTAGCATGTTGCAAGTAAACTTGGTCATACAAATTATCTAAAATATATTTATGAAAGAACATGATTGTCATGTTTAACTTGAAAATGAAAAATTCTTAATCCTTCTTTATAAACCAAACTTCAGTAATAAAAATAGACAAATAAATAATAGTAAAAGAAATAGTTATTTTTATTCCAAAATATATTTAGCTTTATTCATTTTATCATCTTCGACACTTTTATAGTTAAGTTACAAGTATTTAGGTTTGACTTACTGTTCAAGTTTTTATATGTTTATATAAGCACAAGATGTATTTTATTATTTTTAGTTTGAATAAGAATTATAATTCATTAAAACTAGTAAAAAGCTAAAAGTTACAAAATATCAAATAAAATCTGGAACAAAAGAATCAACCTACAATAAACGACTTACAAAATAAATTTCCTTAAACATAAACAAGGTTTCATATCTGGAAAAAAGAAATACCAAAAAGTATAACATAAAATACACGTTTTGATAATTGAGGATATGTAAAAAAAAAAAAAAACTAAGAGTATTAAGAAATCTAACTTGTACTAATAAGGATTTTTAACAAAAATTAAGTTTTATAACTTATTTACAAGTAGAAAATATATGAAATAATGTATATCGTTTTTTTTCTAAAACTCGTCACAAGTGAGAGCAAATAGTATCACAATATTAAAGTTCAACCATATCTCAAAATCAATGCTCTAAAGGTCATTTTAACTTGCTACTGTTTTATAACAAATCACTTTTTAAGACAAATTTGATTTTGTAATCTTTTTTTTTTTGTCAAATTTTGTATACGTACCCTTAGTTAGCAAAATTAATATTTTGTGTTATCTTTTTTAACATTTTTCCCATTAACAGTAAAATTTATATTTTCTCATATTATAGTTAATTAACTTGATCTTCCATTAAATATTACCTTTCATCTTGATATGTCCACGAGCATATGGTATATATCCTTAGACACAAAGAAAATCCCTATCTTACCCAAAATGGTGTCTTCCAATTAGTCTATATTAAGCAAAATGTGACGATTTTGATTTAATTTTAAGTAAATAAAGCGGTAGCAAATTTTATCTTTATTTGCTTTTGCTTTTTAATGTTATCGTTTATCCATGGTGTTGTCGAGTTCATCCACAAAAGGGCAATACATTTATAGCAATTAATCTTTTACTTGGGTGGTATTTATCTCTTTTAATTGAGTATTTTTATGATGGCCACATCGAAAAAGAAAGAAGAAAATAAACCGTTAATCTGAGGATGTTAAGACGATTCATTAAGCTCTCTCACTCTCTATATAGGTGAAGAGTGTTTGAGTCCTACTCTAAATCGATTATGAAACCTCTAAATCGATTAAAGTGACTTTACTTTGAGCTTCTAGGGCTAGGGTTTAGGCATTCGTATTCCTATTTCTATTTATATGTATCATATATATGTTTTGTATTAAAGCAAGGAATAAACAATAAACGTTTCACCATGCTTTACATATGAGAACATATAATTTGAAAGTTTGCAACAAATAGTAAAACAATTTAAGTTCAAATATCATATTTAAAAATCAAATAAAGTACATGACTATGCAATGACTCAAACCTAAATTTTTTTTTAACTAAAAATGCTAATTTGGGTAAAAGGCTATTGTTCAAAAGCCTTGTGATCAAGTATTTATGGAAAAGTATAACTCGGTCGAATAGAAAGATGGGGTGATATAAAGAGAATTTTACACTAATTAATAGAAACATATAACTTTTCAATAATGTGATCAAGTTTTCTTCATGCTTGGTTACTTAGAAACCAAGACTTCGAGTTTGATCTTTCTTTAATTCAATAAATTACTAAGAACACTACAATGGATAATTGTAGCAAAAGAAGATAATTAAGAGTAAGAATATTTTCTTTAATTAGTGAAGATGGTATAAGTGAAGAAAAAGTTGAAAAAATGTAGGTCTTTTCATAATCCATTGACACATCATGGTCTGTCCTGAAAATACAGGAGCCATGCGAATTTTAAAAGTTGTCCTTTATAAAAGTACCATTTGGATATAAATATTTTTGTTTTTTATTAAGTTGTTACGTATATTTCTAATATATAATAAAAGATGAGTCTTAAATGTCACATGGCGAAGTAAGATCCGTTGGATGGATTTACCTCTTCGATGTCAGCCGTTAGATCAGATTGATAATTTCATCAAAAATTATTTTCGTTTTACACCCTCTTACAATACATAATTACATTCTCTCTTTTATTTAATCTCTACTCAAATAAAAAACATAATTATAATTTATTTATAGAATCGTTCAATTTAGACTATAATTTACCTTATCATTATTCTAAAATCTCCTAATACAATATATCAAAACATGTGTATAAAAATAAATGCGTATATGTTATTATAACTATAAACAACATGTGTATAAACGTAAAAGTATATATATATATATATGTTATACGTACAACACTATTTTCTCATAATAAATTAAAATCTACATAAACATAAATTTTATGATTCAATTTTTTTTTTACGCGCTATCGCGGGACAATAATCTAGTATATATATATTTTATTGTTAGAAAATAGTGTTGTACGTATAATACATAATATAGACTTTTACGTTTATACACATGTTGTTTATAGTTATAATAACATATACACATTTATTTTTATACACATGTTTTGATATACTGTATTGGGAGATTTTAAAATAATTATAAGGTAAATTATAGTCCAAATTGAACGATTCTATAAATAAATTATAACTATGTTTTTTATTTGAGTAGAGATTAAATAAATGAGAGAATATAATTATGTATTGTAAGAGGGTGTAAAACGAAAATAATCATTGATGACATCATCAATCTGATCTAATGGCTGACATCAAAGAGGTTAATCCATCCAACGGATCTTACTTCGCCATGTGGCATTTAAGGCCCCTTTTATATATATATATATATATATATATATATATATATATATATATATATATATATATATATATATATATATATATATATATATATATATATATATATATATATATATATAAGTTTATTGGCTGGCCCTCTCAAACCCGTGTCACTTTTGTGACCGACCGACCCAGCATGCACGAAGTCTTGGTCCCGTTAAAACACCCTTGCTGAAAGAGCCACGAGCATTGGTAGAAAATCTTTTTGGAAGGTCACCCACCCCAATTCTAGGTTTCAAACATGTGATCTTCCAAACAAAGGTGACATGTGATAACCATTGAGGAAAGCCTCAAGGTCTTATATATATATACATACGAATAGCAAAAAATATGGAGCCCTTCCAACCTCGAGGCTTCGTGCGGTCACACACCCTACACGTGCTTCGGACCGACCATGCACAATACCACAATGTATAATTTGCATGAATAACAATTAACGTGTTACCAAAGAGTTTGTAACATGGAGTGACTCATAGACTTAAAACTCGTAGTTTCAAGTCCCGTAAAAAATAATACGTGTGGTTAAAAGTGTGGTGTGAATTTAGTATTTTAATTTTCTAAAGAAAAATAAAAATTCGCAGGCCGACTACATTCTCCTTGACAAGAATTGAACTTCATAAGAAGTCATTATATACATGTCTAAATTGAAGTTTATATTAGAGTATATAGGATGTAAATGAGAAAATTTGAGAAATTGAGAATTGAATCTAAAGGGAGATTAATTGATGGGTCTGGTTTCTCTAAAAAAGAAAAATTCAAGAAGGATTTAAGCTAAGGTTCCTATTACATGAAGAAGTGAACTTTTAAAAATAATACACTTTCACATGAGGATAGAAAAAAAAAAGTTGTCAACATTTGTCTATAAATACTATAGTGTGCACTCTAAGACCTTCACCATCTACAACTCCTCTTGCATAATCTCTTAAGGTTGTTTTCATCCATCCCTTTCCCTTTTTTCTTTTCTTATTTCTCATAGAGAAAAAAAAAATGGAGACGATGATTATGAATCTACTAAACATATTGTTACTTACTTCTTCGGTTTTCGCTGCCTCGCCAACTGATCAACAACGAAAGGTTCGTTACTTACTCCATAAAAGTTCTTATCTGTGGGGTGGATATGGCCCAAGGACAAGTCCATTCGGTACAAGTTAATATTATGTCCTATCATATATTATGCATGTTCATCTCAAATTTATACTTGACACTGAAATATGATTATTGAACAACCAAGAATTCTATAGATCTCATGCTAACTTTTGCAGATTCATATTGTATACCTTGGATCTCTACCGGAAGGGGAATATTCGCCTTTCTTACATCACTCTGAAATAATCAAACAAGTCATTGATCCCAGGTACTTCGTATATCTTTACTATAAAATTTAGATATGAAAGAATTTTAGTTCTTAATATTTCTTCGAATAACCAGTTTTGCAAGTAAAGCTTTAATAAGAAGCTTCGGAAGAAGTTTCAATGGGTTCGTTGTGTATCATATCTATCGGAAGAAGAGCAACAAAAGATGGCTAGTAAGTTTATTCAATCGTATTAGCTAGTCAAATAATGATCAAATTTTATTCGTGCTGGTATTTATGCGTGCATTTATACTTAAAAATGATATCAAGGGTCTTCGGATAATTAGTATTTTTATCACTTTAACAAGTTTTGATGTTCATCTGTTGAACACTTCATTTAGGTCTTGATGGGGTACTCTCTGTGTTTCCTAGTCAAAATCTCCTTCCGCAAACAACCAGGTCATGGGACTTCTTGGGTTTTGGAAGAAAAGTTGAACGAAAACTTGCTGTAGAAAGCGATATAATAATAGGAGTCATCGATAGTGGAATCTGGCCAGAGTCCGAGAGTTTTAGCGATGAAGGCCTTAGCGCTATTCCAAAAAAGTGGAAGGGAGAATGTGCAGGTGGTAAAAATTTCACCTGTAACAAGTAAGTTCGCCTTTTAACTTTAAGATCAAAGCCATAGCCTTATTTTGAAGCAGAATTATGTCTAATATATCTATACATATCTCTTGTCCTCGTCATTTCCAGTTTAAAGATCAAGCAATTAGTTTGGTTTTACTTAATCTATTAGTGTAGTTTATCTGTTGAACTGAATATTAGCGTTAGCGGGTTTAGCCTTATTAGCCCATTATAGACAAATGAGCAAGGAGTTTAACGTAGCCGATCATCGAACTAAGTAAACCTTCAATATCAAGATATGTCTAGCTTGAACCCATGATAATGCAATGAGTTGGTGTTTGGTGACATAAACCATAATAATGATTCACGTTTGATAAAATTTTAAACTTTATATTAAAATGTTTACATACTATTCTATTATGCAACTGATATGAATGCTAATATAACAACTCCTTTCAAAAATAAAATTTCGTGAAACATTATACGACTTTATGTTCTTGAAGTAGATTTTGAAACTAAAAACTTTAATTGCTTGCAAACCTTAGGAAGATTATTGGAGCTCGTTCTTATAGCCACCAAGCGGCGAACATTTCTGCTAGAGATAAGGATGGCCATGGCACTCATGTTGCATCGATTGCAGCCGGAAAGGAAGTGAAAGACTCACACTTTTATGGGTTAGCACGAGGAGTATCTAGAGGGGGTGTTCCCTCTGCAAGGATCGCTGCTTAGAAAGTTTGTGAAGATTCTTGTCAAGATATAGATATAATGGCAGCTTTTGAGGATGCCATAGCAGACGGAGTTGACATTATATGTATTTCACTTGGGCAAAACGCTCCAGTTGATTTGACCTCCGACCCGGTTGCAATTGGTGCTTTTCATGCAATGGAGAGTGGTATACTAACAGTTAGTGGTGCTGGAAATTTTGGTCCTAGAATGTTTTCTGTCCGCAGTAGTGCTCCATGGATCTTAAATGTGGCCGCAAGTGATATCGATAGAAGAATAGTCAATAAAGTCCTTCTTGGGGATGGTTCAGTTCTTGTGGTGAGTTTCATGATAATTTTTTGAGTTCGACACATTTGGAGTAGCATTATTTTAATTAATGAACCAAATTATGTGTTATAGGGCACGTCCATTAATACTTTCTCGTCCGGCAAAGGAGAATTGCCTCTTGTTTACGGAAAAGAGGTGACAAACAACTGCTCTGAAATGGATGCAAGGTAGGTTTCCTAGAGCGTTATTATTAATTAAATCATACTAAGACAAGGTAAATTGGCCTAAATAACCCACCGTGGTGGAGGTTCGACCATGAGATGACAATGAGTCTCCACACCGTCTTATGGTTATCTATACAAGAAGATAAGGAGACATATACAGCAACTAAACCACATTTTCTTTTATAGGAGGTGTTCTATAGAGTGCTTAGAAAGTAGCCGAGTTCATCAAAAAGTAGTTATGTGTGATAGCTATGTCAGCATAGAGTCAGTAACAAGAGCCGGAGCTGGTGGTTGCATCTTACCAAATCCGGGAATCAATTTTCTGGATCACGAGAGATTGCCAGTTGCTTTCCTAAGTACAAATGACATCAACTTGATCAAAACTTACAAAAATTCTACAAAGTAATGATCTTTTCTGTTAAATCTTTTAGCATTATTGTAATATATAGATATAATAACAACTCTGATGGTTACTCGTTGTTCAAACAGAAATCCGGAAGCTAAAATTTTCAAAAGTGAAGCTATCAGCAACCCAACTGCTCCTCATGTGGCTTCCTTTTCCTCCCGCGGACCGAGCTTGTTTTCACCTGATATTCTCAAGGTACTTTTCTTTAATCATTTAGGCATTTAGCACTTATGATGATCATAGGAAATAAATTGTAAAAATGTTAAGGAGAACCAAAGAATCCAACCTGGGTCGTTGGTATATGATCTGGTAAGCTACCTTTTATTGGTTGATATTTTTTTGAAACGGTATAACGAATAAACTGATAAAGTATGTCTACAACGAGGTTTGAACTACCAACCAAGAGGTCGGAAGGTACTACTCATACACCGCTACTACACTGCTAGACAACAAGCGTGTTGTTTTACACGTGGATATTAATTATATACTAATTGTTTTCTTAGTACATTATCAAATAAATTTAAATTATGTACTTTAAACAACTTTGCATTACTAATTTCATTATACTGAATGATTAAACATGCTATGTTATTATAGCCAGATGTAACAGCACCTGGGGTCGAAATTCTAGTTGCTTTTTCACCATTGGCTGAACCATCTTGGACCTCTTCGGACAAGAGGTCTGTGAAGTTCAATATACTGTCAGGGACCTCCGTGGCTTGCCCACACGTTGTTGCTGCCGCTGCTTATGTCAAATCTTTTCACCCTACGTGGTCACCTTCAGCTATTAAATCTGCCCTAATGACTACGGGTATATATATCTTCACTTTATGTGAAAATGATGTGCGTTGCTAGTAACACACATCTTGTGTGCAACTGTGAGTCACAAGATGAATGGTGCTAGCATAACAGATCATTTCCTCTCTCTTTACATCTTATTTTCAATAAAAATGAATAATATTAATCGTGAAGTTAGCGACTACTAATGATAGGCTCAATCAATCAGACCCATTGAAAAGGTTGTCTCAATTCTTTTTGTTTGAACTGTCCCTACAGCATCAAAAATGGACCCTAAAAGTAATTTTGGTGCTGAAAACGCATATGGGTCTGGACACATCAATCCTGTAAAGCAATAGATCCAGGGCTTGTCTACGAAACGTCTAAAAATGACTACAAGAAGATATGGTGTCACTTATCAGAAGGTTTTGGAACTTCGACTAATGTGAATGGTAGTTGTCCGTTGGACTTGAAACTAACAGAAATCAATTATCCCTCAATGGCAGTTCAAGTGCAACCGGAATTAGCATTTGTGGTATTTTTTCCTAGAGTTGTGACAAATGTGGGTCTAGCTAATTCAACATATGTTGCATCGATAAAAGGAAACTCTAAGATGCATATCGTTGTTAAACCCAACAACCTAAACTTCACATCACATAACCAGAATATATCCTTTGTTGTGACTGTCAGAGGACTAATAGAGTCATCACTAGCAACTGAGAGTGCATCGTTAGTGTGGACAGACGGAACTCACAAAGTGCGTAGTCCTATTGTTGTGAATACAGGGACCGCAGTCTCTCGTGGAGAAGGACCGACACCGCCAAATAAATTACAAAGGTTGAAAGACATTTTGGCGGTGTGGGTCCTTCTCCACGAGAGACTACCGTCCCTGTATTCACAACAATAGGACTACGCACTTTGTGAGTTCCGTCTGTCCACACTAACGATGCACTCTCAGTTGCTAGTTATGACTTGATTAGTCCTCTGACAGTCACAACAAAGGATATATTCTGGTTATGTGATGTGAAGTTTAGCTTGTTGGGTTTAACAACGATATGCATCTTAGAGTTTCCTTTTATTGAAGCAACATATGTTGAATTAGCTAGACCCACATTTGTCACAACTCTAGGAAAATATACCAAAAATACTGATTTCGGTTGCACTTGAACTGCCATTGAGGGATAATTGATTTCTATTAGTTTCAAGCCCAATGGACAACTACCATACACATTAGTCGAAGTTCCAAAACCTTCTGATAAGTGACACCATATCTTCTTGTAGTCATTTTTAGACGTTTCGTAGACAAGCCCTGGATCTATTGCTTTTACAGGATTGATGTTGTAGATTTGAAGCTGATACTCCTCACCCTCTCAACTCACTAATACGAGATAACTACTGGTAATGCTTGATTTATTAACATAGAAATGTACCCTATATATAGTCTTTACAATGCATAAACGTTGAACTAAAAACTAGGAACAAATACTACCCATGACTTTCCACAAGAACCGGTACATGACCCTCAACAACTCTAATACTTGGTCAAATGAAATACCAATTCAAACTACTAAACTAATACATGCAGACTTAGTAAACTAGAACCATTTCAGCCATGCATGCAAACCCTTTACATAAACACATAAACGATTAATCCAACATTCACCCCCTTAATCGTTTATGTCGTTCACATTAATGTTCAAGACCTTTCCGGGATACCCGACCATCACCTCGGTCACATCCAAAGTCTTATCTAGCTCAACCGCTTTTGATTATTCACAACACATGTAACATGTACCATGGCATCCCTTTGGACACGTTCATTACCATCGTGACTTCTGCTGGACTCACGACCTCCTCCCGGCCACGTCCAAAGCCTCCTGATTTGAACTTCTACCGCCATCAGTGACGAAGCTTTGTTGGGGCCAAAAGGGGTTCCGGCCCCCCGTAAGTTCGAGATTTTCGTAAAATTTGTGTTATATTCGTACAATTTTGAAAAATTCGTAAAGTTTTTATATGTAATATTTCGAATCGAATGATTTTCGCCCCCCCTTCCGCCACCTCCAAGCTCCGTCCCTGACCGCCATAATGTTAACACGGTGTTGCTTCTCCTTTCTCTTCTTGTCTTGACATCCACACCTTTGCCGATCAATGCTACTCCGTGTGACTCTTCCACCGAAGAAGAAAACAAGGTAACCACCACCTTTTTCGTCTTCTAATACCTGCAACACGAACCAAACTCAAAGCCTCCTGCTTTGATTTCCTTTGCTCGTCTTTTCCGCGCCTTCGGTTAATCACACTAACATGTCATCAAGTATGGAACATGCTTCCAAGACTTCTGATCATAACATCGATCACAGCCCTAGCATCTTCACTTAACCTTGTTCCGAGAGTACTTTTCCACCGATCAAGAAAACAAAGCCACCCGCTTCTAACGTTTTCTTACATGCTAAACGAACAAAATCCAAAGCCAACTGCTTTGATGGATCCTTCATGTTCGCTTTTTCACGCACCTCCGTTGATTAGACTCTTATCACGAACAGGAAGATCATAGGTAGCATCACCCCCCATCGTCCCTTAAAGACAAGACACGGTTCTCTGGTGCGTCCGCCCCGAAGGGCTACACCTTCTCTTGAAACCGACTCTCAAACCGTCTTTAATCGAACGAAGCTCTGATACCAAATGTAGATTTGAAGCTGATACTCCTCACCCTCTCAACTCATTAATACGAGATAACTACTGGTAATGCTTGATTTATTAACATAGAAATGTACCCTATATATAGTCTTTACAATGCATAAACGTTGAACTAAAAACTAGGAACAAATACTACCCATGACTTTCCACAAGAACCGGTACATGACCCTCAACAACTCTAATACTTGGTCAAATGAAATACCAATTCAAACTACTAAACTAATACATGCAGACTTAGTAAACTAGAACCATTTCAGCCATGCATGCAAACCCTTTACATAAACGATTAATCCAACAGATGTGTCCAGACCCATATGCGTTTTCAGCACCAAAATTACTTTTAGGGTCCATTTTTGATGCTGTAGGGACAGTTCGAACAAAAAGAATTGAGACAACCTTTTCAATGGGTATGATTGATTGAGCCTATCATTAGTAGTCGCTAACTTCACGATTAAGATTATTCATTTTTATTGAAAATAAGATGTAAAGAGAGAGGAAATGATCTGTTATGCTAGCACCATTCATCTTGTGTGGTCTAACTCACAGTTTCAGACAAGATGTGTGTTACTAGCAACACACGTCATTTTACCATAAAGTATCTTTGGAATTGCTTTTATGTTGTTATGAACACGTCTAATGCGGACCCTTTGGCGCTACGGCAACGAGATGTGGTGTTCGACTAATCAATCCTAAAAGACGTGGTAGCGATAATCTAGATGGAAACAGATTGAATGGAATTGCAATTCAAAATCATCCCTCTCAATCACTTTGTATCTCGTTATTATGATCTTTTTGAGTAAATGACTCATTTTGAGCATGTAAATGTCCATAACATTACGTCACGTGTTTGGTGATACTTTATCCAATTTTTAAATTGTCATAAGACTAATTTAATATTTTTCATTATCGTAATAAAGACTAAATGGTAGGCTTTTAACTTCCACACAAATCAGAATAGAAAGGAAAACAAAAAAAAACTAATTAAAGATCCGACTTGTGTAAAACTTCACCCGAATTAACTTGTGAATCATATGAAAAAGTACTAATCCGGTTGTATATGTATTTTGAACTAACAATCACTTATTTCAATATAAATAAGCGGACACAAATAACGATAAAAAGTAACGAGTTTCATCCCATTAATTTGTTATGAAGCTTTCGTCAAGGAGAACGTAGCTTATTTGCTATAACTATCCATTGTTGTCTTCGTAGTAATTTATTGAATAGATGAAAGATAAAACTCGAAATATTGGTTTCTAAGTAACCATCCATGAAAAAAACTTGATCACATTATTCAAAAGTTATATGTTTCGATTAATATATCATCTCCCTCTTTCTATTCCACCGAGTTATACTTTTCCATAAATACTTGATCACAAGGCTTTTGAACACTAGCCTTTTACCAAAATTAGCAAAAAAAATTAAAAAAAGTTATGGGTTTGAGTCATTGCATAGTCATGCACTTTATTTGATTTTTATATATGATATTTGAACTCAAATTGTTTTACTATATATTTGTTGCAAACTTTTAAAATTTGTTCTCATATGTAAAGAATGGTAAAAATTTTATTGCTTATTCCTTGATGTATGTCTAAACCCGAGGGCCTAGAAGCTCAAACTAAAGCAACTATAATCGGTTTAGAGGTCTCCCGACTGATTTAGAGTAGGACTCCAACGCTCTTCACCTATATAAAGAGTGAGGGAGCTTAATGAGAGTTATATTACCATCCTTAAATTCACGGTTTATTTTCTTCTTTCTTTTTCGATATCGCATCATAAAAGTACACAATAAAGAGAGATAAATACCACTCAAGTAAAAGATTAATTCCTATAAATGGATTGCCCTTTTGTGGATGAACTCGACAACACCATGGATATATAAACGATAACATCAAAGCAAAAGCAAAAGCAAAAGCAAATAAAGATTAAATTTGCTACCCCTTTACTTCAAATTAAATCAAAATCGTCACATTTGGCTTAAAATAGACTAACTTTGAAGACACCATTTGAATAAAAAGAAAACTTGTGAGCATGAAATTAGAAGATATCTTTAGTGGGATAGACAACTCCAAATACTTTAATAGCTTTTTACCATTCAAATCATCATGGTAATTCATAATTGGATATGATACTGAAAATGAAAAGTGGAACAAATTTAAAAGAATTCTCAATCCATTAAAACATAAACTTAGAAATAATTTAACATCGTTATTTAAAAAGTGTCCTAGGTGGATACTTTTAAAACTCGCCATGTCAAGCAATAACATCAACGATAAGTCCCTTTTATTAAAGAAAGTAAGAGTAGATATACTAACTCTCAAGATTTTTGTTTTAAAAGAAAAGAAGACCATGTAATTAAATGGGTTTATAGTCTAGTCTATTAATATAACTAAAAAGGAATAATATAAGCATGACAATTCTCTACAATTGCTAAATAAATTAATGAGAAATTTGTATCCGCGCGTTACGATATATATTAGAAACTGTATATTAATAAATATTCAAGAACAAAATTTTAACAGTTAAAATTTACAAAATATAGCAAATAAAAGAGTCGAACTTGAGTCTCTAAAAAAAACAAAACATGATCCATATCAACAACTCGGACAACTAACTCTTTAGTTCTAACTTTGCTACATATTATGTATGTGTTAATTAGTATTTTTGAAATATATATGGTGATGGAGGAAGTAGAACGTGAGTCTCTTACGTATTGACAATGTGTTTCAACCATTCAAACAACAACCAATTTAGTAATAGTTTTTGTTTTAAAAAACAAAATGGGTGAACAAATTTTATACAATTAATTGAATAAAAATAAAAACTAAATTAAAACATGACATTTTATTAATTATCGTAATTCAAAAGACGAACAAATTTGTTCACATCATATTACTTATCTCTATGTATATAATGTTTCGATAAAGAAATTAAAGAAAACTATGTAACTAAATATTTATTTAATGAAATTATGATTATGCATTTGTTGAATTAACGTTTCATACGTTATAAAAAATGACGTAATTCAACAATTAATTATCTTAATTAATATCCTTTTGAATTCACTTAATTTCATTTACTTGTAGCATTACAAACGCGTATTATAACACTTCCTGTTTCGTATATATATACTAAACTTACTTTTGCACACTAATATTATTTTCATCAAAATGAAGTTCGGTTGTGTTTTAGTTATCAACTTGATTATGGTGACTATTCTAACAAGCAAAGTTAATTCCCAAACGAATTGTGATATTATTGTTGTCGGTCCTTGCTCTCAAGCAATCGAAGACCCTAGTACATTCCCAAGTTCACAATGTTGTGATGCGTTGAGTAGAAACATAGGGTGCCTTTGTATCTATCAACGTCATTACCCTAACATTGGTGGGATTGCTCGTTTGTGCGGAACTGGTTGGGATGGCTTTTGTCCCTCGGATGTTGTTAATGTTAAATCTCCGCTTAACGTGTAATATTTTGATGTAATCTCAGTTGCATTTAATATGCAAGTCCTATTAATATATGTTTATACGACACTTATCTATAGATGTGATATTATGAAACACAATAAGATGCTCTTTCCGACCATGTTGTCTTTTAAGCTATTCTTCCGCGTTGTCCATGCCCCTCCTTCGTTTCAACGTTTCTTCAACTTTCTATGTCTTTCTTCTTACGGATTTAAGCATTAATTCTGTCCAACATGTAAGCTTGACCGGGTTCTCATAGCTATTATGACGACACCCGCCATTAGAAAATTTCTTTGATTATTAAAAAAGTATTCATGAAAATAACTTTGTTGTATACATACATTATACATATACGTTATGCTGGAACGAGCCTTAACTTTATTGAATTCATATCTTTTATATGACGTTATGCTGGAACGAGCCAGCTCCTCTAAGGACTAATGACCCAAATAAGTACCAAAAATCATATCATTGTTCCTGTATACATCATTTATTTGATCCTAGATGATGATCATCGCACCCTCTCGGTACAATTGCTTAAGGTGGTGGGATATATTACAGTGAAAAGTATGGTTACAACAACCGTGATCCTCAACGAGATCTTGTTTTTATATTTTATAAACAAATCAGCTGTTTTGGATATAAATAAAGCAAACGGAGAACGCGCCAAAAAAATCTACACAAGATCGTGTTTTTAATCAAACCAAGATGATCATACGAGTCTTTTTACTCATATCTAAACATAATACTTCTCTCTTTTGTGCATACAAATAAATTACATTGATGCATAGATTGGATGAATGTCAAATTGGACCCTATATAGTTACTTTCCGAGGACCTAAACTTATAACTACCTAACTTTGCATTTGATAACTTGACAAAATTTAACAATTTGGCACCACGCGTACAGCTTAAGACAAACTTCATGATGTTTGAGAAAACTATCCACCGTCTTATAATGATAAGTTTTGAATCGTCAGTTCCTTAAGAGAACTCGCTAATCTCTGGAATACCTTCAGTTTATGACCCACTTTATCCTGCACAAATCATGGAACAAATAAGTTTACTCGTTAAAAATTTTAAATATAGTTTCGGTTTTGGTAGAAGTCTACTATAATTTTTTTCCCCTTTCCGTACCTCTTTTAGCACTTCAAGTCTTTCTAGAATCGGAAGAAGTTTTGAACAAAATGAATTTAGGTCTTCTTGGGCTTCACCGTAAGTAAGTGCCTTAACAGCTTGACTAGAATCAGATAACGAGCTGTCAAAAAAAAGTCAAAACTTGTTACATTTAAATGATTTAATGATAAATAATGATGCTTATAATAATCTAAAATCGATAATTACCTGTTTTGAAAATGAAAGAGAAAAATGTTGAGCAAGTTCTCTGCAAGCAGAAGCACCAGAGTTATAAGGCGGTCCCTATTTCCAGCCACCCGGCACATTTCCACCATTGCAAGGTACCTCCTGCATCAAGTAGTCCAAAAGTATCAAATACCATATATTAAAATACGTCGACCCGAAATACTTTTTCTTAAAAGATATTAGATTTTTTATTTTATTCTGTCCGACTGAAAATCTAACTATTTGAATGAAACAATTTAGAAGGTAAACATAAGCAAATCAACCCATTCAACTTCTAATTCAAACTAAAGCATAGATCCCAGTAATATATTACCTTTTCTGAATGTTGTCTGACGGTGAAACTTGATCTTCAAGAGCACACATGGTAATAATTTCATCAATTTCTTGTCGTGGAAGTTCGTTTATGTCTTGGATCTGGTGCACAAAACAAATAGATTTAGCTTTACTCGCATGGCCATCCATAAAAATAAAATAAAAAATAATGACTAGTGACCTTGTTAAGCAATAAAGATTTTTCATCCGCAGCATTTTCAAGAGCAGCGGTCACGAAGTTCAGAAAATACCCAAGCAAGCTTAATGTGGGTTGCTGTTGTGCAGCTGGTGCGCTATAATCACTTGAATTGTTGGAAACCTAGCCATATCATTTAAGTTACTATAAATGATCAAGAAAATAAATTTGATATTAAAATAGTCATTTTCTATAAATACCTGAAGTCTCAAGGATTTGTTTTTAACAAGGAAATAGAGATAAGAGCTCAGGTTAAAGCACAGACGAAATGCGCTTAACTCGGACTTCTTCTGCTTCTGGAAATCCTTCGTGGAGAGAAAAAATAATTAGATATGATGCTAATGAAAGTTTATGTCTCCAATATATGCCCATATGATATTATTAAGGCTTTGTGACTTTATCCATAAAACTTACAGATTGAGCTGAAGAAAGAAATGCAGAATCACGAGAAAAAAGAGTGTGCATTAATCCAAATAGTCCTTGAACAAAACCGTACTCGGCACCTTCCTCGTATGGCCAAACCTAAGAGTAAACAACATATGCGTAAGAAACATACAACTATGAAAAACTGGTCAAGCAGGTCGGAAGTAGCCAAAGATTAAATTATATTCAAAAGACTATTACGGTTTGGAATAATATCTTTTGTAAGCATATCTGACACACTAATTATCTATAAAAAAAATCAAAACAAACTGAAAAAAAGTTCCTGGTCAACCCAAGCCAACTCGCTGTGCTGCAACCATTACAAAATTATTTACATGTAGAAAAGAAAATCTGCTAAAGTGCAAACCTTGCTAAGGATGCCAACAACAAGGTTCATCTGTTCCATTGCCAACTCATCAGCATCAGAAACATCTTGGCGAAGAACTTGATCAAAAAGTAGTTGATGACTTTTGACAAAGTCCACTACCTCACGAACAATTTTATTCTTCACCTACACCAAAAAATTCAGTTAATACCCAAGTAAAACGAAGGAAAATATAATCTAGGTTAATACCATACATTAAAACAAAGGAAAATCCTAGATTCTACTAAACAACCTAAACAGCACCACTTTACCTCAAAAAATTCAGAAGTCTCAACCAATGAAGTCAAAGAAAAGACCAATCTAAGTGATGGAGATACAACCATTCTTTGTCTGTGAATATCAGCAAATGAATCTTTGCGAAAATTAGTGTCAAAACGCCTTAGGTTTCCCTGTGTAACGATATAAATTTAGTTTATATCACCTTTTATGATATATTAAATCAGAAAAGGATGCTAAGATGCAAAACCGACCTTGATTTGCATGTTTTGTGTCATGCATGTAGCAATATGCTCAAATGCACCCATTGTGAAAAGAATCTGAGAACCTGATTTACCATATCTGTGACTGATTCTTAATAATAAAGCAAGTTCTGCCTCAAGAGCACATAGCCGCTGTAACGGATCAGTAAAATGTGTGCTATCCTTTATAATGAAACAAAATCATCGTATTAATTGATTAATATCAAGTCAAACCGCAAAAGGCATTAGCACGGCTATAAATAAATACTGCATTCGTGAATCATAACAGACCTGATATGATGCATTGCTAATATTCGTGAGACAAGACCTCAGAAAGCCTCTACTTTGAAGTTGGCTTAAGAAAAACTTCTCTTGATCAATACAAATCAATGCATCCAGTACAAAGAGAGCCATTATCTTTCCCGATTCACTGCCTTGAGTTGCATCTTTAATGGCCTGCCAAAATTATACAAAAATAATTAAAAGATAAATAAAAGATGGGATATATCCAACACAAATAATAAGAAATGCACCAAATCTAGAATCGATTGAGCTTCTTTTCTTATAATAGACAAGTTTGCACGTGCCAGCTCAGCCTGTTCCTGGTCAATCTGAACATAAGTAAAAAATTAGTCTTCCTTTGTAATACTACTTTATTATTCATTATGAATAAATTCAGAAAACTCCTCACCTTCTCAAGATCCAAATCCCCACTCTCTTGTTCTTCCACTAACAACGATTGTAAAACAGTAGTAGGGACATCTGGATCGAGTATGTGCTGACAGTACTGGAAGTAGCTTAGAAGTAATGTGTATTGGCTAAAGTTTGAACATTTTTAACAAAAGTCAGGCATTATATAATAAACATTCATTAGCATCAAGGAGGGAAATTTTCTAGTTACAATCAATTAATCATACCGTCTCCTTAATGCTTCTGAGGTATCGTGTCTCAAGATTGCCATCATGATCTTATACAGGATAGAGTGACATGCACCATTCGGCAGTCGTTTTGTTATAAGAACATCAAGACACGTAACAGTGTCAGAGTTTAACACACTTGGGCTAATAAATCTCTCATTGCGTAGTTTCGCCATGCATGTAATAGAAACCTGAAATTAATAAGAAAAAAATCAAAATTTATCAAACATCTTTTTTAAGGGATAAGAATGGTAGTTGCAGTATGTGGTTATAAATCAATTACCTGAGTTAGCATTAGAGCCATCTTTAACGAACAATCTGGAGAACCAGAAGCATTTAAAGATGCATCAAGCAACCTGTTGGCATATAAAAAAATTTATGACACAATAAAACAAATAATTACATAAAAACAATGATAGCAGTAATCCAGGAAGATGACGTACTGAAACAATACTTCTGATCGATTTTCCATGGAGGATATCCTTCTAGAAGCTGAAATCTGATAAACATATCATATACATAAAAAATAGATTCAGATAAAACTGTCAGATATAAAAGAGTATAGATAGGTAGAAAAGGGATCATTTACCTCAACAATTTGGGACCATCCAGTTAACATATGGAGTTGAGCAGCTTGTTCTTCGAGGTTCTTGTTGTGTTTCCATGCCCATCGAAGTAACTGCTGAACTGTATTTCTTACTTCACTGAGTTCAGCTTCACTACCGAACGAACTTAGTTGAGGATTATCAAAATTGCACTTCTGAAACAAAAAGAACAGAAAAGTAAATACCATCTCGAGAGGAAGAAGTCAAAGTCAACAAACACGAGAACCAACTTAGATACCTGCCAAAGCGTGTCTCTGAACGCATTTAAGTCAATCAGCCGATCACCTCGTTCTGAGTAGTAATAAACACCTCCCTTTTCATGAGTATTTGGATTCCCAAGTATATCGTCAGCCTAATTAGAAGAATAATCTTAAAAAGGCAAACAAACGACATCTATAACAGAAACACATATATTTTTCTTTATGCTTTACCACTGAGCCAAATTTTGTGTGAGAAAGAGCTTCAGAATGCTTCATAGTTGTATCTGGAGACCTAAACTGGAATACTTCGAGCAATTCTAACACCTGAAGTCAAATTTCAATATATTATTATATGTTATAAATAACAGGTGAAATAAGAGAAAAAAATGATCGATCATAAAAAAATTTCAATACCAACAGCAAGCATCGTACCTTACTTCTACCAAGGGCTCTGTTTACAGTATCTTCAGGACTACTTTGAAGTAAAAGAATATTTTTATCACTGTAATATTCAGTTTCACCTTGACCAAACAGATGAGCAACAATGCTGTGACACACTTCTCGATGGCTAGATAGAGTCACGTTTCCCACATGTAATTCAAGTGCTAAAAGCTTCAACAGCCACGCCCTCTGCACCAATGATAAAAGTTTATTGTAGTCATAATAGTAAAAAACAGAAGAAAAAAGAAAATGATTGCCACCATAGCACGATATACATAAGGTCCTAAGGGGAAGTAATGATTGTCTAGAATCATGATAACAACCACAAATCTGTGTCGATTAGTGCATCAGTCATCATAAAGCAAAAATGAAAAATGAAAAAAGCATGCACAGAATGGATCTTTATAAATTTTACAATTACGCCAATGCATATTTGTTTTCTCCAGCAAACATCACATATGAACAATAGAACAATGCAAATTAGACAGTTGCATAGTGTTGCTAAGTCAAACCTGATGTAAAGAACTGATTCGAAGTGCCTGAGAGCTATTTCTTTTTGGTAGTGGTGCAACACCGATGGTATCCAGATGCTGTTATAATATCAATGCTAAATTAGACAATTGCACTCAATGAAAATACATCTCCACTTCTAGAAGGAGAGTCTGTACCTTGACAAAAAATTGATACTTTTTGGTACCAAGCAGATCAATGGTAGGGCCACTTGTGAGTGGATCTGAACATAACTCATAAAGCAACTGCATAAGAACACAATTTGTCTTTATAAGTAACAAAATAAAGTAAAAAAATTCTAGAAAAGTTAGAACTGCCTAACCTGAAATCCAAACTCATGAAGCGGCGCATTAACATCAGGTTTTAGTAGCAGTTCCAGAATATCAAGAATAACCTTCAAACAACTGACATGACAAATATACAGAAAATAACATAGCACGTGTGAGACAATATAAAGAGACTGAAAACAAAAATAATTGACTTACTGTATCACAAGGCTACCTGTAATTAAACTTTGGCTGTAACACTGTCCTCTCTACAGGAGAATCGAGATCAAACCTCAGCAGAAAATGTGTTATATTAGGGGCTGGACGACTAACGTTATCAATCAGAAGCTGCAATGTGGTACAAGATAAACATAAAAAAACTAATTTGAACTTCCAAGCCATCAGGAAAAAACAAGGCAGAGGTAAAGATACTAACTTGCATTATAAGCACACCCGGATCATCACAGGAGTTTTCGATAATTTGGCACCCTTCTGATCGTAGCTCCAAACAAGCAGCATAATCTTCAATTAGAAGATTAGCAGAGTTGGATTTTAGTAGTAATGGTACAAGCCCAACCATGCGAGAACTGTCACATGCAAAAACAACATCAATACTAGGTCACAAAAAAGTGCAAGATGGATAGGTTGAGTAAGAGGTCAGAGGTAATTGTTGGTGCAGGATGAAACAGGTTGGGTGACGGGTCAGGTTGAGCTGATCTTCAAACACTTTTTTGTCTTCTCTTTTTGAGCTTTATATATAATCAATGTGTCAAGTACGATTAAAAAAATATAATTTATTACCATAATTAAATGCATTTATTTTTATTAAAAGGATTTGGAAGATTTATGCATTTTTTTAATAACTTTGGGCGACTTTCCACTTTTTTTACTTAGTCAACTTCAACCCATTTCCATGTCAGCTAATAATTTCAATTTGAACACTTAGAGAAAGAAAAAAAAAGGCAAATCGACTCATTTACCATGATTGATCGAAATTGCCAAGTGTAGTCACAAACATACCAAATACATCAACAGAAACTTATGACCCATGCAGGAGATAGCAACATAAAAGACAAATATAGTGAATAAGGGGTACCTTAAGATGCTCATTATCTTTATAGAACGTTGTTGAATTTGAGGATGAAAATCATATCTGATGTATTCCAACAAAGCTACAATCTGATTATGATCTTGAGAAAGTATAACATCAAAAGGCTGCACAGGAACAAACAAATGTAAGTAAAAGAGATCAGACCTTAATGTTAATGAGTGATGGGATTTAGCAGTTTAAAATTAAACTTCAAATGTTTAAAAAATAAAAATCACATCTAGTACAATTCAAATGCAAAATTTATGAACCATTTTGCACTTGATTCATGCAATCATGCCAGAAGCTTCCAAAGAAAGGGATAATGGAAATGATAAATAAACAGTTATATTAAAATTGGATAGTAACCTGATAAAGGGGGCGCCAAAAATCAGAAACTGATAAATCCTTCTCCAAGACCAAGATGATAATTTCCAGAGATAGAAGAACGGCTTTTTCTAGAAGTAAACCGTAAGTATGATTGGTCCGGTCAGCAATAATGGCATCCACTCCAGGCAAAAGAATACCCATGATATTTCTAAACACAGTCTTCCCACTCATAAAGTCCTGCAAAAGTAAAAATGGAGAGAGAGAGAGAGAGAGAGAGAGAGAGAGAGAGAGAGCCATAATTAAAAACAGATAATTGGACAGAAAAAAATGATTAACGAGTGCAAGAATAAATTAGCTTACTTTGAGCAACTCTATGACAGGAAGCTGCATCTGGAGTGGAGTTGATTGTGGTGCCACAAGCTGTGATTGATTGACCACAATGTCAATATCTTCATCCTGTATGTCATACATACTCAATATCCTGCATATTTGACACCAATATAGAAGTATAAACATTGTTAAAAAAAACTATAACTCAATCAAAGTAACTGTCACAACATTTGAAACATCATCTTACATTTGAAAATGTTGGAGACATGCAACACCCAATTGCCATTTCTCAGAAGGATCTGAATAGGCCCGTTGGGAAAATGGCCCAAACACATGATCATATATGAACCGGAAGATTCCTACAAACCTACGTCCCCTATCAGTTGCATCCCTTTCTTCAGCAATGAGAGCATTTAGAAGATTGAGAAATGATATTGTAGACGGGTAATGTTCACTTCTTGCTTCAACTTCATTTAACTCGAACCTCATGTCATAAACCTGCCAGAACCAGATTGTTGAATATCTTTCGATTGCATATCATAGTGTGAAATTTGCAGTCAAAAGTTCTTGATCTTATAAAATACTAACCTGAGAGCCCATCATTTGGCCGACTTGAGGTCCAACCACTACTGGTAAATCATATTGTTCAAGGAAACTCCAAATGGTATCTTTCAAGTTCGGGGAAACATGAATAAAAGTTGTTATTGAATTACGCAAAGCACCCTATAACACAAAAGAAAACATGTTAAAGAAAACAAAACAAAACAAAGGAAGGATTTAGGTAAAGTAGCAGCAAATACGAACCAACCTTCAGATAAGGAGGAACATTTTCATAACTAAGAAGTTTAAATAACGGCTCAATATCAGGAAACCATGTGTTCCTTTCAAGAGGGTTTCCATTTTCCACAACCTATCAACCATGATAAAAGAAAGCTACATTAGGATAAACAAAAACAAAATTGACCAACTATTAATGAAATATAACAAAAAACAGCTAAATACCTTGCGAAGGACACATAAATAAGCAACAAGAGCTTTGGCGTCTCCCTCTTGAATCTCTGGTAAGATTGGGCCTGTACTTTGATTATATTGCTTAAATTTCTCCTCGTAAATAGACAAACAATCAAACAAAGTGCTCCACGAAATAGAACGAAACGTCCTGCCCTGCAATAGATCATACACTTTGGAAGCACCCTCCTCGCTCGAAGCCTGAAAGTGGATAAATTAAATAATCATTGAACAAAAAGATAGTAGATATTATGAAACGAAGTTATAAATGTACTTACTAGTGTACTAAGCATCTTCAAGAATGCCACAAGTGTCTGAGAGTTAGAGTGATCCTCTCCAGCAAACGTTACAAATGTCCATAGAACATCATTGCCAGATAAAAGTTCAGGTTCTTTCTGAGGTAAAAATCAAATCATTAAGTTAGGCTGAAATATAGGAATTGATAAACACCTCGATGCATCCAAATTCTCAAATAAAGTATCTCAAATAAAAATGGTACGAAAACTATGAATAGATGAACTTCGATAAATTTCATGTGAGTGTGAAAAAAAAAAAACTTACCTCGTAGACTTCACTAACAAACTCCAAGAGAGAAACAAAAGTTTGAGGGGCAGATTCAGCAGTTTGCTGAGAATGCATGTTACCATCAAGAACATAATCATGAGACCCAGACATTTTGTACGGACTAAGAGCAGTCATAGCCTTCTCCTTTGTCTCTTTGACCTACCAGCATGTGAAAACCATCAATTCAAGGGCAAAAATGACATTTATATGACTCTCGCTCAAGAAATTTTTGGTAGTAGTTAATTAGTTATAAATCATGAGTTTTCACAATTAAAATATATCTTATATATAGGGTTTATGTGGGTATATAAGAAGACATGACTGACCTTGTCCCTAGCAAGTGGATGAGATAGAAAGGAAGTTATCAGCTTGTGCAAGTACGCATTATACAAGTAAATCATATCCTCATCGTCATTCTGTAAAAGATATAACCACATAAAGTTACAATGATTAATATATAAAGATATATTGCAAAACTGAAGACTTCTAACTTCTAATAATGTTGTGTTTTAAATATCAAAATCTTTTACCTTGAAACAATAGAATTTAAAAACAAGCATTTAACACAAAAAACAAACCTGATAAGCTGGAGTTCGAAGAACTGTGTTTAGCAAAAACTGGAAAACGTTGCTTGAAAAAACAACTTCCAAACATGAATTTATTTTTCTCCCGTCATTATTCAACTCCCTTGAATCAGTTACATCTTGTATTATCATCAAGTGCACAGCCCATGCAAGTCTAACACAGTGCATACAACCCTCAATCGTCGGATCATTCCCAATAGCCATCACCTGTTATAGAAACACAGCTAACAGGTTCCACATTATGGCTAAAGAACTATTTATATTAGAGTACATCAAGATTTTGCACTTACAGTCTCATGGAAATCACGTGTAAATGAAGCATCTTGTGACAAGATTGACATTTGGTCTGGTGATGCGCTGAGAGCATCTGATATCAAAGAAATTATAAGAGAGAAAAGGAGTGTGTACGATATCTGCAAAAGATAAACAGTTAATCAGTTACTATGACATCTAAAAAAGGATGTAAAAGTTAGAGCTCAAGATATACCTGGTTCTTTACAATATCAGTGCTGACACTGATGTCCGCTGCATTATCTTTTAAAGTTGTATAAATATCTTTTACATCTTTCGGGCCTGAAAGCAAAGCACTCGAGCAATCAAAAATAATTTCTCTTGGGTGAAAATACAACATCAAAAATAATAATAAGACCCCACTATCAAAAATAAGTAACTGATAAGACTGAGATGCAAACAATTGAAAGCAGAAATAAATCAAATAATAAATAAAAAAATCACTCATAGATAACAATGCATAGTTATATAGCTTACTTGCACGTACAACCAACAGTGATAGAACGAGACAGTGACCAAGCAGGAGTCTCTCCCTACATATAACAGCTCGCCTTTCCACAAGAACACCCCTCGAGTCAAGAATATAGCGCTCAGAGTTGGGCCCACCCAAACCAGCAGGTTCTTCTCGATTAAGTTCCTACAAGTGAGCATAAACATTGTGACTCATTGATATCAGCCATACACTAACCAAAATGGCCATAGCATCACTTATGTGAGTAAAGCATGTAGGAAACCATCAGTTTTCTCATCCCCAAACTCTAACATAAAGTCATAAACAAGTGTTTTTCTCAATTTTCTCGATGGTCATAGGTAGTTTCCAGCACCCACTTTCTCAGGTCAGCTTTAGCTAATCAGTTTTAATATTATTATTACTACTACTTTATTACCCTTATTACGATTTAATAGATAAAACAGTAATTTGATTATGTTTTTCTCAATTTTCTCGATGGTCATAGGTAGTTTCCAGCACCCACTCTATTACTACTACTTTATTACCCTTATTACGATTTAATAGAAAAAACAGTAATTTGATTAATATAACTAAAAGAGAAATAGGGTGTAAAGCAATAGACAGATGTAACTTGAAGCTGATGAAAGCAGAAATAGAAGAAGCAAAAGAGGAAAGACACTTATCTTATATTCTTATTAAACAATGATTAGCAAAATAGGACTACTTATTTTGGTTAATAAGATGACATCATTATAGACAAAAAAGCAAACCAAGTTAGTAATAAGAATAATAAAAAATAAGATACTACTCAACACAATTTGTCAAGGCCTCCACATCCCAAGTTAGCTGTCCTATTTTTTCTTTTACGAAAATCATGCATGTTTCATGTTGCCAGCGTAATTGACAAAGGCCCCATTTAGAAAATAGAATTAAAAATGGGGGTAATAAATAGCATTATATCAGCCAAACAAATCAACTTTAGAAACACAACGGCATTAAGGGTTTATTCTCTACAGGATATTATCATTTGCAAAAGTGACAGTTCGGCTTATTTTTTAAACGCCATTTTTCATATTTCATGACCTATGAGAATATTTTGAACTAAAACTGGGAAATCGGTTCTTAAGCCTGAAAATATGCTAAATTAAACAACCCCCACTAATCAAAATCAAACTTAAATAGGTTGAAGGACCTCATAATGAAACGAAAGCTTCCCAAACTAGAATAATAATGACAAGAGCACAATACGTAATTATTCGTACAAAAATAATTTCTTTTACCAGGTGATCATTAAATTTAGTTTGATAAAACTCCACCAAAAAACTAGCACCAAGAAGAAATACATAGATTGCAGAGCGAATGATAAAATAAAGAGATGTAGAACTTAATATTCTCATTAATAATATAACTCATCACTTGGGTCCATATTTCAATGTGAATGCTTAGTTGTCCTGATTTTCTGCCTAGTAACATATATAGTATTCGTATTGGCAACTCGTCTCAACAACATATTTGAAACAGAAAAGCCGCAAAGTGATGCACAAAATAACCTGTAGGCACAACGCAAAAAATGATTTAAATAACCAAAAGGGACAAAAAGAATACCTTTATAAGAGAAATTAGTCGTTGCCGAAGCCCGCTATTAATTAGATCTTCAACGTATTTTATAATGTCAGCTTGAAAATCAGCCTCAAGTCCCTGATCAAGTACAATTGCCTACAATATCCAAACAA
The DNA here is from genome assembly GCA_910822075.1 of Senecio squalidus. Taxonomy (NCBI): domain Eukaryota; kingdom Viridiplantae; phylum Streptophyta; class Magnoliopsida; order Asterales; family Asteraceae; genus Senecio; species Senecio squalidus. The sequence goes on from CAJVGC010000060.1 coordinate 66,279,087, forward strand.
GATGTCAAGAACATACTCAGCTTTGAGGGTTAAAAAAAATTAGCTGGAGACGGAGTGGATGAAAGATGAAAAGATACCCGTAATAGTGTAAAAAGTGCTGTTAGTAAATCTCTTCTCTCTGTATACCAAAGCCCCGATGTAAGACGTAAAATATCCAATGCCCCTCGTCCTTGTAATCCCCACTACATGAAAGTGAAGCATTTACACCAATTGGATATGAGATTCCAACTCAATCAACACTGACTAAAAAAGTGAATAGATGGTGAAAGAAAGCCTACCTCTTGATTAGCGGAAACAAGCAGTCGCACACAGTCTATTTCATTGAGATGGAGATCGTCACTTAGCTTGAGAGCCTATATTACATGTAGTGAGATAATTAAAATAGCAGACTACTAAAACAAATGTATACAGTTAACGTGAATGGTCAAATTGACCAATTGCTGACCGGATAAAGAAAATTCAAAATAAGCCCAAAAAGTCGCTTTGTTTAAAATAAAACTGTCTTCTTTTTTCGCAAATTATGTCAATTTGACCACAGAGGTGAAGCTAATAGAATTGTTAAATTAAGTTGTGAACTAACAATTTGAACATCCTGATCGTCGAGTGGAATTGGTCCTGAATCAGGAAGCCTAACTTCTTTCAACTCAACTTGTGCTCTGTCAGAAGGCTTCGGAGGCTACATACGAAAATTTAGACATAAAATACATAACTTTTAACAGCCAAAACCTTACAAAAAACTTACAAAAGCTTCAGTTATAACAGAATAGAGATAACAGTTGCGTCTGATCTAATTATACGATATACACAGTTTACCTATATGTTATATACCAAAACCTAACAAACTGTGTTTCAGTCAAATAGACAAAAATACCTATTTTCATATCAAATGCAAAACTAATACATTGTCCTTAGAACTTACTTGATATAAACCTAATGTGTTACTCTCAATCAAATACATTTAAGTGACACGTAAACGTACTATAAGCTTCGGCAAAAACAACACAAAACGATATCAAAACCTAACAAATTGTGTTTCAGTCAAATCACACATGAAACATCCTCCGTAGAACTAACTTGCCACAAACTTAATGTCTTACTCTCGATCTAATAAAGTAGTATAAGCTTCAGCAATAACACACAATCTGATCTAAATATACGATATAACCGGTTTACCTAGATGTTAACTAACAAAACCTAATAAACCATGTTTCAGTCAAACATATAGGTGAACTGTTTATATCGTACAATCTGATCTGATTATACGATAAAAACGGTATACCTATATGTTATATACCAAAACCTAAGAAACTGTGTTTCAGGCAAATTGACAAAAATACCTAATTTAATATCGAATGCAAACTAATACATCCTCCATAGTACTTACTTGCTACAAATTAATGTCTTACTCTCAATTTATTGATTTAATATATTACTGAAAACTTCTACAGTAAGTCAGTAACAACATTGAGATAACAGTTTCATCCAATCTAATATACAATATATGATACATAATATAACCAGTTTACCTATGTTACATAACAAAACCTAATAAACTATGTTTCAGTCAAATTCCACAAATATACCTAAATTCAAATAAATCGCTATACCGATAGAAAATTAGTTACATTCAATCTACAGCTGAAATAATAATGTGATAATAGTTAAATTTTCATCTCGAAATGCAGAACCAATACATCGTGCTATAAACCTAATGTATCACTCTCAATCTAATGCACTTAAATCAACACAGATATAACCGTTGCAATTGATCTAATTATACGTTATAAACGATATCAAATAAGCTTTTGTAGAACAAACTTAAGTTGAAACCGATGTAATTATACGATATAAACGGTATACCTATATGTTAAATAACAGAACCTAATAAACTGAGTTTCAGTCAAGTCAAATAAATTGCAAAAAATGAAATAATAATGATGAAATTGAGCAGAAAGTGATACCGTAAATGAAAGGAGTGATCGGAGAGCCGGTAGAGAGTGACGAATAGCGTGGATGAGCTCAATCCTTTGCGACGGCGATGGTGACGTGGAGCTTAGTAGAGTTGATTCAATGGTGGAGAGTAGTTGCTTAGCTGTCACCATATCGCCGGTACCGGCGCCGTTGAGGAGAGAGAGGCGGGAATTGCCCTACTTTGATTCAATGTTGAATCTCAGAGGGTTTTAGGGTGCTGTCGATGGTGTGTAGTTTGTAATGGTTTAAGAGCGTGTGGTTTAAGCGCAAAAAATAGACCCTAATTTCTTTCCTTTTTATAATTTACATTTATATAAATATTTCTTTCAATAATGAGTTCGAGTTAACGGGTCAGTACAATCAACTAATGTAGATCTCTCTCCAAATCATGACGTTCTCGTATTCTAGCCCGGATTTCATCCGCAATGAAACAATTCAATCTGCTATGAAAGCAATGCAAACAGTCCTTGTCACATAATCGGCAAAGAATTAGCTAATTTTCCTAGCAACGATTTTTATATCGTCGGTTCAAGTTTTGGAATCATATGTGTGTATAAGAGAAAAGACGGCCCTTCAATTACTCCATGGAACCCTTCAATCAGGGTAAGTCGCATTGTGTTGGGTGGTAAAATGTGAATCAAATAACATATGTCGTAGTAGTCATGTATTTGGCATAATTTCTTTGCCAAAACCGAATTGGGTAAACCACCAACTAACAATCATCAACGGAAATATGACGATGATTTCCAACAATGGCTATGAAAATTGGTTGCGGGTATGGAGAGAGTATAATAATGTTGAATCTTGGTCTAACCCTTTTAAGTTAACAAGTAATGGATTTGGAGGGAGAGATAGTGTTTACTGTTATCCAACTGAAGAATTACGTCGAGGATTCTATCACTTATAATCCTTTCTCAGGGGTGTGTTCCTCACTCGAGTGGTTTTCAAATTCTTCTTACGTAATTCAAATTGAAATTTGTTCTCAAAGCCTTTCACTTGTTAGACATGGAGACTCGTTAAACATGAAGACCGCCTACTTTTACTATCGTGTCATGAAGACCAACCATATTTTGTTTGGAGTTATAGCCTTATAGGAGCTTGTATGGAAAACTAATTTATCTACGTTGCGTATATATTAGATTAAATGACGAGTAATTAACATAAACTTACAAAGTAACAAAGATAAACATAATATAATCTAAAACTTAAATAAATCCTAAAACCATAAACCTCAAAGTGTGACTATGCAAAAACCATTTCCAATCATTCACTAGATTCACTTTTTCTTGCTGATTTTTCGTCTTTATCGTCTAACAGCTTCCCAGATTCCTCGTCAAGCTGAGTCGTCTTCTTTTCCGCTTCTTTAGCCTTAAGCACTTGTAACTTAACATGATTATAATAAGCAACACCCAAAAACGCAATCAAATACCCAAACAAATTAATCGGTGTGACAGTATCTTTAATCACAGACCACGGAAACGCAATCAACAACCAATCTTTCACAACCCCCGCCACATTCATAGTCAACGCAGACGTTTTCCCAACCAACAAAAACACCGACAAATTCAAAGCAAACGCACACAACGAATTCGTCCCAAACACAAAGTAATCAAATTCAAAACTCGACGTCTCTCTCAGTTTAGGCAACTCCACAATCACCCAAGGAACAGATAAAAACACCAAACAACAAGGAGCAACATAATACAAAGACGTAATCGGATTAAACGAAATCCCTTTGGAATTCAACAAAATCTGAATCAAAACCAATCTGGTGGCCTCAAAAACAACAGCACCAAGCTGTAAAAACACACCAAACGAATCGAACTTGGCCTCACCATACGCAGCAATCGCAACACCAAACGAAATCGACAACATATTACTCATAGTTTGTGATTTAAACGCTTCTTTTTTAAACAACACACTAATGGAATAAACAGCAACAGGCATTAAAGCTTTAAGCATTTGAATAAACGAAACGGATAAATAAATATAAGCCGAATTCGACAACCATAAACTCAACGAATATAACAAACCGATAGGTACAACTGATTTGAGGTAAACGTGACGTGTCATTTGAACTGGCTCAACGAGTTTAAGTAAGTTGATGATGACGTAAGATAACGATGAGCAGAATGCCATGTGGATCATGGTGAGGGATATTGGAAACGGCCAGCTGTAGAGATTGCGGTCTAGAATGTATTTGTTGAAAACGATGACGGTGAAACTTAGAAAGATCCAGATTGCAACGTAGGTGTATGTGCTTATGATTTTCTTTAGTATGGGTTCTGTTAGGATTAAATTTTCTGATTTTTTCATTGTTAGGGGAAGATGGAAGTGTAGTGTTGGGGTATGCAGAGATTGAATTGCAGGGGAGGGGAGAGTATGTGTTTACTGGTGTCAATGGCGGTCGGTCATAACATGCTTTATGGGATTTCTTTTATTATCCACCTAATTAAATTAGAACATTTCCTGGAACTGTGCTCTATATAGTTTTATAATGATTTTGGCATTTCCCATTTTAGTCCCTAGACTTTAAAGACTTAGTGGTTTCCCCCCCTCAAGTTTAAAGACTTAGCGGTTTCCCCCCCTCAACTTTAAAAACTTTAACGCTTTTTCACCCTCAACTTTAAAAACTTTAACGCTTTTTCACCCTCAACTTTAAAAAATTTAACGCTTTTTCACACCCTAAACTTTAAACGACTTTTAGCTTTTCCTGTCTGCACTTTATATGTTTTTGCGTTTTCCCCCCCTCAGCTTTAAATAATACTTCTACGCTTTCTACCCCTCAGAATTTTTTTTAGAACGCTTTTTCACCCTAAACTTTAAACGACTTTTAGCTTTTCCTGTCTGCACTTTATATGTTTTTGCGTTTTCCCCCCTCAGCTTTAAATAATACTTCTACGCTTTCTACCCCTCAGAATTTTTTTTAGATTCAACTAATACGAACATCTACTCAGATTAGAGGAAACAATCATCATTTTCAGAAATACCGCAAAAAAAAGGAACCCGTGCAACGCACGGGAAACCTCTAGTTGTTATTATATGTGTGTTAAACCGGTCAGAAGTTGTAGCTACATACTGTAGTTGAAGGCTTAAGTTTTTATTTTTGGGTTTTTATTTTCTAAAAACTTGAGTATTTAAGAAAGCTTTACTTTGTGGTTTTATTTTCAAATTAGAACCCTGAAATTTCCGTTATCAAACAAGGTTATATTTAAATGAAAGCTTTTGATTTTGAAAATAAAATTTTCTAACCTTTAAGCTCCTAAAGAAGGTGATCGGACTCATCTACTATAATAAATACGACACGTACACACATTATGTCGCTATTCACCATTACCATGATTTTTTCCTATAACAATACTCCCTTCGTTTCAAAAGAAAATATCCATATTTCTAAATGTACTTGTTTCAAAAAATTTGCCTCATTTCTGAATATTGATAATTAAAATATAGTAACTTTTCATTTTATTCTTAAATATTTTCAATTTTTTAAATTATAAATATAACCGACAACTTTAATGCATAGACAAAATATGTAATGTAATTGAAAAACATTTCATTAACTATATTTATCTTATTTCTACCGTTTTTTATTTCTATACATTTTTTTTGAACGGGAAGAAATACCTTATTTATTCTCTATGCTTTTTATTAATCATACTTATCTTATTCGACTATTTTTTGTCTCTAGACATTCTTTTTTTAGACGGAAGAAATATCTTATTCTCCGTTTAATATGACTATTTTACATCTTACCTCAAACGTATCTAGTCATAAATGGAATTGACTCTGGTTAGATGTTGTTTACTTTTTGTTGTTATATTTATGTTAGTTTAATCTTTAATGTAATGTTTAAAGTAGTATTTAAAGACTGGAGGAAAAAGTTAAAGGTGAATAATACGTAAGGAGAAGACACGGCACGTAGAGCAGGAATCCTAGAACATGGCCACGTGGGCAGTTTAGGAAAATGACACGTATAATGATGAAACTATCCAAGTAAGCACCTCACCCTCTAGTATACGTAAATGAATAATAGTTATAATGAAATGTGCATATATACTTTCAATTTTACATTCTAACTCCTAGAGTTAATACCTTTAATTTAATTCATATATCTATTGTCGAACCGATAACATGCGTACAATTATGTTGATAAACACCATGGGCGGATTCAGGGGTGTCCGAGGTACCGATGGATTCGTTCGGTTTTATGTAAAAAAGTTAAAATTTTAGTTTTTTGCTTTGGATACTAGTCTTTTAAATATTGGATACTAATAAATATTTCAAGATAAGAAAATCTAGAATAGTGGTAATGTTTAAATGTTTTTGTAGTGTAGACTCAAACTCAAATTCAAATCTTAGCAGATATATTTTTGTTTTTTTTGATACCAACTCCGTCAGTAATAAAAACCATCATGACCCGATAAAGAACTTGTTTTGGGACCAATTGCCAACATTGCCACATATCCAAACGTTATCATATATCCAAGAGAAAAGAGTTTAAACAAAACTTTTGACAACCAAACTTTTTATGTCCGTAATTGAACATCAACTCAAACTCAACTCGTAATTCATTTGAGTTGTGAAAAAATAGATTAGAAACCCAAATAACTTATTACTAGTTTTGACTTTAACCTCCATTACAACTTCAAACATCATCTCAAACACACATAACGTCTCCTATTTGTAAAGAGAGTATGCTACAAAGTTGGCCGCCTCTTGGCTTGCTTCGGAGTCTTTGTACACCTAAACCAACTTATGTGCTAGACGACGACGAAGTTGGTAAAGTTTATGTTTGGTGTGAGTCTTTCGTACACCCATTTGTCAATCCTCTTTAGTTTGATGGAGGGCTAGTGACTAAGCTCGGACATGACAAATAATGCACATAAGTTTGAACGAAAAACTTTGACGTGTTTGGTTAAGAGGGTCACTATCCAAAATATCCAGGAATCAAAAGCCTCTTGTTTCATAAAGCTTTGTGTATGACTCGCATTGTAAGTTCCTAATATCTTTTGACGGAGACTTTGAATATGAGCGGAGTCGTAAGTTCATAGACACTCTTGTCGGAGCCTACATTGAAATGTGTTGAATGTATGTTACATGCTTAGATTAGATGTTGTTATACTTAACGAATAGGACTAGAACAAAATCACTAACAAGGTATGTGACAAATAAACTTATATCATCCAAAAATCTTCACCTCTAAACTAAAGATCTTATAAGAGCTCAAGAACATATCAATAGAGAATCACACTTTCTATTTCAAACAACGCAAGAAAGCTTGTCGTCTCAATCAAAGAACGAAGAACGAAAAAGCCTAAAATTTAACATAATAGTATGTCATATAATCTTAATCGAATTACCTTTCCTTTTGCTATTTATTTTTAACACGAACATAATCTTGATTAATGAAAAAAATAAGCAATACCTAGTTGTTAACTCGTAAGTTGTAATGAAATAGAGTAAATTACCAAAATAATCATCTATCACTTACACTTTACAAAAATAATCACCTGATTCGGCGACGAATTTCTCGCAACACTTTATCGTCGCGAAAAGTACATAAAACAAAATCAGACCAATAAAAATCAGACACGTCGTCGCGAAAATGAATATTGACGCGAGAAATGAATAGTGTCGCGACAACGTGTCGAATTTTTATTGGTCTGATTAAAATATGTGTACTTTCGCGACAAAAAAAAATATCGCGAGAAATCCGTCGCGAATTAGGTGATTATTTTTATAAAGTGTAAGTAATTGGTGATTATTCTGGTGATTAATTCAATGAAATATTACAATATTTTTCTTATTTCTGATTTTAATATATTCCTTAACCATTCGATCTATGACACGTGCCTTATATAACTTATCTTTTGCCATGTTTAACGTGTTCTTCATCTTAGACATATAATTAATCGCACAAAATATGTTTTGCTAACAAATATTTCAAAACGTCTTTCTTGTAATTATGTTTTATCTGTATTGACATTACTAACAATAAAATTCATTTATGTTCAAAACAAAAACCGAAAAATTTCATTTTTCTTAAATAAATTTTCATTTTACACCCTCCAAACGAAACGCAACGCTTCCCCGCGTTTCTCTTACACAAACACAGACTCATTCTTTCACTCAAACAAACCAAGATCTCAAGAGAAACAACCTCAAACAATCGAAAATCGATCTCGATCATGGGGAAAGGGGGAGCATTAAGTGAAGGAATATTGAAAAACATCATACTTTCATACACGTACGTTGCAATATGGATCTTTCTAAGTTTTACAGTAATCGTGTTCAACAAATTCATTCTCGACAAAAAAATGTACAACTGGCCGTTTCCGATCTCACTCACTATGATCCACATGGGTTTTTGTTCGTCGTTAGCTTACATTCTCGTTACGATTCTACAAGTGGTTGAACCTGTTCAAATGACACGAGAAGTTTACGTAAAATCTGTGGTTCCAATTGGTTTGCTTTATGCTATTAGCTTATGGCTATCAAATTCAGCTTATATTTATTTATCGGTCTCGTTTATTCAAATGCTTAAAGCTTTAATGCCTGTTGCTGTTTATTCGATTGGTGTTATGTTTAAAAAAGAAGCGTTTAAATCACAAACTATGAGTAATATGTTGTCGATTTCATTTGGTGTTGCGATTGCTGCTTATGGTGAAGCGAAATTTAATGCTCGGGGTGTTATGTTGCAACTTGGTGCGGTTGTTTTTGAAGCTACACGTTTAGTTTTGATTCAAATCTTGTTAACATCTAAAGGGATCACTTTTAATCCCATTACATCGTTGTACTATGTTGCTCCTTGTTGCCTCGTTTTCTTGTCCGTTCCATGGATCATGGTCGAGCTTCCTCAATTAAGAGAATCGTCTACTTTTCAATTTGATTACGTGATCTTTGGGACTAATTCTATTTGTGCGTTTGCTTTGAATCTTGCGGTGTTTTTGCTTGTTGGGAAGACGTCCGCTCTGACTATGAATGTGGCAGGGGTGGTGAAAGATTGGTTGTTGATTGCGTTTTCTTGGTCTGTGATTAAGGATACTGTCACGCCGATTAATCTATTTGGTTATGGGATTGCGTTTTTGGGTGTTGCTTATTATAATCACGCAAAGTTACAAGCACTCAGGGCTAAAGAAGCGGAAAAGAAACCAATTGAAGAAGTTGGGAAGCTTTTGGAGGAAAGCAAAGGAGACGAGGGATCGAGAAAGACTGATTCAAGTGCTTAGATTTTGATGTTTTGATACATTGTTATTTGGTTTCAAGGTTTTAATTCATTTATCGCTCCTCTTAGTGCAGTCGAGTTTAGATTGTTTGCCCTTATCGGATTTTAAAACTGATTCATTTGGTATTTGAACTAGGTAGTTTTAGCTTTTAAGCTCATTGACGAAACTTATGTGTGTCTTTGTTTATCTGATGTTGGATAGTCAAAAACGAAAGGAAAAATGAAAAGTTTGACTTATTTAACTTATGTCTTTGTATCGGAACCATCCCTTTACTTTGATATAATCATTTATCTAAACTTATTTATTCATGTTACGGGTTCTCGAGTTGTTGATCTAGGTGACGAAGAAGAGATTGTTGTTGAAACACCAAAGATGTCGATTGATCTTGAAGAAGTTGTAGTTGAAACACAACGAATGTTCCCATTAATCCTACGAATGTCCCCTACAATGAAAAAATCAGAAACCATAAGCGTAACAAAAGGCGTACTAAAAGAAATCGTAATCACATATAGCTACCTCTTGTTATGGATCTGTTTCAGTTTCACCGTCATCGTTTACAACAAATTAATACATCTTAGATCACAATCTCTACAACTGGCCGTTTCCAATATCGCTAACCATGATTCACATGGCATTCTGTTCATTATTAGCTTACCTGATTATCAACGTCCTCAAACTCGTTGAGCCAGTTCAAATGACACGCGAAGTTTATCTCAAATCGTTTGTTATTTTCATTAAGTTTATGGTTTTCAAATTCGGCTTATATTTATTTATCTGTTTCGTGTATTCGAATGCTTAAAGCTTTCACGCCTGTTGCGGTTTATTCAATTAGTGTTATGTTTGGGACAAAAGTTTTCATGTCACAAACTATGTGGAATATATTGTCGATTTCGTTTGATGTTGTGATTGCTGCTTATGGTGAAGCGAAATTTAACTCGTTTGGTGTGTTTTTACAGCTTAGTGGTGTTATTTTCGAATCTACTCGATTAGTTTTGATTGAGATTTTATTAAATTTGAAAGGAATTAAGCTTAATCCGTTTACAACATTATACTATGTTGTTCCTTGTTGTTTGGTGTTTTTATCCATTCCTTGGGTTCTAGTTGAGCTTCCACGATTAAAAGAAACGTCGAGTTTTCAGTTTGATTGCTTTTTGTTTGGGACTAATGCGCTATGTGCGTTTGCTTTGAATCTTTCGTCGTATTTAGTGAAAGATTGGTTGTTGATTGCGTTTTCTTGGTCTGTGATTAAGGATATTGTGACACCGATTAATTTGTTTGGGTATTTGATTACATTTTTGGTTGTTGCTTATTATCATGTTGTTATGTTACCATTACTCGAGACTAAAGAAGCGGAAAAGAAGGCAACTCAACTTGACGAGGAATCGGGCAAGCTTTTAGACGACGAAGATGGAAAATCAGCCGAATCTAATGAATGAATGGAAATGGTTTTTGCATAGTTACATTTAAGGTCTATGTTCTATACTTTTAAGTTCGGTTCGTCACATCTTATGGGTTCATTCCTTTATACACAAATCGAATTGTTAAGAATTTCTTAACTAATTAGTTTATAACACATGTAACGTAGACATCATGAAAGCGGCCGACTCATGATTGTGCCATAGATGTTTATAACGCCAACGTTTATCGACACAACTATAAGTCTTCTAATCGGTCATCGTGTAACCTTAATTGAAAAGTTTAAATAATAAAATGTCATAGTTATTTTTGAATGAACTAAATATATAATATTTTTTTAAAAGTATCTTTTGTCATCAAATTTTATTTTTTAATCACAAATAAACTTCAAAATTTTCTTTAAAATCAAATTATAAACACAACTTTTTTCATTGTTACATCATAAAACTATTTTAATGATTACCCGCCAATTATTTTTCAAACAAGGTTTACAAAGCTTTCGTTTTTTTCACAATGCACACCAAGTGTTCGATAAAAGTCCTCAACCAAACCTCGAGTCCCTCCATCACTCCATGCTTAACCTTATACACCAAAACCGCCCGTTTCAAGCCCTTGACATCTTCAATAAACATTTTCAAGAACTCGGTGTTAGTCATGTCGATGAAGTTTCGACTACTCTTGCTATCAAAGCGTGTCGTGGAGACCCGAAACTCGGGTGTCAAATCCATGGGTTTGCGTTGAGTTCTGGGATTGATTCTTTTTTATCGGTTTCCAATTCTTTGATGCATATGTATGCGAAAGGTGGTCAGCTTGATCACGCTTTGGGTATTTTTGAAAAGTTGGTTAACCCGGATATTGTTTCGTGGAATACTTTGTTATCGGGGTTTAAAGAGAGTAAAAAGGCGTTATCTTTTGCTTGTCGAATGAATTGTTTAGGGGTTATCTTTGATGCAGTGACTTTTACTACTGCATTGGCTCATTGTGCAGATTGTGAAGAGTTTTTGTTTGGGATTCAATTGCATTCGCTTGTGTTGAAAACCGGAATGCAGTGTGAAGGTTTCATCTCGAATGCACTTATAACTTTGTATTCGAAATGGGAACGAATTGTGGATGCGGAGATGGTGTTTGATGAAATGCCTTGTAGAGATTTAGTTTCGTGGAACGCTATGCTTTCAGGTTATAGTCAAGAAGGAAGTTACGGTGCAGAAGCAATTTCGACTTTTATTGAAATGATTAAGTTAGGATTGAAACTTGATCATGTTTCGTTTACAAGTGCGGTTTCTGCTTCTGGGCATTGTAGAAACTTGGAGCTCGGTAAACAGATTCAAAGTTTAGCTATTAAAACAGGATACGGAATTCATGAATCGGTTTGTAATGTTTTAATCTCCACTTATTCGAAATGTGATCAAATCAAAGACGCAAAATTGGTTTTCGAGAGCATGGTGAATCGTAATGTCGTTTCATGGACAACCATGATTTCTATAAGCGAGGAAAATGCTTTATCTTTATTCAATAGCATGAGACTAGATGGTGTTTATCCGAACGAGGTTACGTTTGTTGGCTTAATTCACGCAATTTGTGCAAATAATATGGTGAAAGAAGGGGAAATGGTTCACGGGTTATCCATAAAGTCTAACTTTTTTTCCGAGCTAGTGGTTGGTAACAGCTTCATTACCATGTACGCTAAGTTCGAGTCTGTTCAAGACTCGATAAAAGTTTTCCAAGAAATGGATCACAAAGTGATCATTTCATGGAACGCACTTATTTCAGGTTTCACTCAAAACAAGATGTTTGAAGAAGCTCTGAAAACGTTTACTGCCATGATTATGGATTCAAAACCGAATGAATACACATTTGGTAGCGTATTAAGTGCAATCGCGTCTTCTGAATCTATCTCATTAACATACGGACAATGGTGCCATTCTTATTTATTTAAACATGGGTTAAACAATGACCCAATTGTTTCCGGAGCTCTTCTTGACATGTACGCTAAACGAGGAAGCATAAATGAATCTCGTAAAGTTTTTGATGAAGTTAAGGAAAAAAATCAAGTTTCATGGACTGCAATCATTTCAGCTCATTCAAGACACGGAGACTATGAATCCGTTATGAACTTATACGAAGAATTAAAAAAACAGTCTTTCGAACCAGACTCCATAACGTTTTTATCTGTATTAACCGCGTGTGGAAGAAAAGGAATGGTAGAAAAGGGAAAAGAAGTTTTCGAGTCAATGTTCAAAGATTATAAAATTGAACCGTGTGATGAGCATTTATCGTGTATAGTTGACATGTACGGACGAGCCGGGCAGGTTAACGAAGCGGAAGACTTTTTAAAACAAATCACGGATCGTGGTGGGGCGGTCGGACGGGTTGGGCTACCAATGTTGCAGAGTTTGTTGGGATCATGTAGAGTGCACGGAAATATGGAAATAGGGAAACGAGTTTCGGATGCTTTGTTGAAAATGGACCCGAAAGAGTCAGGTTCTTATGTTCTAATGTCGAATTTATATGCAGAAAAAGGTGATTGGAATGAGGTGGCGTCGATTAGGAAAGGGATGAGAGAAAAGAAAGTAGAGAAAGTTGTCGGGTTAAGTTGGGTTGATGTTTATAGTGTTAATAAAGGGTTGATACATCGTTTTTCGTCTAATGATACTTCCCATCCGCAGACGGATGGGATTTATAGAATGGCGTGGTTTTTGGGATCGGAAATGAAGTTTGTAAAGGCAGAAGATGTTATCGAGCAAGTTAGAGTTTTATAGAGACGATAGAATTGAAAAATCAAGACGAGTTTAGTGTTTCTTTTAGAAATAGTTGAGCCTTGCAGATTTTTTTTTGTTTTGTTATTTTTGATCTTGAATTAATATGAATGAATCAAATGTTTAAAGTGTTAATCCTCCGTCACATTATCCATATTTAACAACATAAATCCAGGACGAAAGAGTATAACATTATATGATTTTGGATTCCGCCTACATTGTCGTTTATAAAGATGAAGATTTAGATCACACTGAAACTAGATTTAGATTTGAGCAAAAACTCAAAAATAATTATGACTAGTTAAAACGATGAAAATTGAAAAATATTAAAAACGTGGACGGCAGGATTCGAACCTGCGCGGGCAAAGCCCACATGATTTCTAGTCATGCCCGATAACCACTCCGGCACGTCCACCGTTTGTTTCATTTAGTAGATATTTAATATTTTCTATTTAACCGTAAATTATGCTTGTATCACTATTCGGTTTACATATTCGCAATGCATACACAAGTTAGGTCTTCACGAGGAAAAGGTTACTAACTTGATCGTCAATACCACCACCAAAACTCAGGTTGGTTCAGATAGCTTTTCGATTTCTTAAGGTGTTACAAAGTTTAAGACGATCATCGTTGCATGGCTAAATGGTCAGGTTATGGTCAACAAGTTTTTAGTAGCTGTTTCTAAGATAGTTTTTGAAAGAAAAGTTTCACTTGATTTTTTCCGGGTAGGTTTTCTTGGAGGGTGTTTGGGAGTGCGTATTTTTAGCTTATGCATATAACTTATATGTAGTATTTGATAAGTAGGAACCCATCCACTTATTTTAAATGGCGTTTTAGGCTAAAAAAAGCTAAAACGCACTTTTTGATTTCTGCATCCGAACATTTAAAGTTTTATATTCAAGGGTTAAATCAATTAACCTAGTACGGTTTTGTGGAGTGTTTCGCAGTATTGTATCTTTTGTACAGCGTCATTATAATAAAATCCTTACGGTTAAAAAGAATAAGGTTATGACACTATATACTGTTTTACGTTACCTGTAGTAATTTCTTACTACAAAAACAACCACGCTACCAAACATGTAAGACCGAACGGAAGTCACCATTACACAAGTGCAACAAATAGTGATAGCAAGACGGAAATCTATTCTTTAACTGATATGGTTCTAAATAACACTCTTTCACAACTAAGAAAAGTAGCACATGATGATAGTTTCAATGTTACATAAAACTAGAAGTCTCGAGATCGTTCAAAAATGCAAATATGAAAGTAAATTTGAGTACAGTAAAGATAGTTATAATAGGAAAAGAAAGATCAAAGCCTCTATTCCATAAAGGCCCATCACACCGAATTTCAAATTTTTCCCATTTTAAATCAAAAGCTTCTCAATAGCATCCTGAAATTAAAAAAGGAAAAAGTTTAGAACTCTTAAATAAACTAATCGTACAACAAAAATGAAGAAAACGCAAACCTTGAGTTGCTGTATTTGGGATCTCAACTGACTGCCTTCGTTGCTGGTCACGGAACAAGCGATAACAGGCCTAGTGACTCCACATGCTCGTCCAAGCGCTTGCTTTGATGGCACGAAAACATAGGGTACATTCTGCAAAAGAATATGTTAATAAATGATTCAATAACTCCAACGTTCTGATACAAAAGTAAAAACAAATTCAAGATTTGTGATTGAAGAATATTTCACGGAAAACTTAACATACAATAAAAAAATCTTTTTATTCAAATGATAAACAAAAAACCGTTGAATACCTTATCTTCAGCAAGAAGGGGAAGATGAAGGATGATTTCAAGTGGCTCGGCATCAGCCGCCATCACTACAAACTCAGAAATACCCCTGTTAAGGGTCTTCGTAGCTGTAAAACAAAATGTTAACAATAGACATTAGAGCCTCAAACAATATCCAAAAAATCACTAAATCGATAAACTTTTTCCAAGAAAAAAGACACCCAATGAAGTAAAACATACAATCTTTCATCAACCCGTGAAAAAATCTATCCAATCTTATATCGACAACAAATCAATCACACAAACAACATTCACCTAACAGGTACCAACATTTGACTTACACACAAACTCCAAATATGCATACAAACCTCAACTTTCATCTACATCTATCAAAAAATATATCGAAAACGAATCAATTTCCAAAAAAGCCCCCAAATTTTCAAATCACAACAACAACTAACTATACCAAATTCAAAGAAACATAATCAATCAACTTTGACCTAAAAATTACCAATATTTGACCTAAATAAAAACATCAAAAAAATCATACAAAAATCAATTTTTCACCAAAAAGATTTATACCCACATAAAAAAAATCACTAATTTACATAAAAACTTCAAAAAATCAACAAAAAAAATTAGGGTTTTTTTTCAGGGGTAAAATAGTAAAAAAAAAATGATACCTTCATTGGCACCCTTTTTAAGCTGTTTGTAATTAGCAGCTTGTTGAACCAGATCCAAGATTGTTATTGTAAGCTGAGCATCTGCAAGTGGGTATGCTTTTGGATTCACAGTTTCACCAGTCTGTCAAATAAAAATTATAACTTTATCATAAAAAAATTCATAAATTAATTTAAAAAAATAAAAAAATAAATAAAGATTAAGAAAAAAAAAATACCATTTTTACGGCGGATTGGAGACTCTGTGTGTTTTTGAGAGAAGAAGAAAGGAAGGAGGCTAGGGTTTTAGTTTTATATGAGAAGAAAATGATGTCAAGGGTTTAATGAGGAAGCTGCTAGGAAATCGGCTGACAAGGGTATTTTGGTCTTTTTGTATCTAGTTGCTGATTTGTTTTGAAAGGGTATTTTGGTCTTTTACTATCTAATTGTTGATTTGTTATAAAAGGCTATTTTGGTCTTTTTGTATCTAGTTGTTGATTTGTTTTGAAAGGGTATTTTGGTCTTTTACTATCTAGTTGTTGATTTGTTTTTAAAGGGTCTTGTTTGGTTACTTGTTTCACTTTAAGTTTTAACTAGAGCTTTGAAAGATCCATGTTACTCGAAAATTTTGAGCTTAACGCGTTATATATATTTCAAGCTCTAGAATCTCGACTTGAACAAACTTGAATTGCTAGGGAAAGGCTCTACTAGTTTGTAAAAGTACTTTTGAATTTTAAATTTGTTACGGTTTTCATGTTATTTGGTTTTTATCATTGACCTAAACGAAATTATATGTATGGGTCTTAATTAGGGGGTTGTTTGGATTAACATTACCCAAATACCTCCTTAGTTTGACCAGAAGCTGTTTTCAGACCTACCTGATTCCCAGTAACCACAACCATGTTATTAGCGTTCTCACATCGAATAAATAAGAACTACATATTGTTAAATGAGGCGTTAAATGAGACGAACAAATTAATAATCTCATGAGTACTTGTCTTAAAGATGAAAATTATTAAACTAAAAAGAACCAAGATGCCACTGCACGGTTCAAACAAACAATGAAACAAAGATCATATAACACGAAGCGCGATATCTTCGATTTTTAGAAAAGTCGGTTAAGAAACATGAAAAAGGCTACAATTCTAGATGCAAAAATATTAAGCGGTAGCCGCCTTCTTCTTGTCTTCTTCGAGCTGCTGAAGTTCTGCTAATCGTTCAGCCCAAGCTCTATCTCTGGCTACTGCAGCCATCTTTCGTTCTATTCTTTGAGCTTTCTTCTTCCTGTTGGCTTCCTGCAACTCTGCCTTACGTTTCTTCTTTTCTGACTGTACATCATTAAAACACACAATTCACATGATCAATGTCTAGTTACAAATCTCCAATCAAAAACTATTTTTAAGCCTGTTGATTTTGCTTTGTCGGCTTTTACTAACCTTTAGTTTTCTAAAACTTGTCTTCCCAAAATAAATATCCACATTACTTCGTTAGTTTGTCCCAAAAAGAATGTCCACTTCTAAAGATATCTTATTAAATTTACCATTTTACCCTTTAATCACTAAAACCTTTAATTGCATATTCTAAAACCGTGTGCACTTTATAGGGATAGAATTGGTATTTAAGTATCATCCAGTGAAATCATTGCAATTTTCTAAAACTGTGTTTTTTTGGTGTAGTGAACATTTATTTTGGGACATAAGGTGTACTTAACAAATAACAATTATACTTAATTTAATTCAAAACATAACAAATTTACCAGTATGAAGGCACGACGTTGTCTAATACGTTTTTTTTCGTTTCTATGTTTAACGCTTCCTTCATTTGGTTGACTTGCGGGAATTGGTTCACCGGGAGTATGCTTAATCCAAGCGTAAGGCCCTGCATTTCCCACAAATAATCAGGCACATTTTGTAATGAAAAGCCCTTGCAAATTTGCAACTATATTTTCCAAATTTTTAATTTTCAGATTCGTAGAACGGAGAATAGTATTTTTGGGAACTCAAACAATATTAACAAAAAATTAATACCATTTGAATATATTCTCCGATCACATTTCAAAATCTCAAACTCCTAAACACTATCCTAATGTTGATGCAAACTGGCAAAGTTAGGTAAAGGTCAAAACCAATAATTTGACGTGGCAAAAGTGACTGAAAACGATCTCCTAAAAAACATTTCTGTCCAAAATATCTTAAATTTCTTATTCATAGTTTTGTTACTTTTATATATATTTTATTAAACAATATTACTTCGGTAACAATACAAGTTTTTGATAAGATGATTTAAAAGGTTGTATGAATAAAAATAAACCTCATGCGATTTATGACTGATTTCCGTTCTCCAAAACAACCAAAATACATGACTTGACAACTGACTGAATAAAAAATCACTTATCCAATTAAACCTCACTAAATCTGAATGTGTAAATTCGGTAAAAGAAAAAGTAAGCACTAACCTTTAGGCTTCAAGCTAGCCCTTTTCCTACGAGATTTATCCATTGGCTTTCTCTTTGGCAACCGGGTGTCCGTAAGACTCACGATTCCCCTAACCGCTGCAGGTCTCCAAAACAAGTGGCTTTGGTGAAATGAGCCAAAACGTAAACTAATCTCATTGTTGTAAGTAGCAGAAAACAACGGCTTAGAAAAAGAGGATGAGGTGGTTGTGATAGAACGAGAAGAAATTAGGGTTCTTGATATGGGTCGGATTGCAGATCTTATCGCCCCCCAAAACATGATTAATCACCGATCAGCTCTCTGAGATATGAATAACGAAATTCTCTATTAGTTCAAACTGTTCCAATAATTAAAATCAAATAAGAAAATGCTAATAAGATTCAGTAAAACAAAACAACACCAGCAACACAAAACAACAGTAACAGCAAATAGAAATATATGTGATACGTCATTTGGCATTTATAAATATAACTCGTGTATATAATGTAATTTCAACCAATGTGTCTTAAATGATGCATATCTGTAGTAAAAAGAATCAATTTCTTTCATGGAATCACATTAACATATACCTAGGTACAACAAGTCAGTTATCGAAATGTCTAATCTAAAGTAAAACAAAAACGTCTGCATAAAACGTCTACTTGTTTTAATCAGGTATTTTCTTTATGCACATCAATCAAACTAATATTAAAATGCTCCACTTAATAACGATAAATGTTACAGAACTTGTAATACTCACAATGATTAAAGCGCGCCAAAGTTATACCTAGAATCAGTCGAGTATCGAAAATAACTACACTATGTAATTTAACAGAACTTGTAATAACTATTCTAATTGCATTAAAACATCAACAGGAATTACATGATCGAAGCTAAAGTTAACAAAGTAACAAATATATGAACCGAATGAATAATTGTGCCCTAAAACATATAAATTGATAAATAATTGTGCCCTAGAAAATATAAATTGATTATTAAATCGAATTAATTAAATAAAAATGGAGTGGAAATTAACCTGATTGACGGAATCACAACACGAAAATGAAGCTGAAGAAGAAACCCTAGAAATGTGAGTGTAATTAGAGAGGGTGTTTGGATTGCTATTTAGATTGGTTACTGAATTCTTTGGGAGTGTTTGGATAGAGCTTCTTCTAAAAAGATTTTTTTTTTTTAAAGCGGAAAATATTGATAATCGACAACGTTAATCTCGTTTTTGGGGTGATATATGATTTTGAGCTTTAGTTATACTAATTATGTCGGTATATATTAAAAAACGTGACCATTTTTATCAATATCTTTATTTTAAAATCAACTAAGTACACATGTAAGGTTAATTCTAAAGTTATAGCTTATGGGATTTAACTGGAAAATTGAGAATCTTAAGCCTCCCACGACTATGTTACAACCTTTAGTTAAGAAAATAATGTTTTGCTTTTTAAAAATGTTAATAGGATTAGCTTATTAAACTTTACTTGTATTTTAATAATAAACCGTGACAAGTTTACTGATAGTGTTAGTAGGGAATGACTAATATATGTAGCCTATTAAACCCCTTAAACGTATAGCCTGACTCACACGAAACATTTCCCTTGTTCCATCTCCCAGCTCCTGACTCCCGACTATCCCAGCGCCCGGTACCCGCCACCTATGCCCTTTGTCCTGGCACTCAAGCCCCGATGTCCGACACCCGGCACTTGTGTCCCGGTACCTTGCACTTGTGCCTCGTGTCCGGAACTTATACCACGGTGCTCGACACTTGTTCCCCAACATCCGACACTTGTGCCTCGGCGTCCGACACTTGTGCCCCAACATCCGACACTTGTGCCCCGTGTCCGACACTCATGCCCTGCGTCCCGACACTCGTGCCTCGTCATCCCGACATCTTGCACTTGTGTCCCGGCACTCAGACCCCGCTTCACGACACTCATGCCTAATCATCCCGACATCCTACACTTGTGTCCTGACATCATGTCCTCGTGCCTCCGGCAGTCCGACACTCATCCATCGCTCGTACTTTAGATTCCAACTGCCAAGACTTTAATACAATCATTCAAACGAGGTCATAATGATTGAAGATGAGTGTTACTCTTGTTATAAACTCGAATGTTGGAATCCCATGAATGCCATTTATGGAACATTAGTGGCCTTTATTACTAGACATTCCCTTACACCTGGGTATGTTGGGTATAAATACCCCAGTCCTTGGGTATTTCGCCAAAGAGCCAATCCTCAACTAAAACACTCAGTTATCATCATCATTCTCACACACACACAACATTACCTCACCGGAATACTCATACAGTTCTCGTAGTAAACATATTCCGATCACCTTCTTCAACTAACCACTTGACCACCTTAGGCTCGCCAAAATCTTGATAGGTTTGCACTATTTAGCAGGAGGTCAAGAGGTTAAACCTCAAACATCCAAGTTACCGAGTCTGCTACTATTTGCTCAAGCATTTACTCAAGTAAATTTTACATTTATCTATTTTTAGTATAGTGACTTGTAACTGTTTTTAAGTTTTTTTAAACAAAATTTACTATAGACAACAACAACGATATAAAATCTCGCCAAGGATGGGGTATGAGAGAGATAGGATGTAGACAATCATCTCTTAGATTCGGAGGTAGAGAGACTATTGATAGAGTGAAAGTGGTTCAAGAAGGGGTGAATATGCAAGTGACAACCCGTGGTTTACCTTAAATTATGAATTTTGTTTCTAAATTTAAAAAATTATATAAATTATTTATTTTTATAAACTAGTTATGCTTTTCATCCTTAATTTATAACAAATTTCCATTTAAGGGACAAAAAATGTAATTAGTTTATAAAAATAAATAATTTATACAATTTTTTAAATTTAAAGACAAAACTCGTAATCTATAATAAACCATTTGAACGATTTATCATTTGAAAAAATAAAAAATTGTTTAAACCATAATCTTAAAAGAACTTGTTACTAAAATAATTATTCACATGATAAGTCAATCAAAATAAAATAAAATAAAAACATATTTTACGCCAAAAAGGTGTTGGTTCAACAAGAAAACCGTTTTTTAAGGTACAAGATTACTTCTCTTTATTTTTTTAACCCCTTCTTACAAATTAATTATTTTTGCAGATTCTCTAAACCCTTCTTGTTCGTCACACAATGTTCATAAGGTTTTGTAATTATTTTTTTCCAGTTTTTGTTTATATGTTTAAAATATATATATGTATTTGCTCACAAAATTGCATTCATATTTTTAAAATTTTGGTGTATATAACATAACTTATTATGCATGTGACGGTATCGCTTCTAAGATAATACGTGAATGACAATGTTAGTATTATTAAATGTATCGTTTTCGTTTTGTACATTGAGATTAATATGTAGTTTATTTGTTGGTGATTGAATAGAAAGATTGGCAATGGAGCTAAAGCTCTTATTATGGTTGGAGTTCTAGGAAGCACGGGTATTATTACTGCTTCTAATACCCTCTACAATGTCGAAGGAGGTCAAAGAGCTATCGTTTTTAATCGTTTAGTTGGTGTCAAAGACAAGGTAATGTTGTGTTTAACGTTAAGGGTTTAGGGTTTAAGGTTTATTAGGATTATCGATGTTTAAGGTTTATATAATACAACTTTTAGAGTTTGGAACCACCTCTGATGATTCATTTCAAATAGAAGTCTTAAAGAAAAACGAAGAATGTCTTAATGTGTGACTTGTGAACAAGAACACTAGAATTTGTTTCGACTATAATGTTGTGTTTTTTATGGCTAGGTTTATCCTGAAGGAACACATGTGATTATCCCTTGGATCGAAAGGCCTATCATTTATGATGTTCGTGCTCGACCACATCTAGTCGAGAGTACTTCAGGGAGTCGTGACCTCCAAATGGTAATTATACACGAAGAAGGTAAAACAAGAAGAATAATGTAATTTAATTTTGTCAATGATTTGTGGTTTGGTATGTATAGGTGAAGATTGGTCTTCGAGTCCTTGTAAGGCCCGAGCCAGATAAACTTCCTGAAATATACCGTACTCTTGGCCAAGACTATAACGAAAGAGTGTTGCCTTCGATTATCCATGAAACTCTTAAGGCGGTCGTTGCACAATACAATGCTAGCCAACTCCTCACACAAAGAGAGGTTATGTTTGATTATGATTTAAAAAACATTATTATAACGATAGTCATATAGATCTTTGAACAAATATGACTTACGAGGTTGTATGTTTTTTAAAATAAACTTTGGACGACTTCCAACCTGTTTGACATGTTATGTTAACCCTGTTTTCAGAACGTGAGCCGTGAAATACGAAGACTACTAATCACCAGGGCGGCCACTTTTAACATCGCTCTTGATGACGTAGCAATCACAGCTTTAACTTTCGGGAAAGAGTTTACACACGCAATTGAAGCTAAACAAGTAGCAGCACAGGAAGCCGAAAGAGCAAAGTTTGTTGTGGAGAAAGCCGAGCAAGACAAACGTGGCGCCATTATTAGAGCACAGGTAAAAACACATCCTATGTATTATAAAACATATCAACTTTATCAGTTTTCGTTGTACCGAGTTTAACATGTGTATACAAATGTTCTTTTTTTTGTAAACCAGGGTGAGGCTAAGAGTGCTCAGTTGATCGGTGAAGCTATTGCCAACAACAAATCGTTTCTCACACTTAGAAAAATCGAAGCTGCAAGAGACATATCACAAACCATAGCGAAGTCTCAAAACCGCGTGATGTTGAACTCTGATGAACTTTTGCTCAATCTTCAATCGTTCAAACTTGATCAGAAGTGAAGTCTCCAAGGACATGTATCGTCCCTATTTTACTTCGTCTAGAGAATAAAGTAATAGTAAACAAATGTTTAATGATGTTACTGACTACGTTTGTTTTGAATAATTAAAAAGTAGTTTTTTTGGACTCGAAACTGTGAATCATTTTGAATCGCATTTGTTGATTGAATGTCGAATATCTGTGGATTATCGATCATTACTGTAACAACCTTGAAAGATAAAACATATATTAATAGTATGCATCAATTCTGGCATCAAAACATATGAAAAACATGCACGATTCCGAATTCAATGAACATAAAAGCAAGAAAACCTTCGATTAAGTGAAGAGCCTTAATTCGCTTCAACTTTTGCTGATGCAACTTTCCTGAACGACATTTCTCATGCTCGATTTTTCCTTTAACTTGAACTCTTTCGTGACTATCCAATGGATAATTATTCTCAATTTTTAGTGGTTTGCTATAGAAAGTAACACCTTTTCGTGTAGTATTGAACTGCAAAGTGCTTAACCACAGAAAAAAAATCACCGGCAATAACTTTAGAATCAAAAACCTCATCTTTCCTGAAAGTCTTACAACTTCTATGATTTTTATAAAAATCGACATAAGAATTGCCACCACTGTCTCTTTAAATATTATCGTCTCCCTAAATTACAAACGCTAGAATCCAACTCTTATTGGAATAGTTAAAAGTAGACGTAATTTCCATTTCGACTTACTTCAAGAAATAATATATGTAAATGATGAAAAACCTTTTATAACAAGTGGCAATTTCGACCCGTTACCCAACCAAGAGGACCCATTCGTTTGGCCATTTTTTTAACAAGAAGAAAAATCTCTTAAGAACTAGCCGTTTTAACATTAAACAACTTTGACCCGTTACCCAACCAAGAGGCACAGCCACTTTTTATGTCTATTTTCTTCAGCTAAGCTTCCGTTTTAATATATTTGTATATGGTGTTTCTGAAAAACAGATTTACGTCATTAATTCTAGTTACTAACGAGAATACACAAAAATTCATGAACACTCCTAAAAACCAGAGTCTCGTCTTTCTCACATGCATTTTATGTAGGTTAGACTGCGTAACAGAAAGCTTTTATTGATTATAAACCAATGTCTTAAAACAGACAGTATCTTATAACATAGTCTTCAACGGAAAAAGAAAAGAAAAAAACAACCAATTTTTAAATACAGTTAAAATAAGTAAAGCGGAACCTTTAATGAAGTAACAAAGCAGGAGCCTTAAATTTCATTAACATGTCACAATGTAGCGTTTTTTGCTGATACCCCCTACGAAGTAATTGTGTCTCAATCCGACAATTATGAGAAAGAATTGAAAAATACTCATGCTCGATCATTTCTTCAAGCTTTACTCTTTCTTGACTATTCAATGGATAATCGTGCTCAAAGTTGAGTGATTTCACATAAAACTTAATACCTTTTTGGGTAGTTAAACCCTGATCATAACTATAGGTTTTTACAAGAGAATAAACCGGCTCATTGGGTGGCAACACGTTTAACAAAGTAATTGAAAGCAAGGGCAACAACTGAACCAAATTCGTTATGTTCACTGAACAGTTACCAGCCAACATCTTTGAACTGATAAAAGTTCTACGGTTTTTTATGATTTTTATATAAAAAAAAAACTCTCGTTCATAAGATTTTCCACCATCATCTTTTCGAATATTATCATCGTCCAAATTTCCAAAAACTAAAAACAAAATCTTATTAGAATGTATTTTGAAGATGGTTAAAACATCAACATCTTACATTTTAATTTACATGACAAATCACATACGCAAAATGACGATAAAGCTTATGACAACAAGAGACTTTGATAAGGGGCGATAAACTATAGAGCCTCAAACTGCGCCAACATGTCACAATGAGAAGCTTCCTGCTGATATCCCCAACGAAGATGTCGTTTCTCAAGCCGACAATTGTGAGAAAGAATTGAAATATACTCGTACTTTTTCTTGACTATTCAACGGATACTCCTGCTCAAACTTACGCGATTTCACATAGAATTTAACACCTTTACGTGTTGTTAAGACACGATCGTAATCATATGTCATCGAGAGGGTATAAGCTGGTTTACTGGATTCCCGAAACATAAGGAATAGATATGCGATAAAATTATATACAAAGACGTCATCTCTCATGAAATGTTAGAACCAAAGTGAACTCAATATGTTTCGAAACTTGATACAAATTTTATGAATTTATAAAAATATCACATAAGACTTTCCACCATCGTTTATTCGAATATTAGTATCTCCCTAAACTGCAAACCTAAAAACATAAATGGTTAAAGAGATAATTAAACATCAACATCTTCCGTTTCGAATTACATGAGAAATCACATATTCAAACGAAGATAATCAAAAGCAAGAATAAATGAGTTCTTGCACACGCCTAAAGAACACTATCGTTTACCAAACCAAAAAAAAAAAAACGCATACAAAAGTAAAATTAGATCGTGTAACAGAAGGCTTTACCGAATATAAACAAGTTTTGAATCACATACAAACTCAAAAATATCCTATAACATAGTTCTCGCAGTCAAAAATCGAAGGGAAAAAAATCTGCTAGCACTAGCAGAAATTTGCATAAGTACAATTTCATGCTTATTGTCTACGATTTTACTAAAATATAGAAAAATTAAGATATAACAAGCAAAACATCAATTTTAATGAAATATAAACGATGTGGACGTTTGAGAGAGGCGTTAAGCAATTGCCTCAAACTGCTGCAATCTGTCACAATTTGGTGTTTCTTGTTGATAATATCCCCATTGATTTCGTTGTATCTCAAGCCGACAGTTATGAGAAAGAACCGAGACAAAATCATACTCAACTTTTTCTTCGAGTTGTACTCTTTCTTGACTATTCGGCGGATACTCCTGCTCAAAGTTACGCGATTTCACATAAAAATTAACACCTTTTTGCGTGGTGAAACCGTAATCATAACCATAAGTCCTCGACAGACTATAAACCGGCTCATTAGATGGCAAAAAGTTCAACAAAATAATCAAAAGCACCGGCAATAACTGTAGCAAAGTCCTCATTGAACCTGAACCATTTCCACCATGCATTTCTGCTCCCACACCCGACCCGTAACTAAAACCCCTAAACTGAGTAGTGGCCCGTGGATTCATTCCACCGAAAAAAAAGTTTCGGAAAATCTCCTCGGCGTCCACATCAGCAGCATTGTAATAAAACCCGTTGCTATTATGCCCACGTCTAGCTGTACGTCTTTCGTAAACAGGCTCATCAGGCCCAACAAGATCATATTGCCTACGATTCTCTTCGTCACTTAAACACTGAAACGCTTTCGATACTTTCTTAAAAGCTTCTTCTGATCCCGGAGATTTGTTTTTATCAGGATGAACTTTCAAAGATAACTTCCTATAAGCTTTTCTAATATCTTCAACACTACAAGTTTTCTCCAACCCCAAAATTTCATAGTAATCCTTTTTCCGCTTAATTTCACTCACAATCGTAACCTGCTCTTCAGTATAACTTCCCGCACCAGACGAAGAAGATCCAGCAGACGGAACCCGATGACGAACACCAGAATCACCATTTTCAGACGGTTTTGATGAACCAGAAGGTGATACTGATTCATTCGTTACATTTTCAGATTCCAGATTCGATAACAGATCATCAACGGGAACCGACGGATCTAAACGTTGAGCTTTCAGTATAAATTTAAGCGCACGAGATCGATCACCTGTACCTAATGCATCTTTCCCAATTTTCAAACATCTTAAAGCCTCATCTTTATTTCCATCCATCTCTATTTCAAATCAAATAACCCTAAAAAAACACATAATGTAATCAAACTCGAGCTACAAATATATAAAAAGATTTAAACTTTAAGCGAATCACGAAATATAGAACCCGAAAACCAGAGATATGATCAAAACTGAACTCAAAACATATGAAAAGATTCAAACTTTATGTAAAATTCAAATTATAGAACCCTAAAAACAGAGTCTATGATCGAAATTAAGCTACAAATACATAAAAGATTCAAACTTTAAGCGAATTACGAAATATTGAACCCGAAAACCAGAGTAAATGATCCAAATTAAGCTACAAACATATAAAAGATTCAAACTTTAAGCGAATTATGAACTAATGAACCCTAATTAACACAGAATGTAATCGGAATTATACTAGAAATATATGGGCAGCTAACTTACAATGAAATTGAGATCCGGAGCCCTAATTGATGGAATTGGGGTTCAATTTGTAGCGAATTGAATTGGGTTTTTAGTAATTTGATCAATTGGGTACAGGATTTGTTAAATCAATTTGAGAAATTTATCCAATTGAAAAAAAATGGTGAACCATGATTTGATTTGAGTTTTGATGACGTAAGGGGGTGTTTGTTTACATGTTATCTTATGTAATTTTTGAAAATTCATACAACTATTTCTATCGACTTATAAACTTAACTTAATTAGCTCACAAGTCATAAAAATAAACTTATAATAACTCGTAAGTCTGTTACATAAATCTAAACATGTCGACTTATTTGGAATTTTTGTAAGTTTCATTTCTATTTCTATTTTCTTTTTGTATATATATTCAGGTTTTTTGGTTAAACGATATATTGTTTCGAAAAAGATTGTTACCACTTAAAAATTCAAAGAATTTCTCGACAACAATTGTCATTTCGTAGATATTTTGCAAGTATGCAAGATGTTTTTTTTGACACATAATTGTAGTGGATTTCAAGGCTTCAATCTCCATCGATAACTTTAAACTCATTTATAATTGTGATTTTAAAGTAGTCGTAAAGATATCCTTTTATACTTTTATTAACGTTATTGATGAAACGACAAAAGATTGTGAAAATGAATTTTCCAACTACGATCTTCTTGTCCAAAATATAAACGTGTTGACTGGAAGTGCATTTGTTTAACAAAACAATATCCAATTCGTGAATCTACAATCAAAGATTATTGTGTCAAGTTTTCGATTAGAGTTGTTATACTATCATTTTAGTTTAGTTAATTAAAATTACAACTACTTGAGTAATATACTTAATCTTAGAATTATTAATTTGTATTCAAGTGAAATTATATATTAATAACGAACAAAATCCACTCTACGCAACTATATATGTTTGTTTTTATTTGTCGTTACATTCAATTTCATCTACTTATACATTCAATAGAGATATAGCATCGCTATAACATGAAGATATTATATTAAGTATCAATTTTACTTGAATAATAAATACCATGAATGAAATTCATGGTATTTATCTACTTATACATTCATAAGTATAGAAAATATTATATTACTAATATTTTATTTAAATAATGAATACCATAAATTTCATCTACCATATACATAAAACATAAATAAAACATAAAGAACAAAATAAAAGCAACACAAATTCAATAAGTATCACAAGACTTACAAACATAGTACCTCAATACTTGACCTTAACTTAAACGGTTACTCAAGTTGCTCGAGTTCAAGTTCAACTCGACTTCAATGGAGTCGGTCACGAACGCACCGACTCGATTACATCTTATATTATAAACTATGATATAATTATAAGTTTGACTTATTGAGTAGAAAGAAAAGAGTATATATTTGGTAGTTTGATAAGTGTAAAATTAGGTCAAAATTGAAGGACTCCATTGTCACCAACACCAAGAACACCAACACCAACCTTTTTACCAAACACCCCCTTATGTTTTCTCTCTCTTTTTAATTCCTATTTGAGAGAGAAAACAATACCTAAACTCATGTGTCAATTAGCCGTCTGCAAATAAACTCACCTGGTAAATTCCAATTCCCCTGTTTGTTTTTTTATAATTAAAGTAAATATTTATATTGTTCATTACTCAATTGGGTTTTTAATATTTATAAAAAAAATTCAATTTTTATCAACTTTCAGATAAAACCCATTTTAAAGATTTATATTTTATATGGTATTTGTATTCTTGAAAAAAGGTTAAATTTTTATGAAATTTGAAATAAAACCCATTTTCCCCTGTTTTTTTCCCAGTAAAACCCCTTTTAAAGATTAATTTTTATACATGGTATTCAATAGAAATTGTGTTTATTATATTCTTAATAAAAATTCAATTTTTATGAATTTTGTTATCATATGTTTAAGTGTATAAATTAAACACATTTTCCCCTGTTTTTTTTTTGTTTTTTGTTTTTTTTTACCATAAAAAACCCATTTAAAGATTTTAGATGACCAAGGGGGTGTTTGTTTGAGCTTATACAAGGGCTTATTGGCTTTCGGCTTATGTTTCATAAGTCAAAATTTGTGGCTTATGTAACGGCTTATGAGTATTAAGTCATAATAAACAATAATAAGCCAAGAAGCCCTTACATAAGCCATAAAGCCCAGAAGCCCTTACATAAGCCATAAAATCCGGGCTTATGAAACATAAACGGAAAGTCAATAAGCTCATCCTTATATAAGCTCAAACAAACACCCCCCAAATAGGTTTCTTCTATTTCTAATTATAAAGAATCAATTTTTACCAATTTTGCTGTCTTAGGTTAAGTGTAAAACACTAAAACTCATTTTTCCCTTGTTTTTCATCAAAACCCACATTAAAGATTCGATTTTTACCAATTTTGCTATCAATCTTATCATAGGTTAACTGTAAAACCCATTTCCGCTGTTTTCACGTCAAAAACCCATTTTTAAGATATGTATTTATACATGGTATTCATCATCAAATGGATTGATCATATGTCGAAAAAATATTCATTATTTGCCAAATTTGCTATCATAGATCAAGTGTAAAACACTAAAATCCCATTTTCCACCTTTTTTTTTCCAAACAAAATCCGCTTTAAAGGTTTATATTTCTACATGGTATTCATCAAATGGGTATCTTATAATTCCTAAAAGATCCAATTTTTACCAAGTTTCTACCATTGGTTTTTCGGCATAAGTATATTCTTAGCTTAAAGACGAAGCTATTGTCACTTATTTTATTAATTATTGTTTTTATAATTATGTTCTTGTAGAAAAAAGGCATTTTTAAGGGATTTATTGTAATCGTATTGGTGAGTTGAATGGATACAAGAAACTTATTGGAGCACAATGGAGACGGGTTATTCCCAAATTCTGGAATCGGGTTTCTTTGGTGTTCCAAAGATGATCATTTTTCTCAATCGGCAAGTTTTTTTGCTAGTGTTGGGCAGATGGGTAAGGGTAGTATCGGAAGTGTAAACCCTAATTCGTCTAACTCCGATAATGAAGGTGTTAAACTTCCTTTTTTATCAAAGGTTGTTTCGACACCCGAATCAAGTTTAATGACCGTTGAGGTACCGGAAATGGAGGCAAATGAAGGTGTTTTGAAGAAAAAAGGTGGGTTAAAGTTGAAGATTAAAATCAAGAATCCTTCATTAAGGAGGTTACTTAGTGGTGCAGTTGCGGGTGCGGTTTCAAGAACATGTGTTGCTCCGTTAGAAACAATAAGGACTCATTTGATGGTAGGGAGTTGTGGCCATTCTACTGGTGAAGTTTTTCAAGATATTATGCAGTCTGAAGGTTGGACTGGCCTTTTCAGGGGTAATTTGGTCAATGTCATTCGTGTTGCACCAAGCAAAGCAATTGAGGTATAATTTTTTTCCGTTTAATCTTTATGTGTTTGTCTAGCTTTAATTGATCTTATAAATGACCGTTGATTCATTGTAATTTGTTATTTTGTTACATATATAAACTTATTTCATGCTTTACTTTTTTTCAAAACACCGAAAATTGTCATTTGATAGGCTATCAAATCGTAAGCGAATAACATGCTATCTTCACGTTTACACGCTAAATTTTCATTCTGTGAAAGTTGTATGCAATCTTTTGCAGTTATTTGCTTATGACACTGTGAAGAAAAGTTTGGCTCCTAAACCCGGAGAAAAGCCGAAAGCCCGAATTCCTGAATCACTAATTGCGGGTGCCATGGCAGGAATTAGCTCCACAATATGTACCTACCCTCTCGAGTTACTCAAAACCCGACTCACTGTCCAGGTACAAAATCTGACCGTTGTTACTTACAGTTCAAATAATTTTCAGTTCTAGTGATTTCATATTGACCCATTTACTTGTATGAATGTGTCAATCTGGTTGTGTTTTGGGTCAAATTTCGCTAGGAGAGAAAAGGTCAAATTAGTCAAACGGGTTGAAATTTTACCAAAAGTCTATTATTATGTATAACCTTTTAAAAATAGTTTTATTTAAATATATCGATTGTCATTGCATTGGACAAATATGTTCTAGCGTCAGCATGACACAACCTGTATCACCCCGTATTAAAAGTGAGCTTATTCATCCCAAACTCGTGTTGACTCGTTACCAACCTGCCTGACCCTTTCATCTTACGATCTCTACTTTCATCATTATTCACTCGTTCATATATTATTCAGAGGGGCGTTTATAAGAATCTAGTAGACGCATTTGTAAAAATTATTAAAGAAGAGGGACCCGCAGAACTCTACAGAGGCCTGACACCAAGTCTTATCGGTGTAGTCCCTTATGCTGCTACAAACTATTTCGCATACGATACATTACGAAAAGCATACAGGAAAATCTTGAAGAAAGAGGACATTGGGAATATTGCAACTTTATTAATCGGCTCAGCAGCTGGTGCGATTTCAAGTAGTGCAACTTTCCCACTTGAAGTAGCCCGGAAACATATGCAAGCAGGAGCCATTAATGGTCGAGTTTATGATAATATGCTTCATGCACTTTTGACGATTCTTGAAAAAGAAGGTGTTGCTGGTCTGTATAGAGGTTTGGGACCGAGTTGTGTCAAGATAGTTCCTGCTGCTGGAATTTCGTTCATGTGTTATGAGGCGTGTAAGAAGATTCTTGTTGAGAAAGAAGATGACGAACCGTGAGAAATAAGACAGATGGGAAAGTTCAGATTTTTGATTGTTTTTGTCTCGGAAAGGGGAATAAAGATTAAAAAGATTTGATTTTTATGGGGGGTTTTGGTTCTGGGGAGATAATTTTTTTGACGGTGAAGAAAAATTCATAGACGAAGAAAGACTTTTTACATGTTTTGTTTTATGATCTATTTCTATTTCAAACGGATTCTTGATGTTAGAATGTTAGATCACAGATTTTAGAATGAGAAATTTGCATTTTGGAATTAGTTTTTCATTTCGACATGATTTTGTTCCTCTGTTTGAATAGTCATATTTGATCAACAGATTAACTCCTATATGACGGTGTCGTTATAGAAGCAACATCAATCTACAACGATCATGAGCTGTAAAAGAATCCAAAAGGCAATAACTTGAATGTAAATCTGTAATGTGTGTATGATACTTATTTAGTGTATCAGAAAGCTGCATGGACTACTGAACACCCGTGTTTTCCATTCTGGATCGTTCGTAAAAAACTGCATGTCGAGCCCATGTGAAGGGTTCGGTTAGGAAATGCCAAATTCCATCAAGTATACTAATGGAACCTAACTATACATGTTATATCTTCCAAATCGTCTACACTAACAATCCATCTTTCCCCGCCAAAGGGCGATTTTAGTAAATAACCAAATATGATGCTTGGGCTAAGCGTCAAGTTGAATAATGAATAAGTTCCAGAAAAATTGTCGTTTCAAATCGTTCCATAATTAAGTTGAATAATGGATAACTTGGTGAAATTTGACGGTCTCCACAACATATAATTTTGTTTGCGTTGTCCTATTGCTTATGAAGTATTTTTAATACATTCGTTATTAGACTACTGATTATGCTATTGTTAATTATTGGGT
Source organism: Senecio squalidus (assembly GCA_910822075.1). Classification (NCBI taxonomy): domain Eukaryota; kingdom Viridiplantae; phylum Streptophyta; class Magnoliopsida; order Asterales; family Asteraceae; genus Senecio; species Senecio squalidus. Next base: position 66,311,855 of record CAJVGC010000060.1, read on the forward strand.
ACATCATACCACATAGTATGATAATCATACTAGAGGAATCCGAAATGAGCCTACAACCTTCGTATCTAGGACATAACTAACCACGTTTCCGTACAAAAAAGTTCCAAGTTTCATGAAATTATGGTATGCTATGGAGTGTCAAGCAAATAAGTTATAGCGTACGTTGAATGAAACCACTTATGTGAAGACATTGTGGACTACAACCGTTGAATCATGACAAATGAAGCTTCTACCGCTTTGATATTCGCTTAATTAAAACTAACATAATCAACATAGTTATAATAGCCAAAAGAAGCAAAATCCATATCATATCATATGCTTGTTAAAGCTTTACAACTATTTTTTCATACCAAAAATCAACTCATTGTACCTTGTAGCTATTAGACCACAATGCAATAAGTTAATTACCAGAAAATATTCCGTAATTTCCGCCTTCTAAATCAATAGTAAACCAACTATACCACCACCCCATTTCATTTTTGTTAGCAAAAAGTCTAAGTAAAACCAAAATATAACGATAAAAGGGTGGCACGATATCACTTAATCCCAACCGCTAGCAACCATGGATTCATATCCATGACTGCCACCACCGCTGTTAAAGTCAGAATAATCCGCCACAGGAAGAGTGGCATAGTAGTCAAAACCACCAGAAGTCCCACCGTAGTCTGCAGCCACAGGAGAAGGGGCATAATAGTCATTACCACCAGAGGGAGGGGTATAATAGTCATTACCACCAGAAGGAGGGGTATAATAGTCATTACCACCGGAAGGAGGGGTATAATAGTCATTACCACCAGAATTCGAGCCATAATCCACATTCCCATAAGAACTATCATTTCCACCTCGGAAATCCCGACCACCAAACTTGTTGCTAGAACGATAACGTTTATCGCTTGAAGAAGAATAACTCTCAGCATACTGCCCAAGCCAGTCTGGTGCCTCTTGTTTTGCTTCTTTCATTAGCTCGGAAAGAGCTTTAGCAATACAAGAATTCTTATCATTGAAAAAAGCTGTTGCAAGCCCAGATTTTCCAGCACGACCTGTTCTTCCAATTCTATGAACATAACTGTCAATGTCACGTGGCAAGTCGAAATTGATCACATGTGCAACACGAGGGATATCTAGTCCTCGAGAAGCCACATCAGTTGCTACCAGAATAGGCTTAACACCACTTTTGAACGATCTCAGCGCTCCTTCCCTTTCCTATAGTAATGTAACATACACAAACAAGTTACACGTTAATAAGGAAGTCGAGTTGAATAAGCTGATAAATAAATTGTCCACTTATAATAAAACGAGTTGACGAAAAGATTGGGTGACGGGTCAAATAAGGATCAAAAAATGTTAACTAAAGTTGCAATCAAAAGACTAAAATATCGAATAAAACGAACTAGAAGATTTCAAAAGTGTTAAAAATAACTTAGAGACCACTTTTGACCTATTCAACCCATTCTTCTTTAACCAATCTTTTCGAGTTCTCAGTTGACATCCAAAGGTAACCGAAAACTAACCCTTTTTAAGTAAACGGGTCGATAACAGATATTACCACAACTCTATTTATAAGATATTAATCAACAAATAACAAATGAAAAACGAATCTTACATATTGCACTTTATCACCATGAATTGCGGTAGCAGGAAAACCGATCTTACATAGCCAATGTTCTAACGAATCTGCACTTCTTTTTGTTTCCACAAAGACCAGAGTTAACGCATGCTGAATCAAGAAAAACAAAAACATTTTTCACAAAACTAATTAAATAATGACGTAAATGAACTGGTATGTATGTGTTTACCTTTCCAAGATTCCCGTTAGCTTTTTGATCATGAAGTAAATTTCTTAAAAACTCCCGTTTTTCCATATCCTCAACAAACACAACTTTTTGAGAGATTAGATCAGTACTCGAACCAACTCTTCCCACAGACAGAAATATGTAATTTTCAAGAAAATCCGACGCAAGCCTCTGCAATACAGGAAACATAATTACAATTTACAACAACGATTAATGGTTAACTAGTATTAAAATATATTAATCAAACGATTTGTATATGAAATTATGAATAATGCAACTAACTTGAATCTCAGACGGAAAAGTTGCACTGAAAAGCATTGTTTGTCTTAGACCAGTTTTAGGCATATCCAAACACTCAACAATCTTTCTAATTTGAGGTTCGAAACCCATATCCAGCATACGGTCAGCTTCATCTAACGCCAAGTACTTGATTCTTTTGAGTGAGACTCGTGATCTTTCGATCATATCAGTTAACCTTCCTGGAGTTGCCACTAATATGTCCACACCCTTTTCAAATGCTCTCAACTACACAATATCATAATATCAAAAACCGAATTAAATAAAAAAACATTACATTTTAACAGCGAAAAAAGCTTGTATAGTATTATTATATCAACCTGTTGATAAACCGGTGCTCCTCCATAAGCCACGGCAACTTTCACACCGGTTTGATTACAGAATTTTGTAGCTTCTTCGAAAATCTAACAAAAAAATGTTTTAAAAAAAAGATTAAACCATGGATTTAAATTTTTAAAAATAAAAACAAACGACATTACAAATAAAGGTGTAATCGATCCGACTCGATTTACTACTCACCATTTTCGAGCCAAGACTACATTATCATACTTAAACTTTAAAAAATATTTACTATTAATCAAATCAACACTTTCAAGAATATCAAAACTGAAATTACACGTTTAAATTTACGCGACTCAGATAGTCCAATAAACTATGTAAATATACAAAGGGTTCAAAACTGAAATTAGCACAAGTTCAATACAACTCGAAAGCTTTACGAGCATAGTATTTTAATAATCAATCGTGGCTCGATTACCTACTCGAGAAACTTTAGTTGCGTCAATTATAAATATATTTTGAGTCAATGTTAGGGTCGATTACACCCTTAAATTTACAAAACACCAATCATAAAGCAAACAAATTAGCACCACCATAAACTGTAGTATTTTAATACTTGAGCTCGCCTATAAAAATCCTCGAGCTGAGCTCAAACTACAAATACGGAGTAATAAAAATCATAAACAAATAAGCACCACCTTAAACAGTAGTATTTTTATACTCGAGCTCGACTAGAAAATCCTCGAGTAGCTCGAGTCAAGCTCGAACTACATCGAGTCGATTTTTCGAATCAAACAAAAATAATAAAAAAAAAAAAATTATAAACATAACAATCAAATCACCATTTCACCACCCATAAACACACACAAACAAAAAAAACAATAATAAAAAAAAAGTCTACCAAAAATAAATAATAAAAAAATAAATTCAAAAAAATAAAAAAGACGAAAATAACCTGACAACAAAGCTCTCTAGTCGGAGACAAAATAAGCGCAAGTGGAATCGCCACCGACCCTCTCCGACCATACACCGCCGGCGCCGGATTCTTCAAAACACCAGAAATGATCGGAAAACAAAACGCCGCCGTTTTACCCGACCCGGTTTGTGCACACGCCATCAAATCACGCCCGGCCAAAGCCACCGGAATAGCATGACGTTGTATCGGCGTAGGTTTCAAATACTTACATTTATATTTAATATTATTATTCAATCCCTCACCCAAATCAATTTCGGTAAATAAGTTTACCGGTTTGGGTACGTCCGACCCGGTTACCTCAACCGGAATATCTTCATAAGCATCAAAGTTAATACCCGAGTTAGTATTTTCCGGTTCGGTTATTTTGAGATGGGTGAACTGGTTTTGGAGTTGATTGTAACGGTTCGGAGGTCCGAAATTTCCGGTTCGGGGACGGTTAGGAGAGGGAATGTAGGTGGGTCGACCCGGTTGACGGGAGGTGTCGGAGAAGTAAGAGTACGACATCGTTTTTGTGGAAATGGTAATGGGGTTGGTGGGTTTGATTATAAAGGGGAAGATGAAGAAGATGAAGGGTTTTGAAAACCCTAATTCTTAAGCTTTCATGGCGGAATAGAGAGAAGAAGGAAGGTGAGAAGTCTAATCACTACTAGTAGTAGTAGTAGTAAATAGTGAACAAAAGTATCTTTGGGGAATTACATTTTACACCCCTCTAACTTTCAAACTTGAAAATAACAAGTGTAATGTGTTCGCATATGAGAAACTCATTCAAGCTCACAAGTTCAATATGTGAAGCTCGTTCAAGATCTCGAGCTCAGTATGTGACGCTTTTCAGACTCTCGAGCTCGGTATGTGTAGCTCGTTGTAGATCGCAAGCTCGGTAGTTGAAGCTTGGACTCGATCTCGTTTGTTAAACGAGCTTGAGGTTATGTTCAACTTGGATTGATTAAACTTGTTATGAGTCGAGTTCAAGTAGCTTGGTTCATTTACACTCTTATCTAACACATAACGATGATGATTAATGAAACCTAGTGAAAGGTTTAACATTGATTTCTAGACTTTAGAGGTATATGTTAACTTTGAGTAAAGTGATCGTTGTTCATGTATTCAATTTTACGGTAATTGTTGTTAACAACAAAATATACCAAATAAAAATATGGAAATTACTCGTAACGAAAAATTATTTAATTTTATGGAGAAGTATGGATGTAAAGATTACTAATCTAAAAAAATAAATTATGCACATAAGATAGAAGTTATCGTTTTTCTTTATTTTTTTAAGGAATGTTTGGATAATAAAAATATAGTAAGTTAATGTTAATGACATGAAACTTTAAGAGTCTATCTTGTCATTAATTTCAAACACTTTAGGTACATGGTTCATGGATTATAAAATATTTATTTCCGAAATTATAAAATCTTAAATGAGTTATTTTAAATGTACAAAAAGTTGTCTCAAATCATATATTCCATTTATATACAATTGCTTAAACAACAAAATTCTGATAAACACGTTCTTAATGAAAAGTTGGTAACTGATTTCTTAAAAGCATTTAGAATGTAGTTAAATAAGAGTGTAACGGATGATTCTATATAGGATAAATTTGATAAGGTGATACTAAAAAACACACTCTTTTGATTTAAACGCTTAATATTTGTTGTAATATGTTTTTGAGAAAAGTGGTCTCAACTTTATATATTTATATAAAAGTAATAGTAAAAAGTATAAAAATATGGTCCCAATCTTTATACTATAATAAATAATTTAGTTTTTAGTTTTTATAGTATAATAGTAAAAATGAGGTGGAAATGTATTGCTCTAACAACGACTAAAGTTATTTAGCAATATCAAAACAAAACAAATAAGGCAACAATTTCTATATATAAAAACAAACATTTAAAATTTCGTATTATAATGTGTTGGAAAATTCTTATAAAGATGAAAGTTCTAAAGCTTCGGTTTCACTAATTTATTTTGTTAGGGATATTTTAAGAACTAAAAAAAGTCATTTAACGCAAAGTAATAAAATCATTTATTGATCAAATCTTCCAACTTATCGTTATTCATTAATGTTACATTATCATCCTTAATACCAATACTAATGAATAAATTGTTACAAAAATTAAAGTATGAGATTTATAATTTCTGCTAAAAAGAAAATTAACGAGGAATATAATACACTACGGGTATATTTGGTAGAGAGACGGGGGCTTATATGAGCTTAAACTTATCGTTTTTTATAAGCTCCTTCATAAGGCTCGTTTGGTCTGAAAAACTTATTAAAAATATAAGCCCCAAAACCTTATTGAAATAGTTTATGAAAGGGGGTTGAGTTTATATTAAATAAAATTTCATAAATACCTCTTATACTAATTAAATTACATATTTTTATATACCCGTTTATATCTTTTTACACTAAAAAACTCTAATTTCAGCTAATTTACCAATCATGTTTTTTCATCTTTATAAATAAGCTTTAGTCCTGATTATAAGCTTAAGCTCCAGCTCCAGCTCCAACTACTTACACCAACACACCATGTATTTCCTTTGTTATATTAACTTCAGTGTATCTAAAAACTAAAATGAGACTAGTCATTCATGAGCTCCTTGAGCCGAGCATAAATGAGCTCAAGCCAATCATAACCACTATTTTTGTACACTAACTTTACAAGGTTAAACGAGACTTTTTAACAAATAAATAACCAAGTAATATAAAACGGATATAAACAAGTTGAGTCGATGAACTCAAACCCGTAAACTTTTTTACAAGTCGAGCTCGAGCTTTACGAATGAGACTCGAGTTTTACATACATAAGTAAATTTTTCGGTTCAAGAAAATTAAATAGAGAGAAATTTCTTACATAAGAATGAGCGAGTGAAAGCACGCGCCTTACTCAAAATAAGGTAGACAATGGTAGTGGTAGTCGCATTTGGCAAATGGCAGAAGAGATAGTGCCACAGTGGCTATGGTGACAGCTGTCACAGACTAGAGTGGCGCGTGACCTGCCATCATGACACAGTGTCATAGTACCATAGAAAACAGGCCAATCAAATTTATATTATGTTTTTTATTTAATTTAATTTTGTAAATGTTACATTTTAAATGTTTTATCGTGTGACATTTTTTTATCTAAGTAAACTTTTTTCTTTGTCAGTTACGTTTTTTTGAAGATTTGTTCTCTATGTATTATGTTTAACGGTTTTTTATATATATGAAGTATAAAATTTATATCACACGGTCCGACTGTATTTTAAATAGTGTTAAAATTTGTGTAAGTCGGGACAAGATCTTTAAGGTGATGAAAGATTCGCAGTTCGATCCCTATCTCTGTTGGGAATTTCTATTTGGAAACATGATTGGGTCAAAAGGAAAGAATTCATATGTATGTTTATTTTGTTGTCTACAATATTGTTAATAGTCACCTTCCATTTAAAGGTTGTATCTCCTTTGGCTCAAGAACAAAGGTCGTGGCGATGACGTGTGTTGGAATCAAGGAGTTATTGAACAAAGGTCTCTATGATATAGTTCTTGATCTATCGTCTTTCTCTTATTTTGGTTTGTTTTTTGGTTTATATAACTGAGTATAAGGTATTACAAACAATCAACTATAAACTTAAAGATATCTAAAATTAAAAACGTTATCTATAACTTTGGATCAAAGATGTATTCGAAAAATATAATTTACTCTTGTTAATATATAAAAACTTGTATAGATTTGACATATTTTAACTTTGCTTGTAGTCGTGGATTAACCAATACGGCAATACTTGTGAAGGTATTATGTTTAAAATATAATTATATATTATATACTTGTATGATGTGATTTATACAAGTATAAAATTGTATATTTTTGTTTCTGTAATGATCACTTTTGATAAACAAATCACATTGGTACCTTAAAAAATTTGCAATAAAAAGTGACTTGACATATCAATAGCCTTTAAATTTATTAAAGATGTGACTGATGTGTAAATAATTATATTTTCAAACTAATCAATTGTGTTTTAAATAAAAACCGAAAATATGTTGTTTTAATGCACACAAAGCTTTTTGTGCTAAAGTGTTAAATAATGTTATCGACTTAAGATCCTCTTATTTATGGTTCGAGTTATCAATGTAGTAATTTTTTCGACAATAATTATAAATACGACATTGTGGTAGTTTAAGGTAATTCTAATTCGAATGACAACCATGGAACCAAGGTTATCTTCACAGACAAGTATATGTGATACGGGGTTCTTTGGATATATTTGATTTTTTTTTCTTCTTAAGTTTGACGGTTCATTTTATATCAGTTGATTAAAAAAAGTCGTTGTATAATTTTTGTAAAAGGTTTTTATGAACAAACATATGTAATGGCATTTTCAAAAATAGAAATTGTGAATGTAAAGTGAGTAACTTTAGATATTTAAAATAAAAAAGGAAATTATATTACAAAAAATTAATTACTAAAAATGAGAAGAAAAAAAAAGGAAAGTAGTAGGTTTACATGAAAATAGAAAAAAAGCTTACAAAGTCTTTTATTTTTATGTATTTAAAATCATACCAATTATGTTAACAAGATAATGAATTTGTCAATGAACCATTTATTATTTGAAGACATTAACATCGATTGATTAAATTAAAAAAAGGTGGTATGGACCTAATTTGTATTTACTTTTTTGCAATATATGGTACCAAGTATCGTATACAAGTATAGCCCATGTTGGTTTGTCGATCTAACTTTTTAAACTTTTTTGGTTCAAGTCAAAGTAACCTATCATGCCATGACAACCATGAGAAAATCACCAATTTAATCATCTTATATATTAAAATTTCGAAAATAATCATCAAATTCGCGACAATTTTCTCGCGACAATTTGTCTTTTATTTTTTGCGCGAGAACGAGAGTTTTAAAAATGGGTGATGTATATTAAGCCACGTCATTGCGCGAGAACGGGATTGCTATGTCGCGAGAACGGGTATTAATAGGCGCGGAGACGTGGCTTAATATACACCACTTATTTCAAAAAATCCCGTTCTCGCGCTAAAAATAAAAGACAAAATTGTCGCGAGAAAATTGTCGCGAATTTAGTGATTATTTTCGAAAATTTAATGTATAAGATGATTAAATTGGTGATTTTCTCTTTATTTTTTCCCCAAGTATGTGATGTTAATGACGTGACAAATTTTTCGATTGTTTTGGAATTTATGAATAAGAGTGCTCTAATAAGTTTTATAAACATATACAAATTCAAATGAAAACCATCACCTAGTAAAGCGTCTTGATAAATATCTTAGGGTGGCAAGGGAGAAGGTCCGAAAAAGATCACATGAATACCTCGATTAGACTACGTACATATAAGTTAAGGACTCGCCCTCCCTACCTCCCTAGATAACCCGAAAAAGGTTAAAGTTTATATTTTTGAACCATACTAAGCATTGTATGACATGCATCAACAACCACAACCACAATAACAAATTTATATTTGTAACATACGAAGATTAACCTCACAACCTTTAGGTTGATGGATACGAGATAACTGCTAAGCGAAGACACGTCGATAACAAATAAAGTATTCATTAACCAAATATTTATATCGCTCTTATTAAAACAAAATATAAAAAACACTAAGTTTAAGCAAATTTGAAAGTGAATACGAATATTTGAAAACTATTGATTGGTTATAGGGATGTGTATGGTTTAGTTTGGACGGTTTTAACTTAACTTCAAGGCCAAACCGGTAATTCCGGTTTGGAACTTTTTGAAACCAAACCGGCCAAACCAATCAAAATCGGTTTTGTTTGGCCGGTTTAACGGTTTAGGTTTAATTATTTTTTCTCATTATCATGTCAAGTAAAACGATGTCATTTATTATGTTTTAGAAAATAGTTGAAGTTATTCATTGATAAAAACAAATATTAACAATCTTAACATCGTTTATGTTTTTTAATATTAAAGAAAAAAGAAAAGCTAAATAAAACTTTTATTTTAATTTATATTTTTATAGATTGTACACTTATTTGTATTTTAAATATATAACATGTTGAAACAATTAGAATAGAAATACATATATAAAAATTTATATACATATAAATTTATAAAAAGTATTTATAATAAATATAAATGGTTCGGTTTGGTTTAGATGGCCGGTTTAAAGGTTTAAACCACAAACCAAACTAATATATCGGTTTGAAAAATTTTCAAACCCGCCGACCAAAGAAATACTGTTAACTCGACTAAACCAATGAAATTGATTCGGTTTGGCCGGTTTAATCGGTTTCGGCCGAACCATGGCCATCCCTAATTGGTTACATAATAAGTTTGTGTATCATTCCCCAAATTGGTATTTTTTTGTTATCTAAGCCTATAAGGTATAAAAGTGTTGCGCGATTACAGGTGAGAAACATTAGCACCAATCTAAGCAAATAAAGAAGAGATTGAAAAACAAACACATAGGATTTTACGTTGTTAAATGTTACGTTAAATGTGGCTTATCCGAGTGTGACCCTCATTTAACAAAATTCCGCCATTGTTAATCAAAACTAGCACTGATACGAGATTGTTATAATCAAAACAATGACGAACAAAGGTCAAGTACCATGAAAACATAAGAATCTCTACTTTTTTTGCTTCAAAATTCAGATCAATAGATCAAATATAACTACATTAACCCTACATACCGATTATTTCCTATTTTCTTGTTTATCGGCTTTTTTTATTGCTTGTGTTTGTGAATCACAATCACCAAACAAGCTGGTATCAGAGCTGAAGTAGTAGCCCTTTGGTCGGTTTCAATTAAAGCGGACACGTGGCTAACTTAGCCACATTGGTCAGAGCACATGAAATATCGTAGGGAGGATGCTCAAACAAGTAATCTTAGGTTTGAGACGCAGATTGTTAGGCTAAACCCATGTTTCACATCAGATAAAGATATCAAATGATGCCAATATATAAACTTCTTGAGTTACTCTCTCTATGCCAATTGATTTTAGAATAAAACCATATGATGAGCTTATTTATCCTAAATATCGATCCTAAGAAAAAGTGCAACAAACTTTCGACTAGCACAAGGCGTAAAGAACTAACTTAGAACCCTCTTTTCTAGAGAATAACGAGCTTAGGCTAGTCAAGATCGCGCCTTGTGCACCTGTAAGACATCTATGAAAATACCAACAACAAAGATAAACCCTTGTTTATCATCTCATTCCCTAAAACAAAATAGTATTAATCTAGTTTCCCAATTTGTTTGCTCACATACAAACCGTTACATTATTAACATATCACGCTAATCCCTATTATTGCATAAACGAGCTAACGCTTAGTAGGGTTTTCTACAATAATAGGGCTTAGCGCGATACAACGATACATTAATAATATCCTAACACAAGTAAGCCCCTAGTTCAAATACATTAAAATTAATCCCACAAAAGAAATACAATATCATATCAAATTCTACATACAAATAATAGATATAGAAACAGGTATATATATTCTTTTATATCAATCACTAATAATCCAAACAAACATACATTAAGAGGGTGTTTGTTTCGGCTTATAATACCGGCTTATGAGCTTAACTCAGCTTCATAAGCTCATAAACCGGAAAAAAATGAGCTTAGAAGCTTATGGAAAATTACATAAGCTCATAAACCCGTCTAATAAACCGAAACAAACAACCTCTCAACAAACAACGTACATCTAAAAATTCCAACATTTTTTGAGTTTGACTTTTTTACCTTTTTTTCTTGTGTTTCTGATTCTGATTATTTTTGGCAGGGTTACCAAACATGCTACAAATAGCACCACAACCAGAGACCTTAGGTGAAGGTGGGTCAATTGTGGGTTCAACATCCATGGTTTTATAAGGTTTTGGTTCTGAGGATTTATGCTGGTCTTTTTTGTCTTTTTGTTGTTGTTCTTGATTATCTTGATTTGGTTTTAATTCACCTGATAATAACTTGTCATCCCAAACAAGACCTGATGAACCTGATCTTCTAAATGACATGTCTGACCTTGGTAACCCAGCCATCTCTTCAAATGTTTTTGTGTGTGAGAGAGATATGATGAAGAGATAGAGAAAGAGTTGTTTTTATTTAAAATAAGGTAAGAAAATGACAAATGAAGCATAAAGATGGTAAAGGTCACAACATGGCATCTATATAAGGGTTTGTTTTACTTATATTAGTTGATTATCACTTATTGATATTTTCGCTTATGTTTTATAACTTTTGGATTTTCTTGTTTATATAATTGTTTATTGACTTATTACTGATTATTATGTCATAATAAACAATAATAAACCAATAAATAGTTACATATTAAGCTGAAAAATTTACACTTATGAATCATAAGCCGAAATGTCAATAAGCCATAAGCCTCTTATATAAGTCCAAACAAACATCTTATAATATATACAGTTGCCAAAAAGTCCTTTGTTTAAAATTATTATTAAATATAAAAGCTATAAAATAAATTAAAAAAACGGTTTTATGAACAATAAACCGAAGACAAATAAGTTGACAACATAATTGTTAATAGAAGTTTGAAAGTTAAGTAAGAGGCGGTTTTCAATGGTTTTTTGCCAGCAGAGAATATAAAAAGTCAAACAAGAATGGCCAAGAAATAAATATAGTACTTTTTTTTTTTTTATTAAGATTGTGTATTATCATATACTAATCCTTTTTCTAAAAGAATAAAAATACTAATAATATTAAAGTATAACCTGTCAAGATACACTAAGTTACGCAAGATATCTGGCACGGGAGATGTGCGATCATACAAGCTAAAGATTCAAAAGACCTAAAAATTTTCTAACTACTTAGAAAGAAAAATATATATATTTAGGCCGATAAATAAAATAAAATTATTTACGATAATCAATATTAAATTTCACCCGAATCATACGGGCGTTTAATAAGTTAAAAAAGATGGTAAAAGGCAAAAGAAATGTTTAGTAACTTTATTAAAGTACGAAAAGACATTTCATTGTTGATGTAACATACTATGTAAATAATTCAATCGACATAAGTGAAATGTTGAAGCATAGTTGTGTAAATATTTGGGAAAAGAACGACATAATTAAATATTCTTGACACTTTTCTTAACTATATGAACTTAGAAAGGAGAAACACTGGGTGTTTGTCTAAACTAATTTTACGAGTTTAAACTATATGAACGTAAGCTTATAAACTTAACCTGACTAAGTAAGAAGACACTTGTTAATTCCGTTACTTCCAAACAATCAACTAATCAAGGCAAAACAAGAAAATAAGAAATAAGGAAGTTACTAACAAATCAGATGAAAAGTCATAGCAACATACAGAAATGTTTAAATTAACCATTGTTACATATAACAATGGCAACTCTCCTACATTTATTCTAGTAAAACTTTCTAACCCCGCGTCTCCTTTTCAATTCTTATGCAAAAAATAAACAAAAAGGAAAAGAAAAGGAATCATACATTCACAAACCGATACTTAAATAAGGTGTTCACGTGTTTTTGGTATAGGTTTGTCCTCAAAGTTCTGAAAAGACTTGCTCCACTCGTCAATATAGACGGATGTTCTTTTCATAGCAAAATTTATTACAATGTTACGGGAGTTGAACTCACCCAGTAATCGATTAAAATTTGTAAACCATTTCTTCTGTGTATCCAAGCTCTTTTAGTACACCGCTCACCTACAAAATCCAAAATAAAAAAAACTTGTAAATCTGTTGTGGTTAAAAACCATAAAATTATACACAGGATGCATATTCCATTTACAAACCTCGCCTTGTGACCAATCTTTCGCCTTTCCGCCAGATACATGTTCCATCATTCCAGGAGGACCACACACCTAAGACAACCGAGTTAATGCTAATTCATATTTACTTCTGTAAATGGATTTAATAAAACACGCATTATTAGTAGTGGTATGAATAGAAAGTTATTTATCTTACGAGTACAAGTGTATCATCGCTTGGAGCAGGTAAGCCTTTTGAGACCATATCTTTTGATATGAAGCCTGTACCTCCAACCCAGTATTTTGATGGACTGTCAACGGTATAAAATACCTAAAAGTTCAAGAAAAAGAGTACGTCAGTTAATAAAAATATATCATAAACAAAAGTTTCATAGTTTAGAAAAGAACGGGTACCTTCAAATTGGGGTGGCTAGCAGCAAGCATATCAAGTTTCTTTTTCAATAGGATGTCATCAGGAGATACATTAGCATAAATTAAGGATACCTGAAATAGTAGGAATAAACGTGCATATCAAATCACATACTACAAACTGTGGACGAAAATAAAAGACAAAACAAGAGGAATTCTTACTTTGGTGTTATCCTCAGGGTTCTTAAGAATGCCCTCGATAACTTGAAGCATTGGAGTGATTCCTGACCCACCTGCAATCTGGACAAATAGAGTGTTTTACACACTTTTCATTTTCACAAAAGCAAATGCCGAATAGAATGAATAGATTGCTTTTACCATGCCAATGTGTTTCTTCATATTGGGAGTGTATTTGATCTTTTCAATGGGTCTGCACGAGTGCATAAGATCCATTTTGTCAGTCGTAAATAGATACAATTTACTGAGTACTGATGTATAATAGTAGTTAAATTAAATAAATTACCCTTTTACTTGGAGAACATCTCCTGGTTTTAGTTTGTCAAAATGTTGGCTCATTTTTCCTTCAGGATAACTCTGAAGAAAATTGTAATATAAGTATCATGAATTATTAAAACAAGAATCAAGAGCTGCAGTAGTTAACGTGGCAAACCTTGATCATTAAATCAAAGTAACCTTTAGAATCTGGATCTGATATAGGTGTGTACCTGAAGATAAAGAGAACAATCCATGATGAACTTAATTTTTCTTCAATTACATAACAAGTATAAAGAAACTATCATGATATCTGTGCAAGTTACAAATAATCAGTTGGAAGTTACTTTTCTTGCAAAGTATGTATTACTTCATTGTATGGGCTTAGAGTTGAAAAAATTAAAAGCGTATAATCAAGATATTTGAGATATAAAACAGAGACATGGTGATATTAAAGGTTAGATATAGGCTTTTGTTAGACTGACAAAAGGTGTATAAGCAACTTAACAGTGAAAATACACAAAACACTTACGGGCGGACAACATATTTCATTTTCCCTTCAGCATCTTCTCCCAATGGAGCCCTACAAAACAAGAACAAAACAAATAAATGAGACGGCAGGTATATGCAACTTACACTAGATACTTCTTGTGAAAGATTCCTTGTGGAACTAAATGTGTTTACCAAAATCGTTAATAGTATAAACTTGATTACATAAAGATAACTTGCCTTGTAACGAGGCATGATGCAACTTCGAGTCCTAATTTAAGACTGGGATCAAAGGAAAACCTGCAATTAGCAAGAACAGAATGTTACTACACATACCAGCTTCAGTGAGCACAAATTCAGAAGCAGATTAAATAAGTTCATGCACAAGTCACTAATTCGGTTAAAAATATCCAGTGGAGAACTACGGAGAAAGTAGAATGTCTTGTCATCTTAAAATTGCAACTTCCAATAATCTATAAATACAAGAAAACAAAGTATTAAGCATGAACCTAACCTGTATAACTGAGTATTGTGGCTCACTTTAGCCTTCTCTTGAAGCTTAAACTCAATCCATTTATCAGGAACGAGAGCTGAAATACATAAAACCATCATTGACCTAAAGTTACTGATGGTCACCAAAGATTGCATCAAATTAAGCAAGACGACAGGACATCTACTTAGAAATACAAACAATATCTAAAGAAAGAGATACGATGAAACTAGAAGTGCAAACTATAATTTTTTTTTACTGCAATGCTGGTAGTACCAAATATAAACTTATATCGATTGACAAACTGAAAATATTTCTCAAAATGTCACAAAACAACATATAAAAACATCATGACGAGGAAAAAGAAATGCAAAAATTCCCTACCAGTTTTAGGACCTAGCTCCTCGTTGATTTGATCCAAATGAGCCTGTCAGCAGAAAACAAATAATTAGTCAGCTGTCTTTTGAACGGATTTATCAGCTTGGAAATTGCAATGGGTTTACGCAGTGCAGTAGTTGTGTCATGTTACTGTAACTTCAGCTGTGGATCTTTACAATTAAAGACTAGTCTTTGATGTATAGATTTTTTTCTAAATGTATCCAAGTTTTGTGATTCCAGCAATATGTAACCAATATTATGCTTTTCATGGACATTTCAAAGGTCATTTTCAACCAAAAAGGGCTACACTATATATTATTAGTTCAAACCTAGTGTTTATAACAACATTACCCTACCAATTAGCTATGAAGATAAAGTAGTTATCCTGTTTTTTAGATCCTTACTCATACTTACAAGGATTAGTTATCCTGATTTCTAGATCTATCGTATACACAATCCAAGGAAACTCTAGAATAATCAGTTCCTAAAGAGCAAAGCAACAAATATACTCACTTCAATCCTATCATCTCAAATCAAACAAAAGGCTGAAAGACGAATCATGTCAGCTAATCAGTTCCTAAATAGCAAGGCCATAAACCTAATCAACAGACATCTAACATCTCAACTTAAACAATGCTGAAAACCACATGTTCAGATACTAACTTGTAAGGTTACCGGACATACATATACATATCAATGTATCATGTTATCCAAATCAAAAGTACAAATAGATTAAATAAACTAAAACAATAAGGTCATGACAAAATGATAAATCAATATCTTCCAGATACCGACGATTCAGCTATGAGCTACCCAAAGACACATATCAAATCATCCACACACCAACATTAACACAGTCGATCTAACATCTTAGATAGCTTCACGAAAGCACACATCACATTGTCCACACAATGCATAAACATACATCATTCCTTTTAGTACAAGTAACGTAATTTAACCAATAGTACAATAAGCTGAAGATAACTACCAAATAAGAAGATTTAAGAACAAAATCAAATAATCAGTTCAAAACCGTGAAAACAAAAATCTCAGATACTAACGATTACGCTCAAAATCTCATTATCCACACAACAACATAAACACATCAATTCATTTCATACCGTAAGACGAAAGTAAAAAATATAAACAAACAATCACACAAACCTAATCAGCAGCATCTTAAATCAATCAAAATGCCGAAATCAACAGTTTCAAATCCAAACAATTCAGCTTTGTATCACATTGTCCACACAGCAACATAAACACATATCAATCCATTTCATACCAATATACCATAAGACGAAAAAAACCCAATCAGTTCATATAACTAGCAATCACACAATCCTAACCAACACCTCAACGAAATCTAAACATTTCAAATCAAACAAAATGCTAAAAACAACATAAACACATATCAATCCGTTTCATAGCGTAAGACGAAAAAACTACAAAATTAAAAGATCTAAACAAACAATCAAATCAATCAGCTCATAATTAGCAACACTACAAGCCTAATTAAATCAAACAAAATGCTAAAAACAATATCCTAATCAACGCCTCAACGGAATCTAAACATTTCAAATCAAACAAAATGCTAAAACACAACATAAACACATATCAATCCGTTTCATATCAAAAAACTACAAAATCAAAAAAGCAAACAATCAAATCAATCAGCTCATAATAATCAAAACCACAAGCCTAGTCAACAAACTCCTACAACATTTCAAATCAAACAAAATACTAAAAACAACATTATCATAATATCGATCCAATTAATACAGTAATTAAACAAAAAACTACAACAGGATGAAGAAAACTACCAAATTAGGCTCAGAAAAGTAATAGAAATACGAGATTCCACCGGAGACGGCGGCGATTGCTCCGACTGGTAACCGGAAATGAGATGACGTGGATTGCGACTGGTTACGGAAAGCGTGAGAAAATGCGATCGGTGTAGCTTTGCTTAATCTTCTGAAAAATGTCGACATTTTCAGTTTAGTTTAGTTTAGATTCAGCAAATTGGAGAGAAATGATGGAAATGAGATTTTGAGGGTTTTCGTTAAGCCCCTCCGATTTTTTAGGGGAGATGGAAGAATATGGTTAGTTTTGTACATCCTCAAAAATGTTTTCTTTTCGTCTTTCGTCACTTGAAAAGCCGAAATACTCGTGTTTTTAGAATAATATGACAAAACACGGTAATGTTTTGGTATTTTAAAGTAATAAAAGGATGATCGATGATAAAAAAAGTTTTCGATAATGTATGATTCTATTTTATGACCATCGATAAAAGAAAAAACTTATTAGAATAATGTTTTCTTTGTTACTATGACAATTTGTGAAAAAGCAACTCCGATCGCATTTTTTTTTTCATGAATACTAATGAAAACCCTCAAAATCTTTGAAATGACTAAAAGTAAGGACGGTTGAAATTTCATGTTTCAAGATTTGGTGATGTAACATCATATTTAATATCGTAAGCAATGATTTTTCAAAAAAATAACGATTATTATCTAAAATTTGTGAACCCTTGTGTATTTGATCATAGACAGTGACCATATAAATGATCAATTTTAAGTTATAACTAACCAATTTAAAGCGTTTTTCTAAATAGATGAATGGAGGGATTCTTAAAGCCGTGAGAAGTACGGTAAATGTGATAGGACGGAGAATATGAGCGGTGGTCTAGGAAGTGGAAAACTTTCTAGTCTTTTTTCTTTATGTTTGGGATTGTGTAACCAGTAGCAATCAATCAGATCAGCTCGAATCGTTCTTGTTATAGGTCGATCTACCTATTCAATTTTCGAATAAAAGAATTTACGCATTTTATTCATTACATAGTTAACCCGTACCCTTTTTAACTAAATGTTTAAAATTTACAAATTTGACTCGCTAGAGGTAAAACATAACTAATCGAATGAATATTTCACTGCTCAATCATCTATCAAATCATACGAGAAGGGAGAATCTGATGCACAAACTAATGTCCTAACATGATCAATAAGATTATCGATCACCGAATAAATCAAATCCACTTGGTGATGAGATTTATCTCTAGCGATAAAAACATGAACCTCATTATTCAATTCAATCCAACTACATCCCGCTTCTTTCACCACTTCATTATCCTCCATTCTCTGTCTCGCCTTCTTCGCCTCGCCCCACATTTGCTTACTAGCATAAATATTTGAAAGCAAAATATACGAGCCACTATCTTTCGGATCAATCAAAATCGCCATTTCTGCAGCATATTCACCAATCTCAACGTTTCCCACAACTCTACAAGCACTTAGCAAACTCCTCCATATTATTGCAGCTGGCGGTATCTGTAAATTTTCAATGAAATCTTTTGCTTCGTATAACTTTCCAGCTCGGCCTAATAGTGAAACCATACAAGCATAATGATCTAACCCTGGTTCAATATCAAAGTCAACCATCGAATGAAAATAGTCAAATCCATCTTTGACCAACCCCATATGGTCACAAGCGGAAAGCACAGCTACAAACGTGACGTAATTCGGTCTGATTCCTTCACTTAACATTTTTTCAAATAATTGTAATGATTCTTTTGCGTCTCCATGTTGTGCGTGTGTTAATATCATTGAGTTCCAACATACAATGTCTTTGTAAACCGAGGAGTCAAATAAACTTCGAGCATCTTTTTTGCTTCCACATTTCGCGTACATGTCTAATAACGCGTTTGTGACATAAGGGTCGTGGTTTAAACCTGTTTTCAAGATTTGTGTATGGAACTGGTGACCATGAGGAAGACTAGCAAGGTTACTAGCCGCTGTAATTAACGCAACAAATGTGTACTCGTTAGGTTTTTGAAATGAAAGTTGTAGATTTTTATAAAGTTTAAAAATAGATTCGTTTTCTGATATTTGAGTATATCCGAAAAGCATAGCGTTCCAAACAACGATATCCTTTTCAGACATCTCATCAAACACCTGCCGTGCATCGAATATTGAACAACACTTTGAGTAGACATCAATCAAAGCAGTGCCGGAAAATATGTCTAAACTGACACCAAATTTAACGATCAATCCGTGTATTTGTTTGCTGAGGTGTAGAGTGAGCAAAGAAGCTGAAACACTAAGAAGACTTACGAAAGTCAAAAGGCTCGGGTTAACGTTTTTAAGCCTCATTTCACGAAAAAGATCCAATGCTTCATTAAAATTTTCCTGCTTACTGTAACCTTCGATCATAGCATTATAACCAATCATGTTACGAGTTTGGATATCATTAAACACTCTTCTTGCATCAGTAACATAATCACATTTGGAATACATGTCAATTAAACTGTTGTTCACAAACTCGTCTTTTTCAAGATTCGTTTTTACGACATAAGCATGTGTTTGCCTACCAGGATTTATTGCTTCAAGTGAAGCACACGAAGTTAAAACACTAGTACAAGCGAAACCATCTGGTTTCCAACCGTTTCTAGTCATTTTAACGAACAAATTCATAGCCTCAATATCACACGAGTTCTGCATGTAACCAGAAATCATCGTTGTCCATGATATCATATTCTTCACTACCATCTGATCAAACACCATCAGTCCCGTTCTCACTTTACCACTTTTCACATAAAAATCCACCAGCGCGTTACTAACTGAAATATCCATTACCGATCCTCTTCTTAACACAAAACCATGAATCTGTTTTCCTCCTTCGAGAAACCCAACAACAGAACACGCACTCAAAACACTAGAGAGAACGAATCTATCTGGAACAACGTCACTTTCTTTCATTTGACTCAACAACTGTAACGAAACTTCACTTTTTCCAACTCTCGTATAACCAGACATAATCGTAGTCCACGTTACAGCGTTCTTAACAGGTAATTCATCAAAAACCATTCTCGCATCTTCTACTCTACCAACTTTACAATAATAATCAACAACCGAAGTACCCACATAAACATCTCGATCAAGACCAGTTTTAACACCCAAACCATGCAGCTGCGAACCCTTAACCAAACTCCCCAACTGCGTAACACCACGAATAACACTAGCTAAGACATACTCATTTACCATTTCATCACAGTCTCGTTGAAACATAAGAAAAACTCCCCAAGCTTCTTCACTATATCCACGTTGTGTATAAGCGGAAATCATCGAAGAAAAACTACTTATATTTCTTTCAGGCATTTCATCAAACAGTTTACACGCATAATCTAAACGATCACATTTCGAATACCCGTTAATCAATATGTTTGCAAGAAATGTATCTGATTGAAACCCAGATACTATAATCTGTCCATGAACTAATCTGTAATAAGAACTTGGATTATCAATGGCTAATGGTGACTGTAACAAGTTAGCAAGTTCTTGTTTTCGGGTTTTTCGGTTTATAATTGAATGTATCAAAGAAGAGAATTTGTTACATTTATTAAATTTATGAAATTGAAACCCAGATATAATAATCTGTCCATGCTTTCTCATTAGCTTAACTGAAATTAGGGTTTCATCTTTGCAATGAAGGAAAACTTAACTAACTTAACGGTTATTTTTTGCTTTCTTTTTTTACATTAACACCCCCTCATCTTTGTTAGAATGACATTCTTTGGTGTTTTCAGTTTTAGGGAGCTATTTACATAAATTGTCCCTATTGTTAATATAAAATTACGGTTTTTGTTTATAAGTTTAAAACATTATATTAGAGGTTCAGTTAGGAAACTAATTACATATTTCGTCCCTATTTTTAATGACCATTTATTTATTCATGAAAACTAATCACACGTTTCATCTTTATTTTTAACGTGAAAACAAACAGTTGTTAGAAATATGGACAAATTTGATAATTGGTTTCCGTAACTAGACCATTTGTGTAATTTGTTAACTTAGGAACAAAAAGTGTAACTTGGTATTAATCATATGGATGATTTATGTAATTGTAACTTCTGATATATTATTTTGCCGATTAGATAATGAGTTCGATAAAAAAAAAATCATTTATTTCTCTGTATGTATAGGTAGTTTATAGAGAGATTTAAACTCATCGAAAATTTGATTGACACAAAAGTTTAGAGGATTTGAGGTTTTGTAGATAGAACCGACTTGAACTTGACATGTGTTAAGAATATTACTTGGACCATCATCAATATGTATTTATCAAGCACCACTTTCAATTCGATTTTGGAAACAAATTCCTAGAATATTGAAAATCTTTGTTTACAACTTTTCTTGAATTATTAAAGGGATCGAAAGGACTTACATGATCAAAGCTCCAAAGGTGTAACACATCAAGAATCTTTGATAAAGACAATACATCATTCAAGTTGCCAACATTATGTTGTGGGCATGCGCTAATTAGCTTATACACCAACCGTTGGGAGCATATATGATTCATAAACATCGTTAACATATTGACGTTACGTATAGGGACTTTTAGTCACTTAAACCCCGTTAAGGGTTCATGTTGGTAGTAATGATACAGGTATAATCTTTTAAGGAGACATGTATACATTGTGTATACAAGTATATATACATAAGGAGATTAAATATGTATTGTGATATAACACGTGCAATATATATTCAAGTGGGGCTATGAATTATTGCAAAAAGAATAAAATAAAGATGCATATTCATATATACAAAAACAATAGATAACATTATTCTATATTCACAAAACGGGTACCACCCTATAACAAGAACACTAACATACATTTCTGCCTATGTGCACTAACAAGGTTATTGTGTCAATCTTATGTGGGTGTGTCGTGTAGCATTCTTGCCATAGTCACGAATATGAGACGTCGATTACATCATGTAAAGAGGGGTATCATTGTAATTTTGATCTATAGAAAATACTCCTAATAACTTAGAGACGCATTTCAAAGCAAAGGAAATTAAAAGAAGGTAACAAGTAAGGAAGGTCTTATATAAACAATCGAACTCGAGGCAAAAGAAACTTATTCCACGTCTAGATCCAACTAATGAAGCATTTTATGTAACCAATCAAGTTTACTTATATTCTTCCATCGTTACGTGTCACTTGTGAATATTGTGTATGCAATTGCTCATAAGATCGACGCAACACGACAACACAAGTAATTTGGAAGAACATCATTCATATAAAACGTTGATAGACAGACATACAAATATAAATTTATATTTGTGTTATAGGTTCTACATGCACATTCTTACCATTTCTTTGTGAAATGTAACGTTGGTGGTCTTAGATCAAGTCAAACGACTAAAATACTACTTTCCGACACCAAATTGAATGACTATAAAAGAATAATATATTAATCATTTTCAGTTAGTTCAAGGACCAACGACGTTACATTTAGAGACCGCTTGGAGTGTTTGATGTAATTTTTCGAACTTGAACACAAACATGGACCGTTCACATAATTTAGATGGTCAAAACACATAAACTTTAACATTTGAGAATTCATGATCTAAAAAAAATTGTATAATCAATTTGTAAACCTCGTCCAACTCTTGATAGATTTCCAAAAGGTGAAAGAGATAAAGTTCTTGAGTATGAAACATATGTGCTTGATATATGCTCAAATTTCGAAAGCAATGGCTATTTTCTGCATCACATGAGACGATATAGATTCTTCTCAGTATTATTGCAGTCCAAAGAATAAAGGTGAGCCTGTGATTTTTCTATTCTTAAAGTGGATGTAGCTTAGTATTCTTTGCATCGAATAAAGAGCATGTAGCAAATTACGTTTAGGGTTTCATAAAATATTTACGATGCTTGATCGATAACTTAATTGTATTCTTAATCTGTTTGCTAACATATAGCTTAGTGATGCTTGAGCCTGCCACAAGAAGCAAATTTCTACATAACGAAGACGTTGCAAAATGCCCCAAAAGGATTTTACGTTTCTTTAACAACCTAAACTCGTCATGCAATGGCCTGTTAGAATGGCATAGTGGGACATTGTTTGTATGTATCATTGTAGAAAACCCTAAAACTCTTTGAATACTATTGCTTTATGAAATATGATTACAGAAAGTTATATTATTGGCTAGGAAACACAATTCTAATTGAAAACAAAATCAATTTAATAATGATATATTCTTACTCCCTTTGGAAACGAATATTCGAGGTTTAACGGGGTTCGTTAGATCGCTAGAAGGATAAAAAAGGAAGATGTTGGAAAATGTTGATAAATACATGGTTTTTTTCATCAACTTTGGACGTATATAAAGTGATGCATATTTAATATTTACGAAGAATATTTAATATGAATGTGTAGCCTTTAGAAAGGGCTTTGCAACGATATGTTATACGTCCAAAACGAAGTTAAGGTGAATGAGATATCGACACCTAAAGATGGGTTTTTGTGTTTTAATTCGGAGTTTTAGTAACTTACGCTAACATAACTAACAGTTACGCTAACGTAACTGAAACTGTTATGCTAACGTAACTAACAATTACGCTAACCGTAACTGAAACTGTTACAGTTTTGGTTTTAATTCGGCTCTTTAATGGCATTAAACCAGAATTAAATCCCTTGATCTATAAAACCGACGTTCTTGAATCAGTCACAGACACATTTTCTCTTATCTATCTTACTGCAACAATTTCCGATTGAATTTTCAGGCAAGTAGTCGCTCCGGCAGTTTCGATTCAAACTGTTTTCGTCATTGTACCCTGGGAAACAAACCGTGTGATAATACGCGGAATTTGTTTTAAGGGAATTGTGTTTATCACAAGCCTTGGCCGAAATTTCATTTACATTTTTTGTAACTTTATTTCATTCTATTTGATTTTTGTTCAATATAAACGGTATCGTTCCTACAGATGTTTCATCCGCTTCAACTCAATTGCTTCGAGGCCTCTATCTTTGTTATAGCTTGGGTCATTTGGAATGCGAGAAATCAAAAGGTATTTTCATTAAAAGAGCCTATTTCTGAGATATGCTTCAAAGTTATTCAAAGACAAAAGTTTCTATTGGATCTCCAATAGGTGAAGAAAAATCTCGCTAGTATGTGATATTTGGGTAGTTAACCCGATTACAACTTGTAATTTTCCAGGTCATATTCTGTAACTTTCTTTTGTCCGGCACATCTCTATTAGATAATAAGCCCAAACCTGATATGTGGGTTTGGGTCCATTAGGGTTTTATTAGGGTTTATGTATTCCTATATATAGGTTTATCAATAATAATAATAATCAAAGGGTTTTGTATCATTCTTCATGGTATCAGAGCGGGTTTGATCCCGTCTCTATTTTTCTTCAAACCCTAATCGGCGTAGGGATGAGCCGCCTACCCTAATCGGCGTAGGGATGAGCCGCCTAGATTGACTAGGTTCCAAACCCTAAAAAAAAAAAATAAAAAATAAAAAATAAAATCGGATTTGAAGTTCAGTCGATCACTGTTTTAGCCATAACTCCCTAACCGTTTGGAGTTAACTGACGAGGTCAGCGCCGTTGGCTTCATAATTAAATTCCGAAGAAAATCATACCCGAATCACAGCATAAGACCACCAGACGCACCGTCACGCTCCGATACAAGGTGTCGGGTTTAAATTTGGAAAAAAAAAGTTTTAGTGTTTTGCTATTAACTCTCAAACAGTTTGGAGTTAGATGACGCCGTCAGCGGCAGTGGATTCGTAATTAAATTCCGAAGAAAATGCATCCGAAAAAGCAGAGACCACATCATTAACGCGCCGTCACGTTCCGCCCAAGCAACGAGTTTTATCAGCAACTATCTATGTTTATCTATCTTTTTCTTTTAATTTTGTTTTTTTACTTTTCATAATTATGTTTTCGCGATATCGCCGCTCGAACTGTCGGGGAGTATTAGATAATAAGCCCAAACCCGATATATGGGTTTTGGGTCCATTAGGGTTTTATTAGGGTTTATGTATTCCTATATATAGGTTTATCAATAATAATAATAATCAAGGGGTTTTGTATCATTCTTCAATCTCGTTTTAATAAATTCTTTGGTGTTTCAAAAAAAACTATTAAAAGAAGTTCATACTTTGAACAAGAAAACTTGATTTTGCACTTGAAAAAAGGTGTCATTGTTGGGCTATCAATGGCGAATCCCATTAGAATAATAGAGTTAAATATGTTTAATCAAGAATATAACACTGTTACGGTTGACATATAAAAAGTGGAATTAACCAATGTGTTGCATTATGAGGAACTTATTCCTATATCGAAGGCAAAAAAAGTTCTTTATGTTATTGATTGATACTCGTTTTATCATGTATAATTGTATATGAACCGAACAAGTATGCAAATGAATAAGGTCTGTGTGTGGATGCAGCGAATGTTTGCGTGGCAGCCACATCAGCATCGAGTGGGGCCAATCATGTGATCGAGTAAGAAATGGATATTAGATAGAAAGCATATTGGTCAAATAATGCAGAAAGGAATTGTGTTATAAAGAAGAGTGTTGTTTTTGGAATGTTGATTCGAGACATGTATATGAAATATGCATAAGGAATCGCGGCCCATTATAATTTGTAATCGACCTCACCCACCTTTAACCACAGTTTAATTTATAACCGTGTTCTGAAGAAAATATTGATAAATGAAAAGAAAAGAAAAAAAAAACTAAATCAATTGGAAAATTGAAAAAAAAAATAATTGGAAAAAAAAGGCTTTTTAACAAGTTAGATTGTAAAATGAAAATGTCACAAACATTTATAAAGGAATGAAACGATATGTAGTATATTTCAAATCCCTCGTGTGCGATTTACATAATTTCAGTTCATAAGTTGATCGTCGACTGGTCCATAAGTTTATAGTAATCTTGAGTTCTCTAAATATTTATTGAAATTACTTTAAAACTAAAAAAATCTTGATAAAGAAATATGATATTTTTTGGTAGAAGGTTACTTTAACTTTTTGGAATATTTTCTCATGTATATAAAGCATTGGACTCATTCAATAATATTACAACCTCCATTGACATACATACATACCATCCTTTTCTCCAAGTTCAAGGTTAGTACTCTTTTGATTGATTTTTCCGTAATTTTGTATGTATGTAACGGTCAGATTTTTCGGCTTTTTCTTGACATTTCATGATACTTTCAGACTTTCGAACGTAACACACGTCCAAAAAACAAGATGAGCAGCGGAGATTGGATGTGTGGTGCATGTCAACATTCAAATTTCAAGAAACGTGACGTTTGTCAAAGATGTCAATGTCCCAAATGCGCGACAACAGCCGAGATTTCAACTCATGCAAATAAAACAAAGGTGTTGGCAGGCGACTGGTATTGTTGTTGTGAGGCACACAACTTTGCTAACCGGACTGAATGCTATAGATGTGGTGTACACAAAGACTATATCATGATGATGGCGTTCTCGACGTCTGGCTATTCATACGATGCTAGCATTCTTCCTGGAGGAAAAAGTGGTGATTGGATGTGCAACAGGTAAATCGACCATCATGATTTCACATAACATTATTATTTATAGTTTTGCTGGATTATTTACTAATATAATATCTATTTTCATGGGTTTGGACAGGTGTGGGGGGCATAACTTTGCAAGTAAGGTGGAATGCTATAGATGCAAATCACCAAGAGAATAGAACTATATGAAGTTGTACGAAGTATCACTTTGAGCTGCAAGAATGCTATAGGATTTCTTGTTTTTCGCTTTATAATTAAAGAAATGAATGCAACGTTACCATATGTTTATTGGTATTTGGCGACTGTGATACAGTGGCACATTTTTGTTTGTGTTTTTCAAGCGTGGTTGGAGTGTTTATAGATAAGGATTGATTAATTTATGGATTATCCGGGTGAGAAAATCTCTTAATAAGAGCACGAACATAAAGAATTATCAATGACGTAAACCAAAATGGCGAGAAAAGATGTACGTAACAAAGCATGTAGCAAGTTAGGAACGTTAACCTTAGTTAGTTTGATTGAATGGTATTGTGACCCGATCTGCTAGCTCCAATGCACTATAGTGCAAATTGTAATTCATGCCGCTAGCTTCTTATATTAGCATGCTCGTTTTTAATACAAAAGCCAAAGCATAGGTATGACGTATGCTTTTTTCGCCT
Source organism: Senecio squalidus (assembly GCA_910822075.1). Lineage (NCBI taxonomy): Eukaryota > Viridiplantae > Streptophyta > Magnoliopsida > Asterales > Asteraceae > Senecio > Senecio squalidus. Next base: position 66,339,126 of record CAJVGC010000060.1, read on the forward strand.
AGCTATATAAGATTGTTTTGGCATTAGATATTTAGATGGTAGAAATTTAATGTAATATGGCTATTGGTCAAAAAGCATCTTCTGTGGCTCAGGTGGTGACTAATTTCCAGGAAAGGGGCGAGATGAAAAATACTATTGTGGTAGCCAAAACGGCATTTTTCCTTGCTACATTACAATACCTCGCTCCTTATACAGGAGCAGCTCTAATTTTAAAAGATTTGATTTGTTTCCTTTTGTTTAAGATTTTTTGTTGATTATAAATTTTCTAAATGGAAGACTCGTCTATCCAAACGATGAATTAAAAACAAACATAAACTCATCATTTTCTTGCCTCGTATTGTTTCTATAAGTGTGTTCGGGGAGTCTTAGACATAAACAATGAAGGATTTGAAATTTTGAGCGGCAGATTTTTTTTTTCAAGTAAATTACCATCTAAGATAAAAAAAAAAAAAAAAAAAAAAATGTTCTAGATTAATTCGATCTCTTAAAGGGTTTAATTTTGTTTAATTAGTTTTTTCGTTAAGATACATGAGAATTTGAGGGATATGATATTCTCATTATCATTGGAATTGGAATTTGCATCGGTTTTGTTGTTTGGATTTTACTCTAGGGACGAGTTTTATATTAGATTGGATTTTTTGGTTCCTAGCCATCCACCAAGTTTCATTTTGGAAGTTGGAAGATTCGAGTTCGCATTATGACCATTTGGATTATTAGATGATAAGCCAAACCTTATATATGAGTTTGAGTTTATTAGGTTTAGGGTCCAACACCCTCATAAACGATTAATAATTAATAATATGTAATAATACAAGGCGTTTATCATTCTAATATGGTATCAGAGTATATACAATAATGAAGCTTTTAAAAGCTTTATAATTTTGTCATATCATCACTTTATACATATTTTAGTTTTATAAACCTCTTTTTACTATTTATAAACTTTTAAAAACCTTTGTATATGAATTCCTAATTAATACATTCAATAAAGAAAAAGTTTTGAAACAACTTTTTATAATCTATAGACATGAAACACATTGTCACTATAATGGAAGAAAAAATAAACTTCTTCAAAAAAATTGAAACCTTTTCTGAAACCACCATGATAAATGCCCTTAGATATAACCTAAACCCGACCTATGGGCATTGAGTCCATTAGGGTTTGAAGGGTGTTAGCTCGTTTAGCTTTTGAGATTTCCCTTGAACCTATGGACTTGTTGTTTTCGTTTTCTAGCACTTTTTTGCAATATACAGTTTCGCAGGATAGTTTTGAATCAAATTTATTTTTTTATAATTGTTTTCAAACTTTAAAAAGTAAAACCTTACTCGTTCACTTAAGAAATCGTTCCATTGGTTCATCCCAAATTACGGATTTTGTCTATGAGTAAATTACATAAATCGTTCCATTGGTTCATCCCAAATTATGGATTTTGTCTCTAAATATGAAAAATTACATCCCTCGTTCACTTAAGAAAACTAATATCTATATTTGTTCTCAAAATCGGATGTCCGTGATACTCTTTAGTTAAAATCTCGGTTAAATAACCATAAGTTTTCCCTCTTGTTATCTCTCTACATGACATCCATAATCGATGATCGTTAAGGAGTAAAATATGATATATCTTAAAAAAGAAAACCCTAAATATTTTCAAAAAGTAAATAAGAATATTCCATAATCTAAAAGCAGCGGCTGTTTGCCGCATCACATGACTTGATATGATATGGATTCCTGATGGACAAATGACTCCATTATTCTTTCCCTCATGTCCAAGAATATTCATCTTGTCTAAAGGATGCTGACTAGGATTCTTTCTTATCAAATCCTAGGTTGCCAGGCAAGCATCTAAGCCATCTGCGTGGAATCAACAAAAGCTTGACATATGTCAGCAAAATATTGACCAAATAATGCCTCAAGTGGAACCTTTTGGTGACCATCTTATGGTCCTCCATATAAGTATATTCTTATTTTGGGAATTTTTAGATCTTCAAACCCCATAATTTCTCTTGTGCCCACAACGGAGGTAATTAAAGAATAAGTCTTTAAAATACTTGAAAGATCATATACCATATATCACTGGTTTAAACTTCAAACTCATGAAAAGTTTTATTAGCGGACCCTCTCAAACCCGTGTGACCGACCGACCCAGCCTACACGAAGTTTTGGTCCCGCTAAAACACCCATGCTGAGAGAGCCACGAGCATTGGTAGAAAATTTTCTTGGGAAGTCACCTACCCCAGTATTAGGTTTCGAACCCGTGACCTTCCACACAAAGATGACAGATGATAACCATTGAGAAGCCTCAAGATCTCATATATATATGTTACATACTAGTTGAATATGTAAAATTAACCGTTCAATCCATGTATTTAAGGTTAAGATCAAAGTGTAAACTATTTGGATGAAGGTTAGGATCAACAATTTATGAATACAACAATAGTTGTGAAAGCAAAAAAGCTATATTCGACAATTTGCTAATGATCGTAACAAAGATGCGTAATGTACTCATGAAAGCCTTTTGTAATATGAATGCCGATACTTGTATATAAAAAAATCAAGTTAAATACCACTTATACAAGAGATCATATTGGTCCCACTTTGTGTACTTGGATAATTTTTGTTTCCCATATCAATTGTGTATATACATATGCTATCTTGATACTCTTGGTATATGTATATATATGTATGAGTTGCTTGAAAATCGCTATATATACCAATCTCGAAAGTCCTAGATCATAAGGTGTGCTACGTATTCCGATGGTATGGCTATATTACATGCATCATATATGAGCTATTTTCATAGGGAAAATGATCAACGATTTTAGGTTATTATCATTAAGAAAAGAGTTAATTACATAAATCGTTCCTATAGTTTACTTAAAATTATGGATTTCGTCCATAAGTTTAAAAAGTTGCATAAATCGTCCAATTTTGAAAACTAATTACGTTTTTCGTCCCTAATTCGTAACAGACACCCATAATTGGGGCAAATCTTAGGGACAAAATCCGTATGTGGGGCAAATCTTAGGGACAAAATTCGTAATTGGAGCAAACCTTAGGGACAAAAAGGGTATTTAATTTTTAAAGGTGGACGATTTATGTAACTTTTTAAACTTAGGGACGAAATCCATAATATAGGATAAACAACGAGGACGATTTATGTAATTAACTCTTAAGAAAATGATATCAAACACAACAAGTAAAAAACTTTACATGTAAAGTGAGGGCAAAAATGAATCTTTAAGTGGGGATTTGAATTATTGCCACAAAAATAATAGAAGCAAATGAATAGAACCTTGTAATTGTGCAACCTTGTTTTTAAGGAATATATTCTCATATGGAAGAGAAAAAAATAACTTTAGCTTCTATATAAAACATATAACTAGAAAGATTCATTTCAATCTAAACTATATAAACCTACACATATGAAAGGTCTATATGTTAATACAATGCATGCATGCCATCTCATGAGTGGGACATCATATTAGAAAGCTTTGGGATGAGATAAAAAGAAATATGGATGTATCATGCATTCCTTACCTTCCTAATTTTCATTAAAGTCCTTCTAATATATTACTAAAAGTGGAAATAGTAAAAGAGAATACTTGGAAGCCTTTTTGTTCAAATAATGCAATAGGAATCATGTAAAGAAGGGCATTCATGGAATTTTAAACTTAGAAATATGTTCTTTGCTACATTGCCACCTCCATTCAAACTTCCTTATTGTTTTCTTGAAAATGTTAAGAGATATTTAATCATAAAGATATTTATAAATGGAATTTTTAGTCTTTTGACCCATATGTTATTTCTCACTAAGTATTCTCGAGGTGTTTGTTTAACCTTATTTAACTAGATTATGCTTAATCAGAAAAAGAAAGAAAAAAAACTTACGAGCTTGTGTTGTATAACACACTTATGGAAAAACAATTGGATTTGGTTATTGTTCAAAAGACAATCTCGACTGCAGTCCTAACTTAAGCTAAACGGTTTCTAACTTAATACGGTTTTATGCAGGATTAAGTTGAGGGACTTAAGCTGTCAAGTAATGGAAGTTTGGTGTTGTCTTTATACTTAAAGTGAAGATTTGGAAGTTGAAGGTCTAGAGTGTTATTATGCAAAGTTTAAGGGTGTCTTTGTAATTGTCTATTATATAAACGATGAGATTGTGATTTTAGGTCACAATTCACGCAGTATTCTGTCTCTCTCTCTCTCTAGAGCTGTCTGTTAGTTTCTCTCTCTAAATTAGGGTTTCCATTTGAAACCCTAATCGATATTGTCTTGTTAAATTGATCATATATTCTTGATCATTAGTCTGTGAGTTGTAATCTGTAAGTATTTGGTGATTGTTTGGTTTAGTCTTGATATCAATTTATCGGTTTATAGTTTTGTTCATGGTATCAGACATTAGCTTTGCTGTTCAAAATCTGTCTCAGTTTATGCATGCTCCTACTCAACAACATTTTAATTTAGCACTAAGAGTTCTTAGATACCTTAAAACTGCTCCTGGTCAAGGAATTCAGTTATATAGGTCTAATAGTGTTAAATTATCTGTGTATGTTGATTCTGACTGGGGTAGATGTAAAATTTTTAGACGCTATGTTACTGGTTTTTGTGTTTACATTGGTAACTCTATTGTGTCGTGGAAAAGTAAAAAGCAACCAACGGTCTCCAGGTCTTCTGCTGAAGCAGAGTACCGAGCCATGGTTGCTGCTACTTGTGAAACCTTGTGGTTAATAAATTTGTTGCATGATATGAAAATAAATGGTTTAACCCCTGTTGATTTCTACTGCGATAACAAAGCCGCGATGATGGTAGCTAATAATCCTGTATTCCATGATCGGACTAAGCATTTTGAAATTGATTTGCATATCGTACGTGAAAAAGTCTGTTCTGGGGTACTTAAGTTGATTAAGATTGAGACGGCTGAACAACTTGCCGATGTCTTCACTAAGGGATTTCCTCATACTCAACACAATTTTTGTGTACTAAATTGGGGTTGTATAATGCCTTCAAAGTTAGGACTGAGGGGGATGTTCAAAAGACAATCTCGAATGCAGTCCTAAGTTAAGCTAAACGGTTTCTAACTTAATACGGTTTTATGCAGGATTAAGTTGAGGGACTTAAGCTGTCAAGTAATGGAAGTTTGGTGTTGACTTTATACTTAAAGTGAAGATTTGGAAGTTGTAGGTCTAGAGTGTTATTATGCAAAGTTTAAGGGTGTCTTTGTAATTGTCTAGTATATAAACGATGAGATTGTGATTTTAGGTCACAATTCACGCAGTATTCTGTCTCTCTCTCTAGAGTTGTCTGTTAGTTTCTCTCTCTAAATTAGGATTTCCAATTGAAACCCTAATCGATATTGTCTTGTTAAATTGATCATATATTCTTGATCATTAGTCTGTGAGTTGTAATCTGTAAGTATTTGGTGATTGTTTGGTTTAGTCTTGATATCAATATATCGGTTTATAGTTTTGTTCAGTTATGTTGCCGTAAAGGAGGTTATATATGTTGGTAAATTAGCCTAAGTCCTTGCAAACCTATGGAAAGAAGCTTCTTAATTAAAAGGAGCTATTAGTTATTACTCTCAAATAAGCTAATAAGCTTGAGTTGTATGTATACATCCAAACAGGATCGGGTCTTATGGAGTGCTCTATGGGCGACCGCACAAGGGCCAAAGTTTTTAGGAGCCTCTTTTTCACGTAATATATACATATATACATGCTAAAATTCGGTTTATATTACATAAAATATTCGTAATACTACCAATTTCGCTTACATGTTTATTAAAAAAGTGTATTAGTGGGGACTATATTTTATTTTCCCCACAAAACATCCAAAATCTTGAGCCTGACCCTGCATTCAAACACCCGAAAATGACTTTTAGCCTGAACTCAATGCAATAAACTAATAACCCTAAATAAGCTATTAAGTTCCTCAAAAGAAACATCTTAGCTCAACTTAAAATAAAATTTTAAAAATGAAAAATTAAGTTTATATGCATTTCAACCCATTTTGTATGAATTCAAAGTTAAGAAGGTTTACATGAACAAGATAAAACTTGTTAGAAAGGTTTATCTACAGAAAAATGAAACTATTCTACTTTTGGAATCCCATTCTAAGGCGGCCATATGAAAACACACTATGATAGATGTATTTAGAAAAGATTATTTCTTCATTGCTTACATCAAGGGTCCCATGTTTTAGAATCTTTTTGCAAGTATATAAACCATTCAAGTCTTAATAAAAAAAATCACCAACTCAAATATTGACATATCATATCTTCTTTTGCTGTTTGCTTCGTTCCTTCGTTAAATTATCGACACATTCTTAAGGTCAGTACTTCAAATAGATTAATCATTTCGATCTAAGGGTTTTAAAGATGATGAAATGTGACATTAATCTTTTTGTTGGTATTTCCAGGTTTTAAACTTTTAACAAAAGACAATGAGCAGCGGAGATTGGATGTGCGCCGCATGTCAACATTTGAACTTCAAGAAACGAGACCCCTGTCAAAGATGTCATTGTCCCAAATTTGCGACCCCTGATGAGGTTTCATCTTATGGGATGAATAGGACGGAGGTCTTGGCTGGCGATTGGTATTGTGCCACATTCAACTGTGGGACACATAATTACGCTAGCAGAACCGCATGTTATAGATGTGGTGCATTTAAAGATTATAGTGCTATGATGGCAGCATCAACCGCATCGTGTTATGGCTATGACGCTAGTGTTGTTCCAGGATGGAAAACCGGAGATTGGATTTGCAATAGGTATAAATAAAATATTTTATGAATAAACCAATAAGTTATTTATATGGAAAGTTACTTAATCATTGCCCATTAATTATTGAATCTTTGATAGATTGGGTTGTGGGGTGCACAATTATGCTAGCAGGATGGAATGCTACAAATGCAAATCATTAAGGGAATAGTTAAGGTAATTAAGCAAACTTTCCTTTCTTTCTCTAATTATGCATGTTTTATTATGAAAATAATTTTCTTTTTAGACCAATGTTTTAATATTTATTTCTTCACTTTTCAGAATCGAGTTGAATTCGAGGAAGAAGAGAACCTTGTGCTTCAACGGTCACCTTTGTGTTGTTGCTTTTTTTTTTCTTCTCTTTCTTTGTTCGATATCAAGCAATTTTCTTTTCTTTTTTCCCTTAAAGATCGATAGTTTCTGACTTTATGTACGATGTAATCTCTTCTACATGAAGTCTATGGAACCGTACAAATCTATTTATGTTCTTACGTCTCTCTCGATCTCTCCCAATTTTATGCATTTTTCTTGTTTTTTCACCTATGAATTGAAACACACAAATACACCAAGAACACACACACATGTCTCGGGCATCAATAATTTTGTGACCTTTTACTTTTGGTCCATACTAGAATATGAATCATAATTGTCAATAAACACCATATATTGATGCTCGAGATTGGATAGAACTTCAAATGGACGAATTATGGACCACCATTCGACATTTCCCTCCAAGAACATATCAAATACTAACCAAAATGAAAAGCTAGTAGTCAATAATAGATACCAAGAATATTTATATATCAGAAACAGAAACTAGCTACTTGTTCGCGACCAATAACTATTTATTCCCTAAGAATCCGAAAAATGTACTTCAATAATTTGCATAGATAAGAACCATATGCTCGTTGGTGATTTATACATGACATAAAAGTCCATTCTCACTTTTTTTCCAAAAGATGAACCAATATGATCACTTTGAAGGCAATGTGTTAAAATAAGTAAGGCTTTAATTATCGACAATTAATCATTTTAATTATTCCTGAAACTTATTTTTCACTTGTTCATATATGAACTAAGAGGAGGTGACATCTATTGAAAGAATGCTCTAGGATTCTATGAAGATGAAATTTTGATTGAGCTTGGTTTTATAATGCCATCATAGATTTAAGAAAATCTACATTAAGAATAATGTTAGTATCGATCTTAACCATATTTCGTATAGATGTTCTTCTTTCTAGAATAGAGACGACATACACCTAAATTTATTTTCTTTCTAGGTTCCTAACAAATATTAACTAGAGATAACTTTTTGTTAAAAAACTGAATAGATTAAACCGAACGAAAATACATATTTAACCGTATTGTTCGACCTTTAGATGATTATGTCGACTCTCACATACAACTGAACCAAGACAAACCAAAAGATTTCTAATAATTTTTGTAAGGTATTTTATTTTAAATCTATTTTGATCAGTACAATAATATAAATTAATTAATTTTTTGGGTAGGAGGCAAAACTGATGTCATTTTCGCTTTGTAAATATGCATTTTCATGCCAATATTAGATTCCAAAATGAGTTTGATTTTGGGGATGTAATTTATATATATAGGCGTGTCACTTTACCGACTCAACCTGCACGAAGTCTTGGTCCCGTTAAAACACCACTGCTGAGAGAGCCACAAGCATTGGTAGAAAATCTTCTTGGGAGGTCACCCACCCCAGTACTAGGTTTCGAACTCGTGACCTCCCACACAAAGGTAACAGGTGATAACCATTGAGGCAAGCCTCAAGGTCAATTTCTTGCCTATTTCATGCCAAAAGTTCTCAATATTTAATTCCATGCATACAACGCTTTCTTTGTCATTAAGTGATTTCTTGCCTTTTATAAAAGACTTTGTTAAGATAATACACATTTCTCATATAAAAAAATTACATGTTGTGGAAGCTAGACAAGATCTCGATATAATAAGTTTATTAACACTTACAGAAAGATGGTCTAACTTCCCTTCTTCTACAATATTTTGTGTTGTTAACTTGTTATGGACCGATTAGCTAAACTTTCTAGCACCGTTTAAAATAATATTTTTCGTTCTAAGGGACAATTTTGACAATTAGCAATGTTATACCTCTCAATAAATGAGTTACAATTCTGTATTTTTGCAAGTGTCCAGATTTGTATTACTTCCTTTTAGAAATAATCTTAGAAAGAAATTGCATTATTCCTTTGACATTTGGCAAAGAGAGAATAGATAAAGTACAAGAGAGGGGGGGGGGGGGGGGGGGGGGGGGGGGGGGGGGGTTTGTTGTGTTTGATAATCGAATATAGATAAAAATCCTTCTAACATGGGTGTTTGATAATCGAATATAGATAAAATCCTTCTAACATAGCTTAATTTGTTGTTGAGATATTCTTCACTGGTTTGATTTGTTGAGATAAAATCTTACATACATGTGTCAAAGAAGTTACAACATAACAAAAATTAAACTTCACTTATAAAAGTTTCAAAAGAAAATTTGTGTTATTATATTGAGTGCATTTTTCTTTTTACATACCCGACCACTTTGTATATGGTTTACATAATTTTTTAAGAACGATAACTTGCAAGAGAAACTAACCATTCCTTCTATAATTTTTGCCGTAGGTCCTAGCTAACGCATTTTTAATGCAAGTATATATGTCGTTAAGAAAACACTAGAGCAACTAACCAAATTTACAAGTTTTTGTGCCAAAGGGCCTTGGCAGAGTCATACGAAGATGACTGGATAACTATAATATTCAGGGTTCAAGTCTGGTTAGAGACAAGGTGAATAAGTTTCCAATCAATTTGAAATAATCATCCAAACTACAAATTCACCAAATGTGATTCTCTTTTTTCATTGAATGACATATACCTTCTCTTATTTTGACACCAAAAATTCCACCTTGAAATTACCCATCTCTGAATCCTTTCTTTGAATGCAAAAACACGGAAGAATTCGAACATATGCATTGTCATATCAATAAACAAATGGGTTCTGCAGAGCCCAGTTTGCTCTACGCAATATTCTCCATTAGCATGCCATTTAACACTTTTTGGACCTTTGATAACTTTTTCATATGCCTATTATTATGCAACTTAACACGTGCCGAATAAGTCCCTTACTCGATGAAGTGGTTGTTAAGAGATGTAGGGTCAATAAATTATGTTCTACTCGTTCATTTGAAGAAGCAATAAGAAAATTAACGTAAAGGTTGAATCGGGTTAAAGCAACCTAGTGATGCTATCTAGATGTTTGTTAGCTCTTGATTAAGTTCTGTCTCAATTCTGTTTTGCTTTATCACTATTCTTTAAGCAATAATTATCAACATATAAAAGATCAATTAAATTAAACGTATTACTTAAGATAACCAGATTTTAGTGTCGAGGAGAGCGTGGCCGTGATGTTAACTTAAAGGATTTTTGGAATATTACCTTAAATTTATATAGAAATTTGAGCTAGTTGGAGGGGGACGGACGAGCACCCTTTAACCCCCTACTAGCTCTGCCAATGCGAGTAAAGAAGACATGTTGACCAGTTTGTCGGATATATTACCAATCATTTTTGTAAGTCGGTTACCTTGAATCAACTTTCTTTCAAATGTTCGGTTTTTTCATCCTAAAAAATATTAGAACTTACCAAAATTCATTATTTTCATATTTAACTATCCATCTGTTATCATTTTTTTTTTGCAAAATAAGCGGTTAAATAATTCGTGAGCAACCAAATCACTAATGTTATGGTCTAATCAAAAACGCAATTAACGTTAGATATCTATATCTTGGTATGCCACACTTGAATATGAAGACACTTTGTTCTAGTTGTGAAATACTATTTTATTTTGGAGTGCATAACGAAATAGATCGACTCCTACATAGTTTGTTTCTTGGAAAGAACTTGAAATATTTACATTCTGTCAAAACCACTAATTTAACTGCCTCTAGTTTCCTGCTTCATTATTCTTGAACGAGTTTCTACGAGCTGATGCCAAAATAGTCTTGTCCGCAACTATAAAATACGCTGCTCCAGCCACTGAACAATCATTCAAATTCATATTCACATTTCTTTAACATAAAAAGAAAACACAAATGCTAAACAAAATTCATATAAAAATGTAACTAACCGGTGGAGATAACAAGAGCTTGAGCAGTGTAATTAAGATTAGCTCTTCCCCATGGCAGCTTCCTAGCTATAGCCACCTGCATTATACAATTTACATTCAATATATTGATATAGATATAGATATATAGATACATGAGCATATATGAGGTTTTAAAATAGACTAACAGTTGGAATAGAGGTAACAATCGCAGCTAATACAGCCGCCTTGGTTCCTGCAACAACTCCATCTACACAACCCGTAAAAAGTACATCTATTAGCTTAGTATTTTGAAATTTAATTACATTATATAACATGTACGTATTGATTACCATGAGATTGTTTCTTGGCCATTTCGTGGTTGAATGAATCCATCAAGATCGATCAGTATGTTAACGAAAAGTAGTAAAGTTATAGTAGTTCTTAAAGATTTTGATGAGGAAAGTAGTGAAGTGATAATTGAGTATTTATAGGCAGTGAAAGAGTCCAGAAAAGGCTAGCATGTGTGGTTCGTTCTAAGTATAGTATAAAACCGTAATTTAGACATTTTACTGTCTCTCCAAGTAAAACTATAATTTGTTTAACAAATGTTCTAGCTTCAAAAACTTATAAAACATAGTTTTCTTTACTTGTTTGTCCCATGTTCTATGACTATTTTGTTACGTCATTTACATATCATGTTGGTCGGAAGACTGGTTGATCCGTGTTCTTTTTAACGGATATAAAAATATTAAAAAGTGAATTACTTTAGCATATAATATGAGATATTTGAAAGGATGATGTGGGGTTAGGTTCTTTTTCTGAAATATGGATATATCCTGCTACTATATCTACTAGGGATCTTCACCAGCAGTCCAGCACAACATCATATGCATAATCTAGTACTGTTTTTATTGCAAGATTAAATTTTCATATTATGGTTAAAAAATCACATTAATAACCTAAGATTAAGAGGTATTGGCGATTGTATTTAAATCTGTTAATTCGCTTATTGACATTTTTCGACATAATAATTAGTTTACTAGTTTGGATGGCTAAATCCAAAACCATGGTATGCCCTTGGCAATTTTATAATTTTGAGAGGTCCCGGGTGAACCCAAGATGACTCTGAGCTTCTTGCACAATAGGTGGTTGCTCTAAGATTAGTCGGCTCGCATAGAATGTAGAAAACCGTGAACTGTCACTTTGTAGTTTCGTTGGGAGGTGGGAACCCTATCAAAATTTCATACAGATGTTACAGTGCAAAGGACCTTTTAGTTTCATACATCTGTCCTTTATGGCAACATTCTCTGTTGTTATTAATATATAAACAACAATTTATAAAATGGGTGTGTAGGTTAAAAAATTCAATAACCGGATAATCTTTTATAATCGTCTATCCAAATCATTTTCGAAAAGTAACATTGGACCCTATAAGCGCTTAAAACGATTAATACAAGTTAATTGTTTGGTTAATGGCAAGTGTAGTCACTACTCACTAATCATAGCCACTCACTAAACAAAACTAATGAGTTGTTGATGTAGACTAACTGACCAAAATGACTAGCTGATCAATATCCACTTCTGGACGGTATCGACAAACCCTATAAGGAGACGTGACCTCCTTGACTCCGTCATGTTAAGTTTTATGACATGTATGTGTCTTTAAAGGTGTCAACTCTCGTTTAAATATTCTAAACACACTTATTTTTACATCACTAAAGTAAAATTAAAAATTTGATACATTTAATCAAATGTCACGGTTAAGAGTAGACTAAAGATTCATATGGACTTAGTTTCTATATAAGCCCAATAGATGACAATTACATGGCATGGCCCAAATATCATTCTTTTATAAATATTCTATAAGCGAAAGATGTTTTCGTCATAAAAACTTAGGAAACGTATGAGAAAACGACATTTTTCGTTTATACAACACCGATATAAAGAGTGAAACTTATGTTGTAAAAACGGTATTACTGTTATCAAAACTTAATTTTAAAATATTTGTGTATGTACAAGGACCCCGATATCCTTGAAAAACATTTAACAAATAACTTAGATGATTAAAGAAATGAATAAAAATGGTGTATGATTACCTTTTAATTAAAAATAATAAATTAAATATATTATTTTGTTTATCTTAAGAATGATTCCATTACAAACAAATCTTTACCACCGTAAATTACTTTAATCATTTCCACCTTTTTATTTAATCCTTGAATTGATATGACACTCTTAACTTGTCCTTTTCATGAAAAAAGGCACAATATTTATTTACATATTGATTTTTAATTATATATCAAGTAAATATTTTTATCAATTATTATTTATTTTTGAACAAATTACCAAAATAATCACATATCATTTACATTTTACAAAAATAATCACCTAATTCGCGACGGATTTTTATCGCGACATTTTTTTCATCGCGAAAGTACACATATTTTAATCAAACCAATAAAAATTCAACACGTTGTCGAGACACTATTCATTTCTCGCGTCAATATTCATTTTCGCGACGACGTTTCTTGTTTTTATTGGTCTGATTTTGTTTTATGTACTTCTCGCGACGATAAAGTGTCGCGAGAAATTCGTCGCGAGAAATTCGTCGCGAATCAGGTGAATATATTTATAAAGTGTAAGTGATATGTGATTATTCTGGTGATTAATTCTTTATTTTTCGCAACAAATATTCATCTCTTAAAATACTAAACATTACAATATAAGATTATTTTTTAAGTATGAAAAAAAAAACTAATGAATTAAAAATATATAAATGATTATATTTTGATTAATATAATATTAAAAATATAAAAAGAGTATTAAAAATATCTTGAATAATAATAAAAATAAAAGGGAAAAGTGGTGAAGAAAAGTGAGTGCCGCATGCAAAATGGGAGCTGACAAACTGACCAAAAATTGATGAAAGACTCTTTTGAATGATGAAATCATAACATTCTCCACTTTAATTCTTCATTATTTAGTTTTGACTTCATCTTTTTGGACTCATACAAATCTAATAAACTAATTTCATAATCATTTTCAACATATATAATCTTTGTTTTTCTTAAATAAAACAATATTTTTGTTTATATGTTTATTAATATAATCATAGTAGCCCAAAACAACTATATTCAAGTAGATATTTCGTTGCATCACAAGCGACGATTTTCTATCATGACTAAGATGACCGAAAATGAGTAAAAGAGCTAACACAAAGGTAACTTGAAAGTGGGAAACACGTAGTACCGATGAATATTTCACCCGCTAACGACCACTTTGAGCGAATGAGGTTTTACGCCACTAAAGGGGGTTATCTTCGTCAATGCTCTAACTCTCAATTATGTCATAATGTGTTGGAGATGATATTTGTGTTGCTATTTATGTTTGTAATGTTGATAGTCATAATAAAAAAGTGTTTTTACGGTTTTTATTAAATTTAATTTTTATGTAATCTGTTTTTTAAAAAGGTAAACATAGAGAAAAGAAATGGGGTTGTGGTAGTATTTATGAATGTTTTTTATGATTGGAAAATATATTATATTCCATGATTTAGGAGGTGAGTAATAATGGTGATCACATGAATTAAAACATGGAAACTATAATGAGTTGCCCCCATACTTTACACCTACATATTTCTTATTAAATATTCAAATTTAAAATAAATTATATACAAGAAATCCATGACTATAACTCTACAAGTAGTAAATATTCCAAAAAGTGATATTTGTAATTTTAATCACATGTCAATGATCTAACTTTTTCTTTAACTAATTTATTGAAAATTCATGACGGCTTTCCCTCCGTAGAAGACTTCTTTCGAATGGCATAATTGGGAGATTGAGCGAAATCTCATATTCAATCTTCTTTTGCATCGTTTGCCTATCTGTTCAGCGACTACAACTCTACAAGTACGTAGTAAATATTCCAAAAAGTTACTTGCATATATTTTGTGAATTAATACTTTGTTTAATTCTCAATGTAGTTCACATGAGGTGAAATTATAAACATATTGAATTTTTTTAAAACTTATGTACCACTTTAAAAAAAATACATAAAACAAAAAAAAGTGGTGATAATAGACATGTAAACAATATATTTTAGATTTGGAAACGTTCATAAAGATGTTTCAATTAGAATTACAAATACATAACCTAAAATCATGCTAAATATTCCTTTAGAGGGATGAAAGTTCTTGATTCGAAAGAACATTGCTATAATAATTTGTACTTTAACGTATTAAAAATTATACATAGTTCTTAACTCGAAAATCGACAAAAACAAGACTAGGCTAAATTTGATTGTTCCTTATTTACGTAAATCTTTCTAAAAGTAGTCGAAATGACGATTAGGGATTTGAAATGGTGCATCTCTTTCTTTCTTGCTCATTAGTTTTGGCACCATCACCTTATTTCTTGCCTTCATGATCTCACTTGGGACCTCTGGTGGCCTAACTGACCTAATCAAAGCCCAATTAACACCCTTAAAGAACTCATGTCTTTTGATTTCGACCGAACCCTTGAAGCTTCCAAGTCTCTTTTTCGGGTTTTTTACAAGTAACCTTGCAATTAGATCCTGCACCTTTACCATTTCTTCGTATTCTTTACTTGTACTCACACCAATTCTTGGAAAAGTTAGTGGTTGCTTCAATATGTTGATTAATGTCTTCTCATTATTAGCACCCTTAAAGGGTGTGATTCCATATAATAACTCGTATAAGAAAACTCCTAGGGTCCACCAATCGACTGCACCCCCGTGACCCTGGCCCGAGATCACTTCAGGGGCCAGATACTCATGGGTGCCGACGAATGACTTTGATCTTGCATTTAAGGGTTCGGCCACTAACTCAGTGGTGTACTCTTGAACTGTGGTGTGCTCTTGATCAGGCTCGGCGTTTTCAATGATTATAGTGGTGTGAGGGGTGGTTTTGGTTTTTCTCAATGAGAAGCATGTAGTGAGGACGGGTTGAAGTGGGATAACACAAGAAGGTGTTGAGCATTTTAAGTCATGGTTATCATCGTCGTCGTGGTCTATTTGTCTTGATGGGTTTGGTTTAGAGCGAACGAGTTTAGGAACAACGTCGCATTTTAGCGAGAGATCAAAATCTGATAGCATTATGTGACCGTCTTCTCGAACTAGCACGTTTTCGGGTTTGAGATCTCTATAAACTATGCCCATCATGTGAAGATACTCCAGGGCTAGCAATATTTCCGCAGCATAAAACCTAAAATGTTTAATAAACAAGCATTAGTATTAGTATAAACTATAAGCATGCAGTTTATGTATTTCCAACATAAAACTTGAAAATATTAAAAAACAAATACACCTTTTTATTTATTTTTTCACTTACACCTATGTAGAGGCTTAGTTAAAGTAAATTCTAAAGTTGTTTAAAATATTTTGTTATTCATCAATAAAATTCATTTAATCATAAAGAAATATCCAAAAAGCCTAATCTTGAGCCGTGATAAAGAACAGTCTCGAAATAAAGAAAGTTTACATTAGAAAAACTAAAAATAATTTCTTCAATTTTTTTATTCAATTAGGAAAAATAAAAATAATTTGTGTCAACTATATATTTTTATCCATGGAATGTTTAATAAAACATTGTGGAGCATCACCTAAACAAGAATATATATTTTATTAATTATATTTTACAAATTAGTGGGGAAATTAAATATGATGATAAATTTATCTTTTAAACTAGTTTTTTATCTTAAATTTATTTTAAGCCTACTTTTTATCATGGATAATAAGCAACATATGAACATTCTTTTATTCATTCATAATCACTACAAGATGTTTTTATCAAATTAAATTAGTTTATATTATTATTTTTAAACAACTTATATACTTTAATTGTATTATTTTCGATAAAATTATTGACGTATTGAAAAAGTATAAACGTATAAAGAAGAAGGTGTACTTACTTAGCTGAAGAAATACTAAAACACTTGGCCGGCTGCCGTTGCCGGGCAGCATGCAAGTCACCGCCGGGACAAAACTCCATAACCAAACACGAGTAATGTGAAGCATCAAAGTCAGCATAAAGTGTCGGCAAAAACGGATGATCCAAACCCGACAATATTTCTTTTTCCATTTCTGCCCTTTGCAACTTCTTCCTAATGGCCAAAGCTTCCCTATCAACAACTTTCATTGCATAAAAGCTATTCGGTAACCCGATAAGTGGGTTTCGAATCTGACATAGATACACATTCCCTATATCACCTGACCCGACCCGTTTCAAGATCTTGAAATGGTCTAAACTTATAATACCACCTTTTTCGACACGTAAACGTTTTATGGCTTCCCATGATGTTTGGTTTGCTTTGTGTGGTTTGTGTAATGGGTCGTTGGAGATTGAGCTTCGGCGACTGCCGAAGCTCACGTTGCTCATCCAACTCCGGCTTGAGTCTGGCACGGTGATGGATGAGCAACTACTTTCGTAGTCGGATTGATCGTCTCGGGTTAGGGTTGCCATTTTTGGCTTGAAGAGAAAGAACAAAGAAGTGAGAAGAATGAAATAAGTTTATATTTTTGTTTCACTTTGAGTGTTTATATATGTATATTCGAGGAGACAGGCTTTTATGGATAAAGTAAAGTTTTAATATTAATATTGGAACTCTTATTAGTTTTGTATTAAGAATGTTTATATGTGTCGTTAATGTAACCACATATTTTATATATCTAGAATAATAAATTAATAACATTTAAATAATTTAAATTATCAATCTAAATATTAATTAAATGATTTTAATATTTTAAATGATTGAATAAATCAATAAAACAAATCCAAATGTTTATTTAAATAAGTTAATGAATAATCAAATACCGAATGAACTAAATAGATTAAATTCAATGAATAAATTGTTTTAAACATATATTACCAAACATTAATCAATTAAGACGAGTAAGTTTTGCAACATTTTTATTCCTCTAATGCTCAAAAAGTCAAAATTAAAAAAATCAATCTTCTTTAAATCTATATTGCGAGTTTATAAAATTGGATTACATTAGTTAATGTTGGATTAAACCTAACATACTTGAATAAAAAATTTAATTAATATTTAGATGAATAATTTAAATATTAATATTATTTAAATATTATTAATTTATTATTTTGGATATATATGAGAATGTTTTATGTTTTAGAAGGATATTAACATAATTTTGATTTTTACAGGAACATTGATGTAATATTGAATTTTTGTAAGAACATAGAAGTACATATCCCTTAATTATATATTGAGACATATATGGGTCTTTAGATTTGCGTTTTTAACACTATGAACAAGACTTGATGTTTATTCAAATTAGTTCAAACTAGAATAAACATGTAAACGGTTACTAACAAACGAACAAAACACTTTTAAACAGGATATATAACAATGAGCTTTTTGTTTGGTTCTACGGTGACTATTATGAGTACTTAGGCTCGGTATGACTAATAAAACATGTAATTTACTCTAAGATTATAGAAGTTTAGATTTCATGTTTTCAGAGTTAGATAACATTAATATAAGTTATAACATTAGTGTCAAAGCTTAATACAATTATAATTCTAATAATATATATGTCTAACCACAAAAATGTAATACATGTCAAATCGATTGGTTAACATAGATAGAATTATTAGAATTATAATATTTTAATGTTTAAAACCACGTATTTGGTGTACTTTATTGATGCAAAATTATTAAATTTCTTCTAGTGTTTCAACCACACATAAAGGATTTTAAAAATAAATATAAATTATTTAATTATTCTCAACTTTTAAATATATAAATTCTTAACTTTAATCAAATGCTATCATGATTATATTTTTTATGTATCATTACATTTCATTTTCATAAACAATTGATTTAGTACTTTTGACCACTACCAATAAATCGATAACTCTTATAATTCTCTTGATCTTTTATAATAAACACTTATTATCACTTTAATATCATTATTTTCGACGTATTGATACGTGTATATAGTTAATTAAGTATTAGTTTTAATTAAGTAATATTATTATAACATAAGTTTGGTGTAGATGCAATAATAGTTTTTGTGGTTAATGTAAGACCAAGAAAGCAAACAATGTGCTACTTTTGCTAAATGGGGGGAACCCAAAAAATATTTGTAGAATTTTGGCTTAAGTTGCTAACATGTGCAACTATTATTATATTTTTAATATCACACCACCATGTTTTATTTTGTTTTTATGTTTCATAGATTGTTTTCAATTTTAGTTAATTAATTGTAAACTTTACTAAAGGTTTTTATCATTTTTTTTATAACTTCAAAACTCTAAGAATTAAAAGAAAAGTATTTGAAAATACGATAATCTATTTAACCAATTTTGAGAATTGATCCTCATTATCTACAGCTATTGTAATTTGTATATTTTTATTCCACTACAATATATTTTAATTTTGAGGAATGATTATCGTGATCTATCAAAGAAGTTTAGCAGCGGATAAGCACTTTGATATTAAAAGTTTAATGAACAAATGAATATTGTATATAGAGAATGAATGAACAATAACGATTGTTAAATTGTAAGCCTCAACATATCAATCGGTTAAAGAATGATTAACATACGCGTTTTTCTTAATACAAGTATCTACGTATATATAGACCTTGAGGCTAACCTAGCTTATTAAGAAAATATCTAGGCAATTACAATTGTATTATGATTACAATTGCTAAATTTACGGAAGAGATAATTACAAAATAATCTATGATTATCTAAAACTATACTAGTAGTAGTAATGAGAGCGGGCAATAGTAACTGGATGGAGCAGTATTAACCATCAGACTTCAGGAATATTAATCAATTACTTGCAGTAGTAATTGTCTTTATGCATGGCTTGTCGTAGTAACTGTCTTCATACAGTATCAACTTGAGCAGTATTAATGAATAGTATTAATGAAATTAAACTATAAAACTAACAGTTTAATCCCAACAAAATTATTAGGCTTTGACCTTTTATTTAGGAAAAAAAAAATATTAATAAATTTATCCGGTAAACTTTTTATCATGTAAAATTCTTGTTGTTAACGTGACAGACAACCATACAAGTCGTTGTATCATCGATTGTAAACTGGTCTTACAACACCGGTAAATGGATATAAAAGGTTTGATATGTATACTACAACTAATTGACTTTTATGTGACAGATAATTTTTAATGCATATGAAGTTGGTTATTGGTTAATTAATTTATTAAAAGAATACAGTATTAGGTTAAATATTTTGGTAACAAATATTTTCCACCGTTTGAAGATGGTCAAACATACCCTTATCGTAAATATGAAAAGGTAAAAAAAGGGTCTTCTTTCAATGGTGGCCTCGTTATAAAAGTAAGGGTGCTTTTGGTAATTTAATATTGGTAGCCATAATTGCAAGAAATCAAACTGTAAGAAACAAAGAATCCCATGGATCTCCCGTGCTCCATTTTTATATATTTATTTATCTTCTTAATTACCTATCCATTTTTGGCTAATCTTGATATTAGAGCTAGGTCATGACCGAAAGGACTTAATCGAGTTGGATTGAGTCGTTGAAACTTTTTAGTGAACGATTTTATAGTGTTTTAAGTTTTTAACATTTTTTAACCACCGGCTAACTTAGTTTAGCCAAAATGTAGTACATTACTTATTTAAAATACAATTAGACAACATTGGTTTAGTTTATACTATTAAAAGTTATGACATTAGATTTCATGATTAATGAACTATGATTGTTAACGTGTTACGTCTTCATATAGAACGAGACATCCAAATTCGACATTCTTGGTGCTATATGTGTTATGTGCAGATACGTAACTTCGTTACAACAAGTTTTGTTTGATTTTTATGTATGTAAATAGGCGTTAAAGTACCTAAATTTAGGCTTTAACTTTACCACATATCACTGTAGTATACGTATTTCTTATTCTATTTTTTCGATTTTGGCCTCCTATTAGTACGTGTACAAATGCAATGTCTTACCAATAAATCACATTGGGGTAGATTTTGATTTACAATAAATCTATAAATATTATAAAAAAAAAAAAAAAAAAAATCCCAAATAATTGCTTGTAATTTCATGTATATTGGGAAGTAAGCCCAATATAAAAATGTACTTTATTGGTTACAATTCTTTTTCATTCATAAAAGTACTAAAATAATGCTTAGTTAATAATTTGCAAGGAAATGCACTTCCCATTAGCTCTAGTTTTAAACCTCTAGCTAGTTAGCCTTTTGCTCACCACCTCTATAGAATTTATTACACAACTATATTGTGGTTTTCTTATAAAGAACATCGATAATGTGTGTAACTGGAAGTGTAATGGATGGGTTTATGGATACTTGGCAAAATTAATTGGATGTTGATTTTTAGAGTGGATTGAGAGTGTAACAAAACTTACACGGTTAATGCTTCTAATGCATGAGAAAAGTGGACCCTTTAAGCATTTTATATCATTAAAAATTATAAAAATACATATTTTGAGTAACTTTATAGCATATTAATATAAAATGTACGTGTGATACATTCTATAACAAAATTTAATATAAGATTGAATAATGATATAACAATATATTACAATACATTGTAAATGCTCTAATGTTGAAGTCTACATCCATTTAATTCCATAGTTGATCTATTATTCATCTCTCTTACAAAAAGAGCTAACAATGTTCCAAAAGTAAAAACAATTTTGCATGATGATGGCTTAACTTATATAACTACTATATAAAAATATGTAGTTTCGAAATTCATGCATTTTTTTTTTTGGGTAACATAGATATCCAACTCGCTTTACGAGCCCACTAATCCTAAGACGACCATCCGTTTTGCGGATAGCCCGGAGTCTATCGCAGGTGAACCTCCGTAGCCAGAAGGAATTCATGCATGTTGTTTGTAGATAGAGAATTGTTAATAAGCTATAATTGTATGTATATGACCTTTTAGAACTTGTAAAATGATTATGTGACTTCAGTTATGACATACAATATATGGTTGTCATGTGAGCAAAATGTATTTGTTACTTGATTAGTAAGTTATTAGAGCACGAATTGTTAATAATCTATAATTGTATGTATATGACCTTTTAGAACTTGTAAAATGATTATGTGACTTCAGTTATGACATACAATATATGGTTGTCATGTGAGCAAAATGTATTTGTTACAACAACGGCTCGTTCTCACTCGTTATCACTCCGGGTAGGCTCGTTCTGAGCTTCGTTGTGGGGGTCGTTGTTACAACAACGACTCGTTGAAATTTTTATTTTTTTTCCTTTTTAATGGTATAATTAAAGATAATAATAAAGAATATGAAATATGTTTTGTGGAGAAGAGAAGGAAATATGTTTTGTGGAGAAGACAAAGGTTCTAATTTTTTTTTTCTTCAATCTAACTTTTTTTTTTTTTGCAGAGATCTAGATGAAGAAGACAAGGAAATTTTCAATATTTATTTTTTCTTTTATTTATTTACATATTTTACCCTTATTTTTGGTTTTTATTTATAGATACCCTAAACATTTTTATATTTATATTATTACTCCAAAGGTTTTGTATTTACAAATTTGATTTATTTACAATTTTTCGTAATATTAATACGGGATATTAGTTTAGTTTTTATTTGTATTGTTTTAATTATTTGTTTTTGTTTTAATTATTTATTTTTGTTTTAATTATTTGTATTTTTTATTTATTTATCTTATTTAATGTTTTAATTATTAAGTTTTAATATTTTATATTCTTTTAATTATTTATGAGTTTTTGAGTTAATTACATAATTGGTCCCTGTGTTTGTTCCAAATTAACGGGTTCAGTCCCTGGGTCGAAAATCCTTCGGGTCCGGTCCCTGGGACATATGTTTGGCTACAAGAATAGTCCCTCGTTGACCTAAAATGACTAAAATACCCTTAAATTATTTAAATACATTTCTTTTATATTTTTAATACATAAGAATAAACCTAATAAATCCATATAATTTCATAAAAGAACAAGAGGAATATAAATCCATCTTCCCTTGAGTTCAACTGCCTCAATGTAATATTAACTTCAGACATGATCCAACAAAAACTATAGAAATATAATTTGATAAAAGAACAAGAGGAATCTTATGGGAAAATGAAACAAAAGTGGAAAAAAGAAGAAATTTGTAACAAATTCGTTGTGGGAGTGAGAAGGAGCCCCCCCTCTCGTTATCACTTCGGGTAGGCTCGTTCTGAGCTTCGTTGTGGGGGTCGTTGTTACAACAACGGCTCGTTGAAATTTTTATTTTTTTTCCTTTTTAATGGTATAATTAAAGATAATAATAAAGAATATGAAATATGTTTTGTGGAGAAGACAAGGAAATATGTTTTGAGGAGAAGACAACGGTTCTAATTTTTTTTTTCTTCAATCTAACTTTTTTTTTTTGCAGAGATATAGATGGAGAAGACAAGGAAATTTTCAATATTTATTTTTTCTTTTATTTATTTACATATTTTACCCTTATTTTTGATTTTTATTTATAGATACCCTAAACATTTTTATATTTATATTATTACTCCAAAGGTTTTGTATTTACAAATTTGATTTATTTACAATTTTTCGTAATATTAATACGGGATATTAGTTTACTTTTTATTTGTATTGTTTTAATTATTTGTTTTTGTTTTAATTATTTGTATTTTTTATTTATTTATCTTATTTAATGTTTTAATTATTAAGTTTTAATATTTTATATTCTTTTAATTATTTATGAGTTTTTGAGTTAATTACATAATTGGTCCCTGTTGTTTGTTCCAAATTAACGGGTTCAGTCCCTGGGTCGAAAATCCTTCGGGTCCGGTCCCTGGGGCATATGTTTGGCTACAAGAATAGTCCCTCGTTGACCTAAAATGACTAAAATACCCTTAAATTATTTAAATACATTTCTTTTATATTTTTAATACATAAAAATAAACCTAATAAATCCATATAATTTCATAAAAGAACAAGAGGAATATAAATCCATCTTCCCTTGAGTTCAACTGCCTCAATGTAATATTAACTTCAGACGTGATCCAACAAAAACTATAGAAATATAATTTGATAAAAGAACAAGAGGAATCTTATGGGAAAATGAAACAAAAGTGGAAAAAAGAAGAAATTTGTTTGTATCGACGGAGAAAATGGAGAGTGAAACGGTAACCCAAAAGGAATCCGTCAACGACCGAACTGTTGTGGATACAATCAGCCGTCCGATTCATCGGTCAACTAACCGTTCCGCAAAACCGCTAGATCTCAACGGTTTTGAATTCCACGAAAGCGATGTCGTTTCTCATCTTCCGATGATAATAGCAATATCTCCGTCATTCCGTCGCCGTCGATTCACCGTCAATACACCTCTGGAATCTACGCTGCTTTATCCGACGAACAAAACAATTCCGTGAGACGGAAACCTAGTTTAACTACGACGAATTCCGCAGTCACGACGGCACGTGCGGTTGCTCCAGTGGCGGTACGGCGGAATTTCGAGCATTATCATCAATCTGCGCCGGTTAATGTAATGTGACGGTTTGGCCGAAGAATAGATCTGAAATGGGAGTGGTGGGAGGTTGGATTTATTAATGGATTTATTAGGTTTATTAGGTTTATTTTTATGATTAAAAATATAAAAGAAATGTATTTTAAATAATTTAAGGGTATTTTAGTCATTTTAGGTCAACGAGGGACTATTCTTGTAGCCAAACATATGCCCCAGGGACCGGACCCGAAGGATTTTCGACCCAGGGACTGAACCCGTTAATTTGGAACAAACACAGGGACCAATTATGTAATTAACTCATTATTTATTTATCTTTTATATTAATGTTTAAAGAAAAAAAATAAAAATAATAAAATAATCCCACAACCTCCACAACCCTCATTATCATACCACCCAACAATCTCACAATCCTCATTCTCACTGCCGCGTCAGCAACTTTTTCCCACAACCCCCACAACCCACATTATGGAGCATTATCACTCCGGGTGCTCTTAGATACATACAATAACAAAGAAATGAAAGTTTGGTACCACAATGACACAAAATAACTTCTAAAATACAACATATAGTTAACCCTTAATTATTCTCTATTCATCAACACAATAAGCATAACAAAAGTTGAAACGTTTAAAATTATTCACTATGTAGAGGACTACAGGTTGATTTGTGTATTGCACATCTTACATTTATATGCTGGTTTGTCTGAATTCTTCCTTATGATGTCAAAAAACACTCCATTAATGTAATTTCTCATGTTTGATGAACAAAACCTGTATTCAAATTATGTCGGTTCTAATCTTAAATATTGGTTTCGTCTTAATCGACTAGTCCACGTATTTCTTCACGTATAGTAGTATCAACCAAATTTCGATCACTTTCAACAAACATAGAATGGCATTACATGCTATAAATTCATGTATAATCATACTATTTACTTTGAGATGGGCATATTGTGACACAAAGAAAAACACCAAGAAATGGACATAAAAATCTTGTCTTTATAGGATTGACAAGATATGTATATGATGTGATATTTTCTTTGATTTGTTTGGTTCCCTTTGTATGACTAAAGATGTTTGATGTTCTTTCCCCCTTTTTTCTCTGCAAATCTTATCATTTCCCACTTTTAGGTTGCAATTTCAGTTAACAACATATAACCAGAAATTGTTGTGTTTCAAAGTAGCATTTTTATGGGAAATTTCAATCCTCCATAACTTGACACCCATACATTCTTCCCCCCAAAACACACTAACATTCAACAATCAAGATTCTAACATTCTTACCAACTAACATATCTTTGCACCTAATTGTCCCAACCAACATTTAGTGATCAATTAATGTATGATTTTGGTTTGTTCTTCTTTTTGTAACTCAATCATAGAGGATGAAATCTTTAAAGGTCTAATCTTTTGGAAATCTGCGTATAAATGATTCGGACCCATAGGGAAGATGATCTTCTTATAATAACAAGACTATAACTTTTGGGATTAAATGTCATCCAATGTCACCAATGGGGTTTTGGCCTAGCAGTATTGTCGTGACCCATTATCATTTAGGTTTTGGTTTCAAATTCTGATTAGGACAAATGTGTGTGTGTTAGTCTTTCCTTTCTAGAAAAAACTGTCGAGATCTTGTTATTAGCTAATTAACAACGATAAAAATACATAAACACGAAAGTAGATTCAACTTAATCGTACGTATATTTTTAGACTTTTCTGATACAAAAATTTATATCATTTTATCAACCTCATCATCAGTTCATGAGCTTTATTCTAGATGCATACATCATTTTATCAACCTCTCTAGTATTCTCTCCACAAACACTTTCTTATTTTATTATTTATACAAGAATAAGTAATCACTTTGAATTTAAGTTTGACATGTTATCATATACTTGGAATTTAGTATAAATTTTTAAAAATAAATAAGATAAAGTTACTAATGGAATAAAGATATAAAAATAAGTGAAAGTGTAAGTGAAAGTGAAAGGGGATGGTTATGTGCATGGTACTCTGCAAAGTGTTAAACAGTAATACTTACCACTTATAGACATGTACCAGAGGAAGCATATCATCATGGGCTTCACATCTATTTATTTTCAAATGAATTTTTTTTTTTTTTTTTATGAACGACAAAAATACAATCAAGAAGATTTGACATTGTCATCACCTCGTGCATGTATTCAAATATATTAAAATTAGCAAAAAACTAAAAAGAACCATTTACATAAGAGTATACATTGGATTTCTAATCTAAAATGACCAATCAAGTTTGCGCCTACCCCTATTGTTACACCATAAAAAAACTTGTGACACCATCATGTTAAAAACATCATTACGATAGACCTTCTTGGGAGAGAAAATCAACTTGTTCAAATAAATATTCTATATTCTTTTTTATAAATAAATTCAAATTTAAATTTGTTTAATCATTATATACAAATATGGTCTTCTACTCTACTTTGATTATGACTCATGAATGTAAACCTTCTATTTGACCTAGCTAGATAAGTTACCGTGAAGCTAGTTTTGTAGTCGACGATTTGGAATGCAAAACGGGGATCAGGAGAATGAAGTGTTAGCTATATAATTTGGAACGTGATTTATCTCTTTTATGTCAACTAAAACCGGATTGATTCGTCTAGAGAATGGGATACTATGCTAAATATTCATTGTTTGTACAACTTGATACAAGTTTGGTGCAATTAATGTTATTTATTTATTTGATTATCAAAAGAAGTAACTAAATTATGTAAGTTTGTCTCAAAATGAATATTATACATCTAACTATCTAAGAATAACTTAGGAAAATGGTTGCACATGGTTTTAACTTTAATGAACTACACAAGAAAATTAATCTAAGTTTTTAAAATATATTGTGCGATTCAGGATTCACAAAATCACCCATCATGTCAAAAGTAACACTTTTTTATAGCTCAAGTAAGATCTATCAAAAAATAATATGCAACAAATCCTTAGCTAAAAGATATGAGTTTATTTATTTATTTATTTATTCATTATAAGGTCATATAAGAGAGTAATTGGCAAATTTATTGTTAATATATTTTTGATTAGTCATTATACAAATCGGTTTATATAAACCGTAATTTTATGGAATGGTCATGTAGTTTTCTTCGACTCACCCTCCAGATATAACCTGAATATGAAAAAACTTTTTCGGATGAAGGGATCCGTTTTCTATTAGCAAAGTATATATAAAGATCAAAAGTGTTTTTGGTCAACTCAGTCTAACATACCCGATCACGTAGGTGAAGACATGATTTGATAATTCGGGGAGAGTTCGTTATATAGTTTTAGCAATTTAGCACCATCTAAACCCTCTTTATCTTTGTTAGTGTCCGTTCACCTTAAGATATTACTTAGTTTCATCATTATTTAGTCTTGTTTTGGTTATTTACCATTTTTATAATATGAAATACATGAGTATTGATAACCACAACCTTGAAAGTTGTGGCTAAAACGTAAAGAAAGTTGTAGCTAAAACGTATAGACACTCATAAAAACTTGAATTCCGTAATTGAAGGAGATAGACATCTACAAATACATGAAGTTTTTTATTCAATACACAACAAACTAATGCACGTAATGATCAATCAACCACATCATGCATTGTGGTTATCAAAACTTAAATACAACTCACTTTCATTAGTTTTGGACCAAGAAATTTTATATATTTTGGAATAAAATGATATTTTTTCCAAATTACCTATTTTGTGCAAATAATATATACTTTTTATTTCAACTAAAAAGACCATGGGCTAATTAGAATAGGGGTGGGCTACTACTTAACAATAATTTAAAAAGGTCCATAGATAAAGTTTGGCCCAATAAAGCTATATTGCCTATGGAAATTGAAAAGGTTTGATATAAAACAGATAAAGTTATCATTAAAAAATTTATTATGTATATTATTAAAGAATAGAATATATTGGTAATTAAAGAGTTATAAACTTATAATATAAATAAATATGAGAACAAAAGGAAAAATATTCAAAAACGATTTTATGAATGACACGTTTAAGCAGTTATTTTAGTTTTATTTTTTCGATAACCCGAACAAAGATAAAATTTTCAAATATTATAAAATTAAAATATGACAATCTTTTTTTCTTTTTCCTTGCAACTTTTTTTTTAATGTATATTGCACTTGGTTAACAGACCATTTAAATAAATTTTCAAAAATTTATAAAATTTTAAGGGGTGTTTGGGTTTATATAAGAGAGATATGACTTATTGTCATTACTGCTTATGTTTTATAAGCCCGAATTTCCAGCTTGTGTAATTAATTATGAGCTTATTACTGTTTATTACGTATAATAACATACTTATAATAACATAAGCCGAAATATCAATACGTCCCGTAACCTCCCAAACAAACACCCTCTAAAACCCCTAAATTAAAATCAAAGAAAACAAATAAAACCCCGAGTTAACAGAAATGTCCCCAGCTGCCGACGGTGATGGTTCCGGCGACGGTAATGTAAATTTCCTGCTACTGCGCACGTTAGCAAAAGGTGCAGGTGTAACCCTAGGTGGGGTTTTCTCTATCACCATGATTTCCTCAACTGCAGTTACATTCTTTAATTCACACAAAAAGGTAAATTTAAACTAAATTATTTCTTGATTTAATTTTTATTAGAGATTAATTTGATGAAAATTAAGAATAAAGATTCAATTTTTACAAGAAATTGGAATTGCGATTTTTAAATTTTTTACTTTTTTAGAATTTTAGTTTGAGGAAAGATTCAATTTTTACAAGAAATTGGAATTAATAGGGGTGCAAACGAGTCGAGCGTTTATCTAGCTAAGCTTGTTCAAGTTGAGCTTTATCAGTTTCGAGCTCGGCTTCTAGATATATGTTATATGTTTTTTAAACAATCCTAGCAGAGTTTGAGCCAAACTCGAGCTTAGCTTAAAGTTTTCGAGCTTGGTTCGGCTCGCTTGCAGCACTTGTTAAACATTTGTGCTTGATGGGGTATTTTTTTAGCTTATTTTTTGGGTTTTTCAGGTTTCGGCTTATCTTTATGAACCCTGTTTTCCGGCTTAATTTGTGGCTTATGAGCTTATTATTCATTTTTAAGTCATAATAAGCCAATACCCCAGAAAAAAAAACATGCTTATGAACAATAAACCGAAGACAAATAAGCTCATAAGCCCTAAATATGCTAAACCAAACACGTGGAACTCAAGACCCTCTTGTTTTTTTATTTCTTAATTTTATCATTTTTAAAAATTTAACTGAAGAAAATACGAAAAAGATGCAATTTTAACGATAAATTTTAGTTGTAAGTTTATGCTTTGTGGGTGTACTTATTTTTTATGATATGGGTGTAGGATAAATTTGGACCATCATCATCATTATCGTCTATAAAGAAAAAGAATGCAAGTTCGTGTGATGTATGTAAAGAAAAAGGTTTTTACATTTGTAAATTATGCAAAGGGAATGCTACAATAGAGTGGTCTCCGTTATATGATCCTGTCTTCATTAACCCGTGTCTTTGCCCTACTTGTGACGGACATAGGTAATTTCACTTTTATCGTTGGCTCCATTTGCATTTGATGGTCAAATGAGCAGTTTTTAATCGTTTAATTTGACAAGAGTACTGTTTATTTATATAAGGAATTGTGGAGGGTAACTTTTACATTTAAGATTGTGTTTAATAGATACGTAGGGGTTATTAAAACACTAAATAAAGTTTGCGGAAATTTGATTTGGAATGACATATGTTTGACTCTCCGAAGTCAATAAGGAGAAAATGGTATATCGTTGTAGATATTTTGACACTGATTGTAATTTTTTATTTTAGAATTCAACGATGTCTTAATTGTTTGGGGAGTGGATTCACTCAACACGCGAAAGGTATGGAAGATTGGATTTTTTTGCGTTGAGCGTTTGACTTTTTCTTGTCAATTATATTTGGTGCTTTTTTGCAGATTGACTGGTTGAAGAATGGTGTCTGGCATGTACCTTGGAAGCTCTTTTTTGGCAAATCAATCCAATTAAGCCTTTGAAGATTCTCTTGTTAATGGGAGACAGAGAACACACCGACATAAAAGTACGAAGAAAACGAAACAAGAGATAAATGAGAACTTTTTGTAAAGATAAATGAAAGTTGTGTTTGATTCAGACTCGATTCAAGAGATTGAATGGCTTGAATATGTCGATTAGAATGATGTTTGATAACATGTTTTGTTCAGTGTAAGGTAGTTTACGATCTACATTCGACAATCAAAGCATTGGAAACTTCACAGAGTTCTTGGATAAATGAGAATTAATAAAGAAACAAGTAATTAGGAATAATTAGTTAAAACTAGGGGGTTGTCAAATATAGGACCGGAAACGGAATTTTGTAAATACCAAATTAAAGAACGTAATAATACGTGTTCCATGTTGGTTCTATACCAGTTTAGATTTGGTTCCGTTTCAAACTGGATCGTAAATAGATTAAAACGTGCTATTATTGAAGTCTACTTTTGTGTCGAAATGATTTCATTTCATTAATAAAGTAAAATAAAAATATCTTGTTTAGGATGATCGGATGTGAATCATTCTGTCCCGGAAACATATCTTTTTCATACCGTTAACCTAGAACAACACGCACTTATTTTTTAACTTCTCTCGTCGTTTCAACAGTTTCAATTGAGTTTTACACAACCATGAAAGAAAAAAAGAATTATTTAAGCCCGTGCAAAAACTGGTCTACACCGACCAACCCAGGACCAAAGAAGAACCAAGCAAAACCAACGACGACGGGTGCAGTATTACGGTCATAGTTAATAAAAAAGCGGTTGCCTTTCCGGTCCGGTGTAAAGCCCATAATATCCTTTTATGATAAAATTTCAAATAATAATGGGCGCCATTAATGACCACCTTAAATTCATTTTATTCCCCAAAAACAAATTTAGGTTCATTAATCTAAAACAGCTCAAGAATCAGCACAACAAATCTGCATTTTGGTAAAATTCTTACAAAACCCTTTATTTTATTTTATTTTTTAATTTCATTTGTTGTAAGTTTTGTTGTGATTGAGTGCAATAAAAAGTTATATTTTTATTTGGCAACCACAAATTTTTAGCTTTTTTGATGAATTTATGTGCTTAATAAGATTTTGAAAAGCTGTTAGGGTTGTTTGTTTTGGCTTATTTTTTCGACTTATTAGCTTATTTAGAAAAATAAGCTTATTATATTGTTTAAGTGAGATTACAAGCTTTGGTTTATGAGTTTAGGGAGGGTTTAATAAGGTCTTTTTGTAGGGTATTTAAAATTTGGGTTAATTACATAAAATAATAACTTACTTTATAAATTGTCTCTATTGGGGGTGTTTACTATTTTTTGTCCGACTTAGGTTGCAAAAGTTGGTTTCGATTAAACTTTTGGGCAGCTTGTTGGTCGAATTTTTGAAATCTTTTACGAAATCAAATTTTAGTGTTATTTGTGCTTCAATTTCGACATATTTTGTTCTCTCAACACATAATGTTGACAAAAAATATCAAAAATCGTGAAAAATGATCTCTTTTATAACATGTTATCGCTCTTTGTCGTGTAAAACGTATAAACAAAACGATTGATATTTAATGATCTTTTTACCTTTTCGTAAAATTATGTTATATGTCGAAATCAACGCTCAAATAACATTAAAATTTGGTTTCGTAGAAAATTTAAAAAATTCGGCAACAAACTACCCAAAAGTTTAATCGGAGCAAACTTTTATACCCTAAATTGGACAAAAATAGTAAACACCCTCAACGGAGAAATAAAACGTACGTTGTTATTTTATGCAATTAACCCTTAAAAGTTTTAGCCTAGCATATCATAATAAGCTAATCCAAACACTTAGCAAAAACTTATGAGCTTATTCATCATAAACCATAAAATAAGCTTGAACAAACACCCCATTAATGGCTTATGAGTTTATCGGTATCTGTCAAACTCTTAAACTAATTGTTTATCGGTTTCTGGTCATTATTGATTAGATTCTGATATTGAATGTTACTTCACAAACACGCGTATAGTAGTTATATGTCATTGAGGTCGTTAATATTCAACTTACTTATTTTGCTTGTGTATATCTTGTTTGCGACTATAGAATCACTTGGCATCCCACACAGAAATGGCAACGGAGAGTGAGGAGAATATTAAGAAATGGGAAGAAGTTCGATGTCCCATATGTTTAGACCATCCACACAACGCGATACTTCTCTTATGTTCCTCACACCAAAATGGTTGTCGTCCCTACATTTGTAACACAAGTAGACGCCACTCAAATTGCTTCACTCAGTTCATGAAATCACAAAGAAATTCTCTTGGTCAGACAAATTTGAAGCTCGTCTGCCCTTTATGTCGTGGTGAAGTAAGTGGTTGGACTGTTGAAGAACCAGCTCGACTATTTATGAACCAGAAACCACGTACTTGTGCTAACGAGACTTGTAGCTTCTCGGGGACATATCTGGATTTGAAAAACCATGCCAGATCATCAGCACACCCGGAGGTGAGACCATCAGAATCTATTACAAATATGATGCAACAACTGCAGGTTTTGAGTGATAATTTGGATAGGCTTCGAGAGAGAAATAGACAGATTGAGGCCGAACTTGCACAATTGGAACCAGAGATGAATTCAAACACTTCACTGATTAATGGCCCTGCAGGTAACGATGAACCTGACGATGTGTTTAGGAGTCGGTATCTTCTTGCGTTTTTAAGAACCCGAGGCAGGTAATATCAACGGTTCTTTCAAAAAGCCGAAGGATTTTATATTTTGAATTTCGTTGTAAGCTTTTAATGATCTTTTGGATTTTGATATTTAGTCTGGATTTTAAAATTTAATCTTTTGGATTATGGAATTTCTGTTGGATTAAATTATATTGGTTCATGTAGATTTAACATACCTCCTGATGATGATCCGGAGATGTTGTTGAATAGATTAGCCATCTATGATTCCCAAATTGAGATGATCGTGTTAGGATGGAGTAATTAGAGAGAAAACACTTAGTGTGTGTTTTGGGATAAAAGAGGGTGAAGAATAAAATGAGCCAACCCTTCTAAAGGTTTATCACATCCCTTTATATACACACTCAAATTAGGAGTGTGTATTATTTAGTCCCGTGGTGTTTAATAAGTGTTTACATTTAGCTCTCTTAGTTCCGATCACCTAATGGGAAATCTATAGTGTCGGTAAGGTAAATACGTCCATCGAATATTTACTAGACACAGATTTCAGTTAGCGTCAGTCATCATATCAGTAAGGATAAATGATCAATGAGGGTCACAAATAATATGGGTCCAACATTCTCCCACTTGACCGAGTAGATCATTTATCTATGAGTATTGTTAAGTCCGTACGAGATAATACTCATTTTGTTTAAAACCGAAATCATAGTTGATAAGTACAGTCGTAGAGAAGAACATCTACTCAGGACCCCCACTAGTCAAACTATGACTCAAATTCAAAACTGAATAAGCAATGATAGACCAACTAAGACAAATTTTGTTATAATAATGTCCAACACAGTTATGCGCATAAGGTGTAAATAATAGACAAACAAAATCTGAATAAGGAGGAAAATTTTTCATTAATAAATAATAATGACCAATAAGTACAACAATGCTATTAAATTAAGTCTTTTGTAAGCCCCATATTCGACACGTGTCCTACGAATATATTAGGAGGAAGACCTTTGGTCATCGGATCCGCTAGCATGTCATGTGTACTTATGTACTCAACACAAAGAACATTTTCCTCAACCCGTTCGCGTACAAACAGATACTTTGTGTCAAGATACAGCCCAGCGCCAGTCGAACTGTTACTGTTCGAGAAAGTTACAGCAGCTGAGTTATCACAGTAAAGCTTCAATGGTCTAGAGATTGAGTTGACGAGTTTGAGTCCACTGATCAGGTTCCTTAACAACATCCCATGACAGGTTGCATTATAAACGGCAACATATTCAGCCATCATAGTAGACGTTGTGGTCAGTTTTTGTTTATGACTCCGCCAAGAGATTGGTCCGCCAGCTAACATGAAAATATACCCAGAAGTAGATTTATGGTCTTCTTTGCATTTAGCAAAGTCAGAATCAGAATAACCTACTACTTCCAAGTTGTCACTTCTTCTATAAGTTAATTTGTAGTCTTTGGTCCCTTTCAGATATCGCAGAACCTTTTTAGCCGCTTTCCAGTGTGCTAATCCGGGGTTAGATAAGTAACGCCCCAGCATACCAGCGATGTAAGCGATATCCGGTCGAGTACAGACCTGAGCGTACATAATGCTCCCAACTACAGATGAGTAAGGTATCATCCTCATTTCAGCCTTCTCAGTTTCAGTGCTCGGAGTTTGATGAGGTCCAAATACGTCCCCTTTAACTACCGGAGCCACAGTGGGTGTGCAGTGCTGCATGTTATAGCGTTCTAGAATACGGTCAATATAAGCCCTTTGGGAAAGACCTAGAACACCATTACGTCTATCTCGATTTATTTCGATACCTAAAACATAAGAGGCATCACCGAGATCTTTCATGTCGAAATTATGCGAAAGCATCCGCTTCGACTCATGTAGCAAATCCAAGTTGTTACTTGCAAGTAGGATATCATCCACATACAAAACAAGGATAATGAAGTTACTCCCACTGATCTTGAGATAGGTGCATTGATCCACTTGATTCTTTAGGAAGCCATCAGATTTTACGACTTCATCAAATTTAAGGTACCATTGTCGTGATGCTTGTTTCAACCCATATATCGATTTATTTAACTTGCAGACCATGTGCTCTTTACCTTCTGGAATAAATCCTTCAGGTTGCCGCATGTATACGTCTTCTTGCAAGTCACCATTTAGGAAAGCGGTCTTGACATCCATCTGATGTAACTCTAAATCATAATGAGCTACGAGTGCCATGACGATCCTTAGGGAATCTTTACGAGAGACAGGGGAAAAGGTCTCTTGATAATCAATTCCTTCCTTTTGAGTAAAGCCTTTTGCAACCAGTCTGGCCTTATAGCGTTCGACGTTTCCATTCGGGTCTAATTTGGTTTTGAACACCCATTTACATCCAATTACTTTGGATCCTTTAGTGAGTGGAACCAATACCCAAACGCCATTACGCTCCATGGATTTGAGCTCTTCAATCATGGCTTCAATCCATTTAGCGGCCTGATCACTATTCATAGCTTCTCGGTAAGAGGTTGGATCAGTAAGTTTCCCAATGTTTTCGACTTCAGCCAGATAAGTTTCGAAATCATCAAAATTAGTGTTTCTGCGAGCCCTTGATGATCTCCTGAGCTGAATTACGGGTTCTTCAGGAACAAGCGGTTCTTCGGCGTTTAGATTAGGAGGCATAGGAGGTTCAACCGGTTCATTAGGAGATCCAGGTATATCGGGAGCAGCGTTGGGTACAAGAGGAATTATCGGAGGAATCGTAATAACCGACGAATGGTTTCCCCCCGCTTCTTGTACTTCTTGCAAATCTAAATCAGGATTTGTCGTGCTCCCACTGATCTCTGAATATTCGAGGAAAGTGGCATGTTGCGTATCTATGATGCGGGTAGAGTGAGAAGGACAGTAAAACCGATAACCTTTTGAGTTCTCGGGATAACCAATAAAGAAACATGTAAGGGTTTTAGAATCCAGTTTCTTCAAGTTAGGGTTATAGACTTTTGCTTCGGCAGGACAGCCCCATACTTTCATATATTTTAGACTCGGTTTCCTACCTGTCCATATCTCATAAGGAGTTTTAGGGACAGATTTTGATGGAACCCTATTGAGTATATGAACAGCTGTTTTTAAGGCCTCAGTCCAAAGAAATTTGGGTAGGTTAGTGTTGGCGAGCATACTTCTCACCATGTCCATTAAAGTTCGGTTTCTCCTTTCAGCAACACCATTCTGTTGAGGAGAACCTGGCATGGTGTATTGGTTAATTATGCCCTGTTCCTTGCAAAAATTATAGAAAGGACCAGGAGCTTGACCAATATCAGTATGTTTACCGTAATACTCACCTCCCCTATCTGATCGGACAACTTTTATCTTATGATCAAGTTGGTTTTCAACCAAAGTTTTATAATCGACAAAAGTTTGTAAGGATTCAGATTTTTCTTTAATCAGATAAAGGTGCATATAACGTGAATAATCGTCAATAAATGTAATAAATGATGTATGTCCTGTTATTGATGCGGGATAGGGGCCACTAATATCAGTATGAATTATTTCCAACAAGTTGGAACATCTGGTGGCTCCTTTCTTATTCCCTTTAGCCATTTTGCCTTTAAGGCATTGAATACATGTTTCAAAATCACTAAAATCAAGAGAGGGTAAGATTCCTTCTTTTACGAGTCGTATCATGCGATCTCGTGAGATGTGGCCGAGACGTTTATGCCACAATGTGGAGGAATTCTCTGCTTGTTTAGGTGATTTTATCTTTGTTTTAGTTATGTCATCAATATTAAGAGACAACAAAGACTGTGAGAAGTTATGATCTAGTTCTAATTTATACAGGAATCCATCCAAAAAACCACAACCAAACAATTCATTATTAAGAGTAAAAGTGATCCTGCCACAACCATGAGTAATTACATAACCTTCAAGATCAAGTCTAGATATAGATACAAGGTTCCGAGTAATTCTCGGTACATATAAGGTATCTATTAATCTAATACACTTTCCGGTATTCATATGTAAATTTAAGGTCCCCATGGCTTCGACATCTAAGAGATCACCATTTCCAACTCTAAGCTTTCTTTGGTCCTTTTGTAGCTTCTGGATTGTAAGGAATCCCTGTAATGAATTGGTCACATGGACCATAGAACCAGAGTCACCCCACCATGTATTAAATGGAACATCAGTAGTAAAGGAATCAAATATTACGTAAAGAATGTTACCTTTCTTAGCTAGCCATTCCTTGAACTTAGAGCAATCTTTCTGTCCGTGCCCTTTGGAGCGACAGAATGGGCAGTTAGTATTGCTTGTCGAGGATTTAGGGCCAGAGGTAGAAGCACCATGATTTTGGACTTTATTTTCAGTCTTGTTACTGTAGTTACCTTTCCTCTTCTTGGGGTTTGAAGTGGTAGTAAGGTGAACAGCAGCTTCAGGTTGAATGTGCTTAAGACGATCTTCCTCTTGAACGCACATAGCAATCAGTTCACTTATCGACCATTTATCTTTCATTGCGTTATAATTCACTTTGAAAGTGTCGAACCGAGCAGGCAAGGAAGTCATTATGAAATGCACAAGAAAGCCATCTGAGACTTCCATTTCCAAATGCTTAAGCTTATGAGACATATCAACCATCTTCATTATGTGTTCACGGACACCATTAGAACCTTCATACTTAAGGGTTAGCATCTGTAGCATTAAACTACTCGCAGTTGCCTTAGACGATCCCTTAAAGTGATCCTCAACAGATTTGAGGTAAGTTTTCACTTTGTCGTTATCAGGGATAGCTCCTCGGATGCTGGAATGAATAGAGTTCTTGACCATCATTAGGGACAGCCGATTCGCCCTTTCCCACTTATCAAAGTCCGCTTTCTGAGTCGCAGTAGATTCAGCAGTAATAGCGGCGGGTTCATCATGGCGAATAGCATAGTCCAAGTCGAGCATTCCCAGAGTTAGGTAAAGTGTATCCTTCCATGAAGTGAAATTAGCACCAGTAAGTGCCTCAATGCCGAAGTTTGGTACTGTAGTGGAGAATAAGGAGGATTTAGATTTATGATACGAGTTATAGAAGATTTTAGAGTGACAGAGTTAGCTATATAAGGCAGACTAAGTAATGTCCCTTAAAGTAATAGAACTAGAGTAATGTCTAAAATAAGTAGACCTAATAGTAATGTTCCTGAGACTAAGACCATATAAGTAATGAAGCTAGTGATAGGTAAGCCTATTAAAAAAACACCAAAATAAATAAGCTAAAGTAAGGCTCTACTTAGATGTTACATCACCTTTGGGCAGAAATAACTAATATCTAAGTAAAATTATGAGCATAAGGTTTATGCAACACTATGTTTGTCTTTTGACCTTTGGGCAACAAAATAGAACATCGTGTTTTAAGGCATAATAAGAATCCTTTAAAGCACACAAGTATATTAAATCACCTTTGGGCAGAATTAATATCCTACGTGTTTATTAGGCTAAAGGAAAAAATGCAATCATAGGAATCACCTTTGACCTTTGGGCAACAAAAGATGAAAACATGAATATTAGTGCATAAGTATAATAAGGTCACATATAAATAAGGTGACTAAATAAGGTGACCACTACAAATAAGGCAGGGGTCAAGGGGGCTGCGCCCCCTTGCGGGGTTAAGGGGCAGCCAGTAAGACTTTAAAAAACCGACCAAATTAGGGTCTGTAGTCATCCGTACGGATGAGATTATATTCGTACGGATGAGCATTGATTCGTACGGATGCAAGTCCAGGTTCGTGCGGATGTAAGCCTAGGTTCGTACGGATGTAAGGTTTAAGTTCGTACGAATGTAAGCCTAGGTTCGCACGTATTAGCCCAGATTCGTACGGATCAACAGTTACGTTCGTGCGTATGAACAAATCCGATTCGTACTAATGAACAAGTCAGGTTCGTACGAATGGGGCTTCATCCGTACGAACGACAAATCAGGTTCGTACGAATGAGCCAATCAGATTCGTACTAATGAACAATTTAGGTTCGTACGAATAGGGCTTCATCCGTACGAACGAGCAAATTAGGTTCGTACGAATGAGCCTTCATTCGCACGAACGAAGTTCGTCGAAATTAGGGTTGCTGTACAGCCGCCACCATCGCCAAAAATCCCATTTTTCACCCAAAAAACATAATCCGCCGGCCAAATAAGTTGCAGAATCAATAATAGCAATAGCCAAGCGATAAATAAACATGAACCAATGGATAATCACGAGCCATTGGCTCTGATACCACATGTTGGATTAAATTATATTGGTTCATGTAGATTTAACATACCTCCTGATGATGATCCGGAGATGTTGTTGAATAGATTAGCCATCTATGATTCCCAAATTGAGATGATCGTGTTAGGATGGAGTAATTAGAGAGAAAACACTTAGTGTGTGTTTTGGGATAAAAGAGGGTGAAGAATAAAATGAGCCAACCCTTCTAAAGGTTTATCACATCCCTTTATATACACACTCAAATTAGGAGTGTGTATTATTTAGTCCCGTGGTGTTTAATAAGTGTTTACATTTAGCTCTCTTAGTTCCGATCACCTAATGGGAAATCTATAGTGTCGGTAAGGTAAATACGTCCATCGAATATTTACTAGACACAGATTTCAGTTAGCGTCAGTCATCATATCAGTAAGGATAAATGATCAATGAGGGTCACAAATAATATGGGTCCAACAATTTCATCGAAATTATGTTTTTCAATTGGTCGTTTGATTTGGCTTTTTAAAAATTTGATGTGTTTGGTTTTGATATCCTTCGAAAAGTATCTTGAATTAGTTGAAAAGATTTCGAAAATATAAGAAGAAATTCGTATAAAACTACTCTTCTTTTCTCGTTAATCTGAATAGAGGAAAACTTGTCCGTTTTACCTACTTACTAAACTACGTGAAAGGTATTTGAACAAACTTAAGTAAATAAGACCGTTTTTTCTTTCGTTCTTTTCTTTCGTTCTTTTCAATATAATGATATTATAGGAAATATAATTTAAAAGATATTTAAACCCTTTTTTAGTGAATAACCAAAATATTTTTTTCACAAATTTACAAAATCTTAAAACCCTCCAATGTTTGCATAAAGATTTAGAATTTGCTAAACATAATCCCATGAGAACTTTTTATAGGAATAAATGAAAATTGTGTTTGATACAGACTCGAGAAAGATTTCAAGAGATTGAATGGCTTAAAAATATCAATTTCTAACAATGTTTGACAAAAAGTTGTGCTCGGTGTTAAGGTAGTTTATGATCTACATTCGACTATTAAAGCATTGCAAACTTCACATCGTTCTTGGTCAAATGAGAATTAATATAGAAAAAAGTAATAAGGAATAATCATATAAAAATTGTGTTTGTCAAACATGGATCCGGAAACGGGAATTTGCAAATACTAATTAAAGAAGTTAATCGTGTAATACTTGTTCCATGTTGGTTTGATACCAGTTTAGATTTGGTTCCGTTTCAAACTAGATCGTAAATAGATTAAAGCGTTTTATGATCAAAGTCTACTTGTCATTTCACTAATAAAGTAAAATAAAAATATCTTGTTTAGAATCGGACCTAAATCATTCGGTCCTAGAAACATATATTTCTCATACCATTAACCGAGTGCAAGACCTACTTATTTTTTTTATTTTTTTTTCGTCATTTTAACAGTGTGAATTGACTTTTGCCCGTCCATGAAAGAAAAGAAATAAAATTATTTAGGCCCGTGCAAAAACAAATTGGTCTAGACCGACCAATCAACCCGGGACCAGAGAAGAACCGATCAAAACCAACTACAACTGGTCCAGTGTTACGGTCATACTTATTAGATTAGAAAATATATACTAAATATTATGAGTTTAATTAAAATTTCAAATAACGGGCGCCATTAATGCCGACCTTTAAATTCATATTTTATCCCAACAATTTTAGGGTTTATTAATCCAATAAGGTTCAAGAATCAGGAAAAATAAATGTCAAACATAGTTTCGGAAACAGAATTTTGTAAATACTAAATTAAAGAACTTAATTGTGTAATACTTGACCCATGTTGGTTCGATACCCGCTTAGATTTGGTTCCGTTTCAAACTAGATCGTAAATAGATTAAAACGTTTTATGATCAATGTCCACTTTTATGCCTAAATGTTGTCATTTCACTAATAAAGTAAAATAAAATATCTTGTTTAGGATCGGACGTGAATTATTCAGTGCATGAAACATATTGTTTTTTATACCGGTTATCATTAACCGAGAATTAGACCCACTTACTTTTTAATTTCTTTCGTCATTTCAACACTTTGAATTAAGTTGTTTCACATCCATGAAAAAAATATCAGGCCCGTGCAAAAACTAAAACTGGTCTAAACCGACCTATCCAAGACGTGAGAAGAACCAAGGAAAATCAACGACAACTGGTTCCGATGTTACGGTCATACTTAATTACAAAGCGATTTCCTTTTTGGTGCAAAATATACAAAATAATAAAAGTTTTGATTAAAATTTCAAATAATGGGCGCCATTAATGACCACCCTTAAATTCATTTTTTTTTCCCAAAACAATTTTTAGGTTCATTAATCTAAAACGGCTCAAGAATCAGCAAAACAAATCTGCATTTCGGTAAAATTCTTACAAAACCCTTATTAACGTTTTTTAATTTCATTTGTTTCTGAGTTTTTTGTATGATTCTAGGGTTTATGTTCTTTATAGCTTTTAGATGAATTTATGGGCTTATTGAGATTTTGAAAAGCTGATAAGTTTATATTTAGGGTTGTTTGTTTTAGCTTATTTTTCCGGCTTATTAGGTTATTTAGAAAATTAAGCTTATTATATTGTTTAAGTGAGATTACAAGCTTTGGTTTATGAGCTTATTTACAGAGGGTTTAGTAAGCTCTTTTGTAAGGTATTTTGAATTTTTCGCTTAATATATCATAATAAGCTAATCCACTAATCCAAACATTTAGCAAAAACCTATGAGCTTATTCATCTTAAGCCATAAAATGAGCTTGAACAAACATCCCTTTTATGGCTTATACGTTTATCAACTTCCATAAGCTTGAGACTTTTACTTCAAATGTCTCCGTTTTTCAAACTTTTTTTGTCAGCTCTAGATAATTAGTATTTGTCAAACTCTTAAACATTTGGTTAGCGGTTTCTGGTCACTGATTATTTAATTCGGATATTGAATGTTACTTCACAAATACGCGTATAGTAGTTATATGTTATTGAGGTCGTTAATATTCAACTTACTTATTTTGCTTGTGTATTTCTTGTTTGCGACTATAGAATCACTTGGCATCCCACACAGAAATGGCAACGGAGAGTGAGGAGAATATTAAGAAATGGGAAGAAGCTCGATGTCCCATATGTTTAGACCATCCACACAACGCGATACTTCTCTTATGTTCCTCACACCAAAATGGTTGTCGTCCCTACATTTGTAACACAAGTTGTCGCCACTCAAATTGCTTCACTCAGTACAAGAAATCAAAAAGAATCTCTCTTGGTCAGACAAATTCGAAGCTTGTCTGCCCTTTATGTCGTGGTGAAGTAAGTGGTTGGAGTGTTGAAGAACCAGCTCGGCTATTTATGAACGCTAAACCCCGTACTTGTGCTAATGAGACTTGTAACTTCTCGGGGACATATCTGGATTTGAAAAATCATGCCAGGTCATCTGCACACCCGGAGGTGAGACCATCAGAAGCTGTTACAAATATGATGCAACAAATGCAGGTTTTGACTGATAATTTGAATAGGCTCCAAGAGGCTAATAGAGAGATCGAGGCTGAACTTGAACAGATGAGATCAGAATTGAATTCAAACACTTTGTCAACAAGCGGCCCTGCAGGTAACGTTGAACGTAATAATGCATTTGTGGATCGGTGGTATTTCCGTGTGCTTCGAAGGGCCGTAGGCATGTTCAATTAACGTGTGTCTCTCGAAAATCCAGAGGATTCTGTATTCTGTATTATGTTGGATTCTTTTAGCAATCATTTGCGGTTTTGGTTTTACTTTTACTTTAGTATCAGTGATTAACGGGGTGTTTGGGATTGCGTTTTCCAAATGGATTATGAAATTTAGCAATCATTTGCGGGTTTTTTTACCCAATATAACTTTTACCTATTTTACCGAAAGTTTGGTTAGTAAAAATATCTTTTTAATAAGCATTCGAGTTTCTTACCAAATCTGCATTATGAAAACTTATCGAGCTATCAAGCTGAGCACGAGTTTAGACTGTTCGAGCTGGACTCGTTTATGATTAAAACAACATAAAAATGAAAATGAAAATTGTGTATAATAAATTTATGGTTGCAAACAAACCAAGTTATTTTTTGTTAACCATCAAAAATATGATCCATACCATATTATTCGCGAAAAACTAAAATCAAAGACACAAAAAATCAAATTTTCACAAACCCGGGTTGACTCACATTTCCGGGTTCCATTATATGATCTAAAAAACAAATAAAGATTTCAAAGATTTCTTGAAAAAGTTTCAATCTTTTTACTCCGGTG
The DNA here is from genome assembly GCA_910822075.1 of Senecio squalidus. Classification (NCBI taxonomy): domain Eukaryota; kingdom Viridiplantae; phylum Streptophyta; class Magnoliopsida; order Asterales; family Asteraceae; genus Senecio; species Senecio squalidus. The sequence continues at coordinate 66,382,653 of CAJVGC010000060.1, forward strand.
GCCGGAAAGAGAGAACCCCTTTATTTCAAACAATAAAGGGGTTTTTTCTTTCTAGAGCCTCTTTTTCGTTTTTAATATAAAAAAAATTAATCTTTCGTTTTTGTTATTGTTTCGTTTAAATAAAAGAAAAATGAAAATGGGGGGTAATACTAATACATTATCATCAAATGATGGATTTGTGAATAAAGAGGTGTTTTTGAATGTTTATGATCTTACTCCTTTTAATTCTTATAGCATTCATCTTGGATTTGGTATTTTTCATACCGGTATCGAAGGTAATATAATTTATATAATCTAGATTTTTTTTTTCTTCCGCAATGTGTGAATGTAAGTGTGTGTCTTACTTTTTGAGGCTAAGGGTCTAAGTCTCGTTAAAGACAAAATGTAAATAGTCAATGCGTTGTGAATTGCCTTTTTGAAAAAAAAAATAGAGATTTTTTTTTATTAAAATGTGATTGTTGCTTATAGATTTGCAAATTTCAACATTCGGGGTTCAATCTTTTTTATGCTTAATGTGATTAGTTTTCTAAAAACCCCGAAGAATTGCATCGGTTACTTGTGTTTTTGTTAAAAACTGGTTATCTGAATTATTATTTTTTAAAGGTTTTGGGGTGATCATAGCTTAAAAGGGTCTTTTTGATTATGATTATAAGTTCATATTTCGGGACTCTAAGTTTTGTTATATTTCAAGAAAATGGTTTTTTTCAAAATTTGATCTTTATCGGTTTCTTGATTCTTATTGATACTATTTTGAAAATTCTGAAAAATGAAAACTTGTTTGCAGTGTATGGTATGGAATATGGTTTTGGTGCACACGATTACTCAATAAGCGGAGTTTTTGAAGTTGAACCAAGAACCTGTCCGGGTTTTATGTACAGATGTTCAATTTCTCTTGGGCATATAAACATGTCGGCCTCAGAGTTTAGGGAATTCATCGAAACCATGGCTTCGGATTATCATGGGGACACGTATCATCTGATATCCAAGAACTGCAACCATTTTACTGATGATATTTCTCAGAGGATAAATTGCAGAAGGGTTCCGGGGTGGGTGAATCGTTTGGCGAAATTTGGTATGTAAAATCTTTGAATTGGTTTTTATTTTCATTATCTCAAACGGGTCAAATTTAAAAGACTAGCTAGAAAAGGAATGGGTCGAAAATATCTAAACTTGTATGAAGTGCTTTTAAAAGTAGTAAAAACTTTCGGGTTTTGGACGACTATTTCAGGTTCTATCTTCAGTTGTTTGCTTCCTGACAGCCTTGAATCAACTACTGTCAAACAACTGCCGGAGTATCATGCATACGGTATGTGTTTTATTACATTTCACACGATTGTAGAGGCTTATATACCTTTGACTTTTAAGGTCAATGTATTATTCTTAACCGGAAGTTTTCCAATAAAGTTGTGATGTTGATGATTTAACAGAAGATGACGGGAGCGAAACTGCATCAAGTACAAGTAGTAATGAGGCATCAGAAACCGATGAAGTTGACCGAAAAGACCTCCTTTCGCCAACTCGCTCTGGTGAAATAGCTTTTATTAAAGAAACTATGAGGTAATACTTGAGTTATTGGTGTATTTAGTCAAATGCATCTTCGAGAAATTGCAGAATCTCGAAACTGGGAGTATTTCTTATCATTCAAGAGTATCTAATTGATGACATTTGTTCACGATGACGAATGAAACATGCTCGCAAACACACACTTGTGTTTCTCTTTCTAAGGTTTTCATTTCTGGTTGTTTTGTGATCGTCATCTAATGTAGATGCGAGTATGATGTATATGGTACAATCACAATAACATAATATTCTCGATAAGCAGTTGTTTCGTATTTCATTGTAATTTTCTCATATTATATCCACGAAGCTATGCTGAACTTGTGTTTCTTGAATATGAGTTCCAAATAGTTTGAAAGCTCAATTTTGCGATCGTCCAAATTAGCCGTTTAGATGAAATCTCAAGCACAATATTGAACGAAGATACAATGGGTAAAATGACCAAACAGGCCACTTGACCAATACACCGAACGTGTTCAACAGCAAAGACTGGTCACTTTTCTCACTGTTCTAGAGAAATGAATAGCGGAAAACCAGAAGAACAAAAAACCATGAAAGTATAACACGAAGGCCACCAACATTCAATGTCACAACTCACGGTTAAGTCTTTCATACCAACAAACATTACACAAACACGTTATTTATACATTTATTGGTTGGTTCAATAGGGGGTCTCACTAGAAGGATTCACCCTCGAGCCCTAGTTTTAACCTTAGCCATGAGGAAACCTTGTCCATCTCTTCTGGGATTATATAATGACCGAGCCTGCATATAATATAGATGGCGGTTTTTTCTTTTATAAGTTATGTTTTAAGATATGCACTCATTTATATTTTGTCATCAAAACTGGAAGTGTGTAAAGATAAAGAAAGTCACATACGAGGTGAAGGACTTGAAAGTCAAGTTTTCAAAGCCTGCAGAAGTTAGTTTCTCGGCCGACTTCTCACCATAGCGGAAACGAACCACGTCATCACCTAGCATGATGATATGAAGTTAGTTGGTAACCTTTTAGAGCATACGTAATGGGGTTTATAGAGGAGGTCCATAGCATTACGGATGCTCTTATTTTGTTAGTTTTAATATTTAACAATTAGTCGAATAATTCTCTAAAAGTGTACCTCTACCATGACAGAGCAAAACGGGTAGGGATGCAGCACGACTTTTAACTTCATAGCCTTCGAACTCGTTATTTACACCCCTTTAAAAAAAAAATAAAAAAAAAATATGAGTGTATATCAAAAGTAAAGATGGATGTTTCGACCCATTGGCTTATGAGCGGGTCGATTTAGGTTGTGTTTTATATCAAACGGGTCAAACATAAAAATTTGGCTAAATGGGGAACAGGGCAAACAAACCTTGCACACGGAAGCCAGCCGCTAAGACCAACAACGGCATCCAGACGAGTAGAGTAATCAGTGCCATTTCCAAATTTTCCACGGGTGAAGCAACTTGCAACATATATTGCGGTTGCTGCACCCATACTAAAACCTCCTACACCAACTTTGACTGCAAAATCATGAACGAGAAACAAAATGAAATCATGAAATTCGACTTTTTTAGAAAGCAATGTAGGAGATTTTGTGCATGTGAATACACTTCATATTTCTTTCGACTCATATGACATGTTCCGAATTTTGTTAAATCTTTTACCTTAACCTATTTGAAAAGTAGAAACTTACTGTTTGGAGGCTCAGTGGCGAGCAAGCTCAAAACGTGCCCCGCAGAAGCATCCATTCCCTCTACATCTTGACTTGCATCTTCAGTCATGTCAACGACATCGAACCCTGATATCCATAATACACCAAGTTTTGTTTTACCTTTGCAGTTGCATACAATCTTACTCTCCACGCTGTGAGGATTAGGAGTGTTCGTTTGAATGGATCGGTTTGATCCGATTCAAATAGACGAATCCGATTGGATTTCGGTTTTTAAAATATGAATCCGAACCATCCAAACAAATTTAAGATCACCGAACCGAACCAAATTACTATTCGGTTGGATCGGTTTTTAAAATTCGGATTTCTAGTGATATTTAAATGTATATACCAATAATTTCAATGACACTTATGTGCAAATGTCTTGAACGAAAGTGTTTGAAAAATAGGAGGAAAAGTTGAGACTCTTTGTCAAAAGTCACTAATTCATTAATACGTAATAAAGATACTAATCTTATAGATATCAAACCATTATAATTGAACAAACTAATAAAATATTGATGTATTATGAAATATAAAGAGTAAAATAAATTCTTATTCGGTTTCCTTGGACAATTCGGTTTTTCTATATGAACCAACCACCAATCCAAAATCATAAACACTTATTCGGTTTTGGTCCAATCCGATCCAAAAATCCGAAAAACCAAACCATGCAGTCCAATCCAAAATTTTCAAATGGACAATTCGGTTTTATCCAAATAGTAGTGAGGATGTATGTCATCTTTAGTAAGTAATACTCCATCTGTTTCGAAATAAATACAACGTTTGATTTTATAACAAAACCAGGTTTATTTGCCTCGATATGTACTACCGTTTAAATTTTACGTTTACATTTTTAACCTTAATTTTGGATTAAACAATCTGTGTAGTTTTACGCACGGATTATTTCCCTATAGTTTAAAGAATCTATTTATAAACAGCTAATGGCAAAAGAGGTAAGTTTGGATTGACACTCGATCAAGAGAAGAAAACGTTGCATTTTGTTTGGGAAGGGTGAAGTACGTACTAATTTTTATCGAAGAACGCAATAATGGTTGCAAAGCTTCTATAACTATAACCTACATGCAGTTGTAGAAAGCCCGCCAAATAAAGTAAATGGTTGAGTAGGAGAAGTAGGGCATATCCATTTGATCTGCAGCATGCGTAGTAAACTATGACGCAACGTCAATTAACCTTACCAAGGAAGCACGCGTATTTGGAACTTAAACTGAGACACGGCGTTAAACTGGCCACACAATGGACTCGACGTTTCCATGTAATAGTAAACTTACATATGGAAGATGAAGGTTCTCCAAGAGCTGGGACCAGCTGCACGAAAAAAACAGATGATAAAACAGAACAAGGATCTCGATCACCAATCACTAGTCATTAGTATACAGCACAAGAGATAATAATCTTGAGTCATCGTCACCAAGGCCATTACTTAAATCAGGTTCTATAAAACGAATAAAACTTAAATGTTTTGCAGATGATAATACCTTGAGCCATCGTCACCAAGGCCATTACTTAAATCAGGTTCTATAAAACGAATAAAACTTAAATGTTTTGCAGATGATAATACCTTGAGCCATCGTCACCAAGGCCATTACTTAAATCAGGTTCTATAAAACGAATAAAACTTAAATGTTTTGCAGATGATAATACCTTGAGCCATCGTCACCAAGGCCATTACTTAAATCAGGTTCTATAAAACGAATAAAACTTAAATGTTTTGCAGATGATAATACCTTGAGCCATCGTCACAAAGGCCATTACTTAAATCAGGTTCTATAAAACGAATAAAACTTAAATGTTTTGCAGATGATAATACCTTGAGCCATCGTCACCAAGGCCATGCAACCAGACAATGGTAGCCTGGTGCTTTCCTTTAGGTTCAACCACATACGTTGGCCCAAACTTAAATGTCCTTCTTGCAGTTAAACCACCTTTATCAAAAAGACGATCAGTAATGCAAACGAATTACACAGCAGAAATAGCAAAGCGTAAAAAAAGAAGAGATTATGACAGAAAACCAGAATCGAGAGGAGTTTCAGTGTAAGGCATGTTGAAAATGACGGATATGCATCCAATAACAGCAGCAACAAAGAAGAAAACCTGCGATGAACAAATCCCACACATCGGCTTCATCTATAAGTAAAACCAGTGTATACTATCAGGAGTAAACAGTTCTGTGGTGTCCTCTATCAACAAGAAAACAGTTTCGTTTTTTTACCGTTTTCCTAATAATGCATAGTTTACAGTTGCTGAATCCAATTAAGAAACAAAATTCCAATGTCTAAGCATGATACTACAACCTGTTATAGATATGTTCCGACTCTTGTGAAATGAGACTGAAATAATCATTCATAAATGCTATTTATTTAGTAGCGATAAGTGTTTGAAAATGTATCCAACTTTATGAGGTAATCTACTGAATATATCTAATGTTCGAATATAGTTAATGTATGTATCCACGCATACGTGACATCAAGGCATACGTGACATACAATATCGGTATTTAAAAGTTAAATACATACAATAAACTCATTTAAAGTTGGATACATATTATAAATTTTGGACTGAGGTAAAATACATTTCCAGATACTAGTTGTAGAGGTTTAAGGTTCGATTCACCCCGGTTGCATTTATGTTGGGGACCTTTATCGGATAAAAATGAGTAAAAAAAAAAAAAAAAAAAAAAAAAAAAGACAAACTTCTGTTATCTCCAAGTTTCTAAATTAAAGCTTAATTGTTTGTCTAAAACAAAACGGTCTATTAAATAAGGAAAAATGATTGATATGCCTAATTACATAAGACTACAAATATACCTAAAATTGTGATTGGGTGGTTAAATAAATGATTGGTTGGTATGATGAGAGATAAGTAGTGGAATTACATGTGTCATGTTTTGTGTGGATTAGGCATATTTAGGCTTATGTAATTTAGGCTTATGTATCACTTCTCATTAAATAAAGTTTCTTCAGATGTATCTAACTTCACTCCGAAATCTATATTATGAATAAAACTTCAAATTGGTCTATTTATGTATCCAAATTTTCAATTTCCAACTGCCGCTAGGGGTGTCAAAAAAACCCGAACCCGATTGACCCGACCCGACCCGAACCCGAATAAGCTTATTAGGGTCGGGTTAATCGGGTCTAGAATCTATAATCGGGTTATTCGGGTCAACCCGATTAACCCGAAACTTAATTAGGGTCGGGTTGCGGGTCTTTTTAAGCATCCTTATTCGGGTTCGGGTCAACCCGAATAACCCGAATAAGTTTTTTTCTTTTTTTTTACTCCGTTTACTAATAAGCTTAACAACATTTTATACAACTCATTAATGAAGAGATAAGTAAAACGTCGGTCCTTTATTGAAATAAAAACCTTACGTTTGTTTCTTCTTAATCCTACTCTTCGAAAACATACATTTTTTTTTACAAAACACAACTTCGCATTAAAGGTTATTTTATATATTAAATGGTTGTATCTTTTTTTATAAATGTTAGTAGTTAAATAAATATTTACAAAACTAATGTATACAAATTATTATTTTTTGGCCAAAATATGTTACAAATTATTATCTTTTTGGTTATCATTTTTAGCATGTTGTGTATATAATATCATTGCAACATTATATATTTTTCTATTTAATGTTCATTATAACTTTAGTAACATTATAAAATTTATTTTGTCGCTATTGTTGTGCCTCTTAAGAAATTGCTTATTAGAAACCGTTTTGCTTATTAATCTAAGAACCAATAGCTATCTACTAACTTAGACAAAATTTATTATGCATTTTATTTTCATCCAACCCGAACCCGAATAGACCCGACCCGAATAAACCCGAACCCGAGTAGACCCGAACCCGAAAACCCGAACCTTATTAGGGTCGGGTTGCGGGTCATGTTTTAAGTTTTGAAAACCCGATTAGACCCGACCCGATTAAGCTTATTCGGGTCGGGTTAACCCGATTAACACCCCTAACTGCCGCTGATATGACATTTTATATGGTTGCCATGTAAGCATGGATACATACAACTACGATATTTAAAAGTAAAATACATACGATAGATAAGCTTAAAGCTCATTTGAGTAAAATTTGATACATTTTTTAACACTTATAGCTTTCAAACATTACTATTTGAATTTTATATGGTTGGATACGTATAATAGATATAAATTTCAAAATAAAGTTGAATACATTTCGATTCGAAAACTGCATGTAAGAGTTTATGATCATAAAACTAATTAATAGTACCTGCGGATTATATAGAGGACTAGATGTACATCAACTGAACTCTTTCTGTTTATAGTATCTTTACTTGTAATTAAACAATGTAATCGAATGTTAAAGGAGTATATAATGATGTGTGTTGAATAAGATTTGAGATGATTGTGAACGCGTAATATGATCACTTTGTGTTTGTTACGTAAACGAGATCAGACAACTCGTGAGCTATATTCGTGAGCTATATGAGGATGAAATACAACGAGATTGGATATCTCGTGAGCAATATGAGAATGAAATACTTCAAATTTATAAAAAAAAAAGTTAGTTTTAACTTTATTTTTTTTATGAAACGTGCCTGCACCAGGCTAAGTTTGCTTATGTCCCATAGACAAACGTTTCTTGGGGCTCGAGGTGTCATTTTCTTTTGTATTTATATATTTGTAATGAAACATGATAATTGGCGTGGCTTGAGTTAATATTATACAAGAATATTGACAAACATGTCAAAGATATTATATAAATGAGTTGTGTTTTATAAATGTAAGGAACGAGTTTTTGTGACTCGTATATAGTAGCGGATTAAAAAGTTACATTTTAATTGATAATTGAACGTAACTTTAAAACGGTTAGAGTAGGCTTAAAAGATAAAATAAAACAAAAGCAAAAGCTGGAAAAAGAAAAACTACGTTGCCTACTATCGAAGTTCATATATCCATACATATAACATATATCAAGAATATATATAACATTTATGTTAATGTGCATATATATTGTCGAATACTAATATAATACAGAATATAACAATCATTTGTACAATCAATTTAAGGAAAAAAAAAAAAAAAAATTTACATTTTATTAATAGTAACAGTCATATTGATTGTTTAAAAAAAAAATTCTTCATATTATATGTTTTATTTTCTTATATATTTTCAAAACTCACCCATGTCATCACTTTTTTATTAATAGGAGGACAAACAAATTATGCACGTCCAATAAAAATGGTTAAAACAAAAAATTAACGATTAATTTTAATGAAAACATTGTTCATTTATTTAATTGTTTAACCCAAAAACAAAAAGTTAAACTTAAAATATAGAGTAAATTGCATTTTTTGTGCTTCGTTACTATCTAATTCGTCGATTTCATACTTAAATTTTTTTTCTCGCAATTTTGGCACCTTAGATGTTATTTTTCGTTTTTTTGTCACATTCGTCTAACTTACGCTAGTTTTTTCCGTTAAATGGGAATTAGATGTTATTTTTCATTTTTTTGTCACATTCGTCTACTCTGTCACCATCACCAACAATCTTCAAATCCAAAAAAAAAAAACCTTCCAAATATCAAAACCCGACATCCACCTTTAAAACCAACTAACAAACCTTGAACACTACATCAACTCCGTTCCTAAATAGATCTATCACCCCCGTCCGACCACCACCAACGTTGCACCCCCGTCCGACCACCACCATCATTGCACCACCACAGCTGCCAATTCAAGACCTTTATGTTTTTTTATTTTTTTTTAATGTCTAAAACGATAATTGTTGCTATTGAAACGGCAATTTGCTTTTGATGAATGTATTATTGAGTAATAATAAACATTTAAGAGCATAAACATTTTCATATTTATAGAGAATCATAATGTTTATTTTTAATTACTTATTATACCATATTATCTTAATATTACTATAACTACGTGAACTTTTTTTTTTTTTATCATTTGAGAGAATCCTATCGGTCGACAATTGAGAAATGGAACATGCTTACAAACATACACTTGAGTTTCGTGTTTTCTCGATTTTGTTTTTCCGATATCCTTTTACCTCTATTCAAATGTCTTGTAAAATCGTCTTATGTACGTACGAGTATTTGTTGTATGATACAATTGATATAACAATATGATTTTCTCGATAATTGTTTTTGGTGCATTGTATGTCGTCGTGAATTTCTTATAGTACTAGGTTATATCCCGTGTAATAAGCGGACGACCTGTATACAACTTCTATCATTAGAGAAAATACTTTCAACAAACTACGCAACCACTTCATCAGAAGACCAATCATGTTCTACAACCTTAAAAAGCATGAAATATAACAAGGCGGATACATAACATACAATGTCTCGACTCATGAAAGTCCATGGTAACAACAACAAACTCTAAACAAACTCGTTATCTACACCAACGGAAGATAGGTTGGTTAGATAACGTAGCCCTTTGTATCCATCTAGTTATTTATTTTTCACATTTGTTGGTTGTTTCTTCTACATGCAAATCAACCAAAACAAAGGGCCTAACTAAAAGGACTCACTCTCGAGCCCTAGTTTTGAAGTTAGCCACGAGGAAACTTCATCCATTTCTTCTGAGATTATATTATGTCCGAGCCTACACAGTCAAGAAACAATCATTATAGATCATAGTTTATCAATCATTATGGAAATGTGTAAGATGAAGTAAGCCGCGTACGAGGGGAAAGACTTGAAAGTCAAGTTTTCAAAGCCAAGTGATGTGAGTTTCTCAGCTGACTTCTCACCATACAGATAACGAACCACGTCATCGCCTAGGACGACGTCATAAAAAATATTTAAAAATAATGATAACAAGTAGTCATTTCCGCCAAATATTTAACAATTAGTCGAACATTGCATAAGGTAAGATAAATGTGGGTACCTCTACCATGACATAGCAAGATGGGCAAGGATGCGGCACGACTCTCAACTTCATAGCCTTCAAACTCATTATTTAGACCCCTACAAAACAAAAATATTGGTATGTCAAATGTAAAGATGGATATTTCAACCCGTTTGGCCTATGAACGGGTCAATATGAGTTGTGTTTTATCTTAAAAAAAAGAAAGGATATGCTAAATGTTCAAACCTTGCACATGGAAGCCAGCCGCTAAGGCCAACAACAGCATCCAAACGACTAGAGCAATCGCTGCCATTTCCAAATTTTCCATGCGTAACGCAACTTGCATAGTATATTGCAGTTGCTGCACCCATACTAAACCCTCCTACACCGAGTTTGACTGCAAAAGTCAAAGAACATGACATGAGAAACGAAATAAACATTAAGCCAAATCAACCCATTTATACGTAATGGGTCGAGATTTCCGAACGAGATACACAAAGAAAGTTACTATTTGGAGGCTCATTGGAAAGCAGACTTAAAACATGTCCTGCAGAAGCATCCATTCCCTCTACATCTTGACTCGCATCTTCAGATGTGTCAATAACATCAAACCCTAAAATCCATGACACCCAAATGAATTTCTTGTGTATAAATCGTTAAACGTATTATAAAAAAAAATTGAAAGCAAACCGGACACCAACAGCTTCGGAACGTTGTAAAAACAAAGATAACGTGATTTGTTGTACCTTTGCAGTTGCATACAGTCTTACTTTCCAGTGGTGTGACGATTCCACCATTAGTATAACAATACTCCCTCTGTATCAAAATAAGTACAACGTTTGACACATTTTTTTTATTTCTTATTTTAACCCTCTCTTTTATGTGGATCAACCTCTAGTGTTACTGTGGACGTAAAATCGAACCTATTAATACTATCCTGTCCAAACTAACTAATGGCAAAAAGGTAATTTTGGGTTGAAACGTTGCATTTAATGTGGGATGGCTCGAGTACTAATAGTTATGATGAACACAGTTTCGGTTGCAAAGCATGAGTAACTATAACCTACATGCAGTTGTAGAAAGTCCGCCAAATAAAGTTAATGATCGAGTAAGGGAAGTAGGGCATATCCATTTGATCTGCAATGTATTGAACTAAAAGATTACATCAAATTAATCTTACCAAGAAAGCACACCTGTATTGAACGATGTTTGAGTTTACGCACAATCTCATACAATCTCATACGCTCATATTAATAGTGATATACCAATTCACAAGTGATAAACTTGTGCTTACATTCGGAAGAGAAAGGGACTCTAAAAGCGCGGACCAGCTGCACAGAAAAAAAAAAAGATGATAAAACAGAACATGGATCTCGATCACCATTCTGTAATCATTCATAGAGCAGATTATAACATTACATCAACAATTAAAGTAAACGTGTAAGACAAAGTTACGGAAAATGCTACCTTGAGCCATCGTCACCAAGGCCATGCAACCAGACAATGGTTGCCTGGTGAGTACCTTTAGGTTCCACCACATACGTTGGCCCAAACTTAAATTCCCTACTTGCGGTTAAAACACCTTTTTCGAAAAAAAGATCAATATTGTTATCACGTTACGAAAGTGGAAATTTGAAATAGCACATGGAAGTAAAAATAGATACAAAAATACAACCGGAATCCAGAGGAGGCTGAGTAACAGTCATGTTGAAAATGACAGAGATGCAACCGGTTAAAGCAGCCACAGAGAAGAAAACCTGCGATGAACAAATCCCACACATCGGCTTCATCTATATGTAAAACCAGTTTATAAATATTATGAGCTAACAATTATGTGGTGTACATGATACACCATCAACGAGAAAACGGTTGTGCCTGTTTTACAACAACAACAATACCCAATCCCGTCTTGGTCAGGGCATGAGAAGGGTAAGATGTAGACAACCATACCTCTACCCGGCTCATAGTTGTTCTTGTTTTACCTATTTCTTAATGACTCACAATTTACAATTGCCAAATCGCGTATCCTGAAACCCATTACAGATATGATTCGACTCTTGTGAAGCGTGACCAAAAGAATCATTCGAAAATGTTAATCATATATTTACATATATAAACAACAACGAAAGGGCTACGTTAAATTATAGAGTTGATTTGTAGACCATAAAATTACCATATTCAACATGCTATACAACTTTCAACTCATGGGATGCTTTTGGCAAGTGCAACATGTGCGACCACGCGCTACCACAATTTGGGAGCCTTAGTTTTTTAGATTCTTACAATAATTAGAAGTTATCTTAATGTATTTTTATAAATTTATTTGATTTGTGTAGCCCAAATTCATTAAATCTTTCATAATTATCGCACAGGGCTAGCGAAATTCAACCTTGTACAAATTGCTTCATTTTGTACTAATTGAATAAAAAGGACCTTATAATATACCATTTCATAATCTATTCAACTTATTATGAAGTGTATTGAACATATCCCCTCCATATTAAAACACGTCTGTTTATCGTATGTATGTAACTTTAAAATAACTGATATTGTATATAACAACATATACATGACATATTGTGTAATGGATAATTGTATGAGAAAGTAACAAAATTTGTTCTATTTCCTATTTCCAATCAACTTTCAAAACTTCTATTGTATATATTCTAACTCTTTTACGTATAACCGGTTTAAATTTCCTGAAAAAAACTGATTCTTTAATAAAAGTTATTCACACACAACGGAGTTTTTGAGAGTTGAATACATATATTAACAAAACGGTCAGATAAATACAATAATAATACCTGCGGATGATATGATAGACTAGAGAGACATCAAACACGTAGTATCGATGGTGTTATGTAGATTACAGGAACCTGAATTCTGTTGCAAACGAGATGATGATTTTAGTGAGTTATAATTGAACAGATGAATGAAAAAGTTATGGCTTAATATAATATATATATATGTATATGTATATTGTATATATGGATACGTGTAGGACGACAAGTAGGTGACAAAGTAGGAGGTGGTGTTGTGTGGACATGCAAATATGCAACGAATCGGATATGTGTAATTAAATGCAAATAGATGAATATGGGTAACGTGGAAGTATGTCATGAATTCTGCCATGCATGTGAAACTCTGGATTTTGTTTTTTATTTTTTTGGAATATGGTGTGTCTGAGAAACAGACGAATGATACTATAGCATCACTATATAGTATATTGTCTCTTTAGGTATTTAATTTTATTTTTTAGTATAAGTAATTGGAGATAGGCTTAAATTTATACTTAAGTTGAAACTTATACTTAAGGTTATAGTCGGGGGTTGAAATTTAAATATAAAAGATGAAAAATATGTTTGGTAATATAGCTAGAGATTAACCTTATAGGTGTAAAAAGACATAAAAATATAGGAAAAATATCATTTAAGACCGCTTATTTTCTAGAGATACTTAGACTTTTGTTATGTCATGTTTCTAGGGCACTTAGGCGTTGGAGCGATTTTTCCGTTTTGTCGTCCCGACATTGCTTTCGCTTGACTTGTGAGTTATTCGAGCCCCTCTTTACTACTTATATTTGGGTTGGAAAGCGTTACTTGAACTTATCATTTCTTAAATCTTGTTTTACCTAGTGGATAAGAATTGCCTTAGATTGTATGATCATTCGGCCCCCTGTTATACCTGTTAACTCTTTGAGCCACGGTTTGCATATATAGAGATCTATATGAGTCTTACCAAACCCTCATTACTCGGTAGGATGTCCCTATGAGTGGATGTTATGGTCGTTCGTGGTTATTTGTTGCCTTTGGTTGATCGCCTTAGGATTGGGGTTACTTATTTTGGTTAGGATCAGGTAAATGTTTATCCAGGTAATATACGCCGCACTAGTGTTGTAAAACAAGATACTTTGGAACTTATTATTATTTTTGTCATACTTATTTAAATCGGGTCAAACTTCACTTTAAAACTAAATGCGAATAATTCACCAACATGTTGTTGATGTCGTTTTTAACGCTTTTTCAGGAGTTTGAGGTTGCACCTTTAGTGATGGCATGCTTGTGTGGCTTTTGTGGACTATGGATCTTTTTTCTGTTTTCGTGGAACTCTTTCGATTTGATTAGTTCCTAAGAGATCCATGTTTTGTATTTTATTTGGATTTGTATTATGATACGCCTTTGTAGTATGCCAATCATTGTACACTTTGATTTATATTTAATACTATGATGTTGTTTTGTTATAGTAAATGTTGTAATCTTGACTTCTGATGCCATTAAACTATACATCTCGTGTTTTCGCTTTGAGCGGGGTGTGACACTATGTCCAAACCCATTAACAAAAACACCCCTAAATTTGTGGCCCATCAGGTTTTAAGTTTCTTCGTCCGATTCAGACTTTTTGACATCCCCTACCACTTTAAATGAGGTAAAACAATGACCAAGTTTAAATAGAGTTATACGTAATATAACAATAATAATAAAAACTTCGAATGATACCAACTCTTGTATGACCCCATCAACTATTTGGATTGCTTTAACACAAACATTTTATAATTTTCATCCAATATGAAAGACAAAATTATTTAATTATTAGAGTTAATTACATAAATTGTTCCTATGGTTTATCCAAAATTATGAATTTTGTCCTTAGGTTTAAAAAGTTACATAAATTGTCCAAGTTTAGAAATTAATTTCGTTTTTTGTCCCTAATTTCTAATTTGCACCCGTAATTGGGGAAAACCTTAGGGACAAAATCCGTAACTGAGTACAAATTTTAGAGACAAAATTCGTATTTAGAGCAAATCTTAGGGACAAAAAAGGTAATTAGTTTCTAAAAGTGGATGATTTATGCAACTTTTTAAACCTAGGGACGAATTCCGTAATTTGAGATAAACCTTAGAGAAGATTTTCGTAATTAACTCTAACTAGAGGATTTCCCGTGCGTTGCACGGGTTCGCCATTATATATGTGTTCAGGCTGACAATGATACTGATGGCGGTTAAAACGTGTGTTAGTTATATAGTATAGATACAGAGGTAGTAGGTTGTGGTTACAATATAATTATGTAGTACAAACACGAGTTTTACATAAGGGGATATACTTGAATCAAAAAGGCACCCGAACTGTATTCTTTACTAATGTGGTTAACCTATTTCATTGCAAACCTCATGTTGCTAGTCCCACTTGCCTCCATTCCAGCAGTACTGAGATATAAAAAAACAATGATTACATCGTATGAAAATGAAAACGATATGGTACAAAAAAAATTACCCGATGTGTTCGGATAAATCACTTCCAGGAATCAGAACCTCTGCTATTGTCACGTTGTAATCTGGAACAAAAAAAATCTAAAACAAAAGAACGAATAATTATTTTCCGTTCTAAAGATATGTAGCTGGTGACATGGCAGATTCTGTTATGAAGGTGAAAGCCAAGGTTACATATCGAATCGAATTTCTATGATAACACAATTAACACGTTTTTAAGACACAAGCTTTAACAGACTCGAGAAGGATATCCTCTTTTAGTGAACGCCCTGCACAAATGAAAAATATTTTTTAAGGGAAGTCTCGCAATTAACATAAAGTGACGAATCGGTAAGGATCGTAATAATGTGATACTAAACGACCAGAAGGGCGATTATAGATTTACCTATGAACACAATTTTATTGGTTTGAGTTTTTCCAATTTTCCATTTTCGAGCAGGAAGTATCTCATAAATCTCCCTCACAGCCTGCAAAATGAAAGAAAGCATTTTTACTTTTTAGGTTTAAGTAAAACACTACATTAAGCAAGTAATCAAAGCCTTTTCTTGGCCCGTTTTTTTTTTTAACTTAAAAAGTTCAAAGATGGGATAAAAGAGTTTTAGTATTTAAGATTACCTGAATCGTGTGAAGTTCATCAGAGTTTACAACACTCAGAACACCTTTGCAACGGTAAACATCCATATCGTGTTTCTTATCCCAAAGGATCTCCTCAAGCCATATACGCACCTGCAAAATTACAAAACACCGTAAAACAAATCTACTGGATAAAGAAAACATATTTTTACAGTAGAAGCAACATTGTGTAGCAGCATTTGATTACGAAGAAACATTTTGAAACTTTTTTGTATGTGTAGCATTTCTCGTAATATTAGTAAAGCTTTGTCGATATTCTGGTCGAGTACAAACCTATAGTTTTGATAGTTTTGAATAGGCTGATCCAAACCATCTAGTTTCATAAACAGATTATAAAAAGTACAAATTTCAAAACAAAAAATTATATTATTACAATAAGAAAAATACCAAAATCATAGTTTGGTCTCAACCGAACTTATTTAGACCCATTACTCAAACCGCCCATCTTGCAACCTCTACTACAAGTTATATCTTACTGTTCAAAATACCTTACCAAGATCAACTTTAAGTGAATCAGATATACACATCGTCCTCACACCGCTATCATGAAGATCTTTAGTAGTTAACGACCTATTTTCTTCAAGTAACCGTTCTAAGTGACCAGCATGCTGAAATGCAGAAGAAGTTTACGTAAAAAAAACTCAAACATCAAATTGATATATATCACAAACTGAAAAAATATAGGAATGAGAAGGAACGAAGAATCACTAACCGATGCATCATATGCTTTGCAGTCTAATACTATGGATATATCTACTTGACACCTCAAAGTTTGAACGATATTAGCAAGTGAATTAATGCTATGTATCTCCTTCTTGAGTTCCTTTAGATCATCTGGGGAGACCAGATCAACCTTATTCAGAATTACAACATCCTACAAGAAACAATATAAGCCAATGAGCAGTCAAAGTTATTAAATATGATACCGTGAACAAACTAATTATGGTCAACATCCGTAATTATCACACGGGTCACCAAGTTGACTTAGGTTATATTTAATACCAAAGGGGTCAAATGAGTCAAATGAAAATATTTAACTAAAAACGGAACCAGTCGAAAGTGACCCGAAATGAATTTTTTTGTAGGTACAACCTCCTAAACTGCTTTACTCAAAGATTTAGCCTACTATTTTAAGAACAATTATCTTTAATCATATTCAATACATTAATTTATAAAATTAAAAGCACAGACAAAATATATAACTCTGAGTCAAAACCACTACTTACAGCGAATGCTATTTGTAAGAAGGCTTCAGGAAATGTGGACGAATGTTAATGCTTTTTGAGTTTAAAACGAAGATTTTTGGTATCTACAACCTGCTCATAAATAAATTTCAAACATACAAACTTATACAATTAAACATGCACTGAAAAAAAAAAATTACAAACGCTTACAGTAATAATGAAGTCAGGTTGGACCGATGCTTCCAACTGATCATCCAACCAAAGAACTTCACCCAAAAATCAAAAAATTAACCAAATTTTAATAAACAAACATGTTAAAAATGACACCTTTTTATACTTTTCTCGAATCTAATTATTGGAACCCAATTCATCAAAGGAACAATCAAACAAAACCCATATGATAAACTCAACAAATTAAGCACCAAAGTGAAATACTCGACTCACCAGTAGATTATATGACCTTCAAGATCGAATATATGCACAGATTGACCCATTGACTGCAATATATTCAAATACCGTGGTTCCGTTAGCCTCGCGAATGAAGGCCCAGTAACTCCACAACTCTCCCCAGCGGCATCACCACCACCACCAATTGCAGCATAGCTGTTATGGTTCTTATTATTGTTATCATTACTATAACTAACATCAACACTCCGAGTTTCTCTCCGTAAAGGAGAAGATTGCCTGAAGGAAGCCGAACCCATTTTAAAGGCCGCCACAGGTCCACCCTCAAACATCCCACCAGCACCACCCATGCCTCTCCTGCGAGGACGCCGCGAAGATTCTGAATTAGACCTTTGCCGTTCGGGAGAAAAAACCCAAATCAAGAAACTAAAAAAAACCCATGTTTAATTACTAAAAATAAAAATAAAAAAAAGGGAAAAACACACGGTTACACCTAAAAAAAACACACTACCTGTAAATATAGTGAAAATAGGTATGGGGAATTGATGATGATATTGATGATGATGATGATGATAAGATAAAGCTTTCTTGATGGATCAATTAATTGAATCTTTTTTTTTTTTTCTACAACCGATTAAAAAGCTGTAATGAAGAGGAAGCAGAATACACGTGTAACTGTATAAGGAGCCGGACTAACGTGACGAGGACAAAGCCCAGCAAGTAATATCCAAAACAAATAGCCCACTAAGCCCAAACCTATTAAAAAACAATTTATGGCACAAGTAGCAATGCAAAAACAACATTTAAACTAGTTAGTAATTGTTATAAAGAATAACTAAAGAAAGAGTCTAAATGACAAAAAACGTCCTTAAGGTTTCGTGAAACTACACACGTATGAGAAAGTTTCGGTTTATTTTTCGTCTCTAACCATGGTAAATAACTAAAATACCCTTGCCCATATCGAGTAATAACAAATGGGCCCATGGTTGTTGTGCCCTAATTTAAAGAAAACACACCTCCCATAAATCCTCCCTCTTTCCACCCTTCCCCCAATCGCATAACAATGGGAACCACCGCTAACGGCACCACCGCCGCCGCCGAGAAGGCAACGTCCACCAGCAATGGCGCCACAGCCACGGTGGACAAAGGGGTCGATTTCGCTAACTATTTCTGCACTTACGCGTTTCTTTATCACCAGAAAGAAATGCTTTCTGACCGTGTTCGTATGGACGCTTATTACAACTCTGTTTTCAAGAATAAACATCACTTTGTTGGCAAAGTAAGTATTTTTAACTGTTTTGTTTGTTTTGGTATTGCACATAAGGTGTTTGATTAGATGTCTAGTAGTAATTTTTTTGTTTTTATGTTTAAATTGAACGTGGGGTTTGTTTATTTAGCTTATTGTGTTGTTCTAAGACAATAAGCTTTTTGAGTGTTGGTAAAAAAAGTGCTTATTTTTTGCTTCAAAGGGTTTAAGCTTTTTGGTTTATAAGTTTAAGAGCTTAATAAGGTTTTCTGAGAACGCCCTCTATCTTAGATTTTATATATGGGCTTATTAAGCTAAAAAAAGCTATTAAGCTGTTAAGTTTCTTAAAAAGCTAACCAACCCAAAACCCTGCTTAGTTAGTGGAAAGCTCCATAGATGGAGTTTCTTTATATAGTCATAAGCTTTTTTTCTGAATAAGCTAAGGTGGTGTTTGGGTTAGCTTATTTGGAGAACTTAGTTGCTTATTAGATTTCTTGTTAGAAGAAAAGTTATTAAGCTTAGGCCTTTAGGTTCTTCACATTTTGGTAACGATTTAAGCTATTTTAAATAAGTTCACCCTAAACCACATTAACAAATTCTTGTTGTTTCATTAATAAAAAATATAGTGATACATGAAACCCTAGACTTTTTTGAATTGAATACGGTGATTGAGTTAATCTTTTAATTATGGAATGCCAAATCATTAATGACATTAAGTCATCGTTACAGAAAACATATATCATCTAAACACAAGTCTAATAATGTGTTTGATGAAATAATATATTAGATGTAGAGTTTGTGTCTTCGGAATTTTAACTGAAACTAAATTGAGGTTTCGTGGAACAGACTGTGTTGGATGTAGGAACAGGGAGCGGCATTTTAGCCATATGGTCAGCTCAAGCAGGGGCAAAAAAGGTGTATGCTGTGGAAGCTACTAAAATGGCTGTACATGCTCGTGAACTTGTTAAAGCAAATAAGCTTCAAGATGTAGTTGAAGTCATCGAAGGCTCAGTAGAAGATATAACTTTGCCCGAAAAAGGTCAGTATCAAATAACTATGATATGTTATTTCATTAATTTCCGTTCTCATAAATTACATCCCTTCTTATAGTTGATGTTATTATCTCTGAGTGGATGGGATATTTTCTTCTACGTGAGTCTATGTTTGATTCTGTTATATGTGCTCGTGATCGTTGGCTGAAACCAACTGGAGTTATGTAAGTAATTTAATAAATGGTTTATTTGTTTAACACGACTCTAAATTTATGTGAGTTTATTTTTTTTGTTTTTAGGTATCCTAGCCATGCTCAAATGTATTTAGCACCTATCAGATCAGGATTAGCAGATCATAAAATGAGTGATTACGAAGGATGTATGGATGATTGGCATAGTTTTGCTGATGAAACTAAATCTTATTACGGTGTGGATATGAGTGTTTTGACAAAACCGTTCTCAGAAGAGCAAAAGAAGTACTACTTGCAGGTTAGAAGAGTCACTTTTTATTTAATCAAAGTTAATGAAATTTGTTATATTGTCGTGATTTATCATCTTTAATGTTGCTATAACTTTTTAACTCGTGTAGAATTCTGTGTGGAACAATCTGCATCCTAATCAAGTAGTCGGGACACCTGCTGTCTTGAAGGAGATTGATTGTTTAACTGTTACAGTTGAAGATATTCTTAAAGTTGAAGCTAGTGTTTCCTCAACAATTACTAAAGATGAGACGAGGCTTTGTGGGTTCGGTGGCTGGTTTGATGTCCAATTTAATGTGAGTCAATTTCTACCCATTTTGTTATGGTTGGGTTGGTTAATTGGTCGAACAGGTCAAACGGGTAGAAACTTGAAGTCATTTTGAAGTATATTCAAATCCATAAAAACCTTCTATTGATTTCTTAAATCGTTTACAATCTTTATTAGGATTATATTTATATATAAAAAAGTTTAAGTGGATCAAAAATATCTATTTTATCTTTTTTTTTTTGTAATTATAGGGAAGGAAGGAGAATCCTGCTGAGTGTGAAGTCGAGTTAACAACGGCTCCCAGCGTCGATGATGGCACACATTGGGGACAACAGGTTAGTAGCAATTTCTACAAATTTTTCTTTATGATAACGACTATTTTTATTATTTTTTAATTTGTGTTTTTTCACCTATGTTCAGGTGTTTCTCTTGCATCCTCCTGTTCATGTGAATGAAAAAGATGAAGTCGATGTTACTTTTTCAATGAGTCGTTCTGAAGAAAATCACCGTTTGATGAACGTTGATCTTGGGTATAAAATTAAGTTGTCGTCTGGCGAGACGTTGGCTCCTGTCAAAAACAAGTTCTATATAGAATGATGAGGCTTTATTTTCAGTTTGTTCACGGTATGAAAGAG
Organism: Senecio squalidus; assembly: GCA_910822075.1. Taxonomy (NCBI): domain Eukaryota; kingdom Viridiplantae; phylum Streptophyta; class Magnoliopsida; order Asterales; family Asteraceae; genus Senecio; species Senecio squalidus. Next base: position 66,403,875 of record CAJVGC010000060.1, read on the forward strand.
TGACAAAACATTCACGACCATGGATATGCAATATTCCCAGGTAACAAATTGAAACGAGCTTGAGATTTTCCTCCTTTTTTCTCCACTGTACTATTTATTACTATCTTTTTATGTAATTTATGTTGTATGGGTATTTTTTTTCTTTTCCGTTCTTTCGCTGTAAACCTAAAATGTTATTAACTTTTAGAAGAGCAATTATTGCGATTTTGGCTTACTATTGGTAGTTTTACAACATCTTTAAATTAAATTAGCCACATGCATATATGCCTTTGATTACGTTTCAAGCTGCTTGAACAATACATAATTATCCTCTTTCGTTTCTAAGTCAACCCTCCAAATCCCACTCTTTAGGCTGAAGCAAAGGTCAATCTGTGCTATTAAATCCCGAAACACCTATCATATATTTTTCAAGTGTTTCTCATTCTTTTGGAGAATGCATAGATCTTCGTCAGCCACCATGTTCCGCTCGTCTGATGAGTATTACCTCAACTTATCACCTGGAACGACATACTCCCAACCTCCAGTAGACGATGATAGCTTGCCAGTTTATGGTCCAATTTCTCCAGATGGTACGAAGAAGGAAAACTACAAGTCGTCTAGGGAGAGCACTATTCACCTCATTCCTCTCGTTTTGTTTCTTTGCGGTTTCATTCTTTGGTTCTTTTCTCATCCGACTGGTGAAGTTAAAGAAAGTAGCAAGACAATGTAACATGGTTTATGGTGTGATTTGGCCTATTAACGTATGAACCTTTGAGGCCACGACACAAATTTGAAGTTAATTTGATTGGTTAATTTTTGTATGACATGTTTTACCATAATTCAACCTTAAATTAATGTGGTGTTGTATGTTTTATTAATTAATAAATATCTACTACAATTTATAAAATACTTTTATTATTTAGAAAAATAAAAATAAAATAATTATTTTACTTATTAAATTATTTTAATACATATTTTACTTATTAAATTATTTTAAATAGATCCCGTACGATGAACGGGTTAATTATCTAATACTATTACAAACTAACTAGTTATCTTTTTTTATCAAACTAATTAACTATTCTATGATTAATTTTAGGAAGTCTTTTGTTGAATTTCATAGTCAATGATTATTTTTGTTCTGTATGGCGTTGATATTTAGTCAATTAAGTGATGCATGAGATTATAATAAATTATGTTTATTTATAGAAAGTGTTTCATATATTTCATTGAATGTAGATAACAAATCAAAGGAATTCATTATGCTCGTGATTCGTTTCTCTCAAAGTCTTCGTGAGTTTTTATAGAAAAGCATTTGATATCCAACCAAATGAGATGATGTTCAAACCTGAGACCTCCCGCTAAAAAGACCCAAATCTTACTATTCAAACCACATCCCAGACTTTATATATATGTTCTTTTTGTTTTAATATTAACATTGGTTACATCGTAGTAAATAGCACCAAAACTCCAAAATTAAATATTATATTTATTAGAAGTATCGACAAGTTTTGTTTTATTAAAATGTTAGATTAGATAAGAGATCGAGCACAAGTATTATCTATTCTATTAATCTATTAATATTTAATAATTAATTAATAATATTTATATATTTGAGACTTGAACATAGTACATTTTGCTTCAAAATCACAAAACAAAGAATTAGAAGCAATGTCATATCATATCAATAAAAGAAAGTTAATTTGAACGGAATAAACCTGATCACGTAATTTTTGTTCATATTCGTTTGTTTAGTTAAACAGATAAAATATAATGTTCGTGTTCGTTCGTTTAATAAATAAATAAACATAAACGAACTTTCCGTTAAACGATTCATGAACAGTTCGCTAAACATTTGATGCATTTGCATTTCATAAGTTCGAACCTAACGACAAGACGCCTTACCATTAGACGACGAGATGGTTATCAAAATTAGTATAATATAATAATACATAAAATACATGAAGAAGCGTATGATAACAACAATACCAAAATCTGTTCAACAAACAAAGCATTCTATTCATTTATTCATATTTCTTTTGCAGTTAACAACAATATTCAAATTCACAACTCCGATCAATTCAAATTTCTCCGATCAAAAAACGGTTAGTCATCGAAATTTCGATTAATTTATTCCTTATTATTATCATTTTCTGCTTAATTTAAGATTATTTGGATGAATTTGTAACTGCATTTGATGCTAATTTGTTAATCAAACTTCCTATTGATGTTTTGATATTGAATCATATTCGTGTTATTAGATATATAATGTTTGTTAATGATAATATCTTATTATTGTGAACTGAAATTGTAATAATAAGTTTTTAATGTTTCGAAGAATCGGATATAATTTTACTTGTTATAGAGGTTAATGTAAGTTTTGTATTTCATTTTTCGTATTCGATATAATGAAAATGATTATATAGTCAAACATATTATATGTACATTGATCTGGTCCTTTTCGTTGATCTGTGACGAAATGTTGAATTAAGATACAAAAATGCATATGTAATTCGTGTGCGTGTTTCTGTATAGGTGATTTATTTATGAACTCTTTGATATTATTTCACTGAAAATATGAGTTTCTTATGCGTTTTATGATATACTTTTTTAATTTGGTATTTGAACAGATTTTCGAGGACTGTTTTTAAAATAAACGACAAGTTTCACATTATGAAATATAAGAAAGGAAGTATAGTGGAGGTGTTGACTACAAACGACGTTCCTTGCAATTCTTGGCGTTGTGCGCAAATAGTATCAGGAAATGGGCATACATATACTGTTAGATATGATGTGTACCCTGGTTTTACTAACCAGGGGAATGTAGAACGTGTTTCTAGGAAAGTTATTAGACCGTGTCCTCCATTGGTGGAAATTCTGGAATGTTGGCAAGGAGATGTGGTGGAAGTGTTTCACGATCTTTCTTGGAAGATGGCGATTGTGTCGAAGGTTTTCAGTTGGGACTTGTATTTGGTTAGATTAGTTGGATCGTTTGTAGAGTTTGAAGCAAGTAAAGCAGAACTGCGTGTGCGACAGTCTTGGCAAAATGATGAATGGATTGTGATTGGCAAGGTAGTTTTCTATTCGGAAATTTACTATTTTCAGCAATTTTTTCTTTAGAACCGAACATTATGTTTATGGCTATCATTAACAACAAACTGTAATGAATTTTGTCTTAAAAAACTATAAAAAGTAAAGGTTTTTAAAAATCTTTAATCTGCTTTTGCTTGCTAAGAACGACATTAATAATTTTTTTTATTCTTTCTTGTGCAAGCAGGTTAATATAAATAGCGAAGATGGACTCTGCAACAAGGTTATAAACCGTAATATAAATTCAGGCTCTCAAGATAAGCAAAGGAACGCCAAAGGGAATTCCTACAAGAAAAGTCTTCAGTTAGGTACTCAGAACGACAATTTACAGGAATCGCTTATTGTTTCAACGAGAACCCTGAAACGAGGGTCACCTTACTGTTTTTCTCAAGATGAAGTGAATGAAGAAACTTCCTTTAGATTCAAAATCACTCAAAAAGATGGTAAACGTCCGAGAAAAATTATAGCTGATGTGGCAAGAGAAGATGACGAAAACAGTGTTACATGCTCCGTTGGTAGTTGCAGTATTAACGAAAATAGTCGTTTTGAAGATATTGAAAGTCATGATAGTGATGCCGAATCTGTTTATCAAGGAGAATATCAAGAAGATCTCGCTATGGGTAAAAAAGAATTGGCAGCAGAAATACATACGCTAGAGTTGCAAGCATATCGTTGCACAATTGAAGCATTACATGCATCAGGACCCTTAACTTGGGAAAAAGAAACAATGGTAACAAACCTTCGTATGTCGCTCCATATATCAAACGATGAGCATTTGGTTGAGTTAAAAAACTTAATTTCCTCTGCAAGTTCTATTCGTAATAGATGACAGGATAAACGTGGAATAGAAAATTTTACTCATTCAGCCCTTTATTTCTATTACCGCAATTCATTGAATGCCCGACATAATTGTAAAAAGTATTTGTTTCCATATTTCACGTCTTATGAAATACAGTGGTCTATTTGAAGTTTTGTATAAGAAAATAGAAACCTTTAGGGTAATGATTTTTAGCTTAAATGCGGAAAGTCTTCTTACCCTTTTGTTGCTTATGTATCTGAATTCTTTTATATGCACTTGAGCTGTTTAATTTGATATGGAATATATTCTCGTGATACTTTGCATCATAGAATTCGGCTTCATTAGCTGTTTTGTGTTGATATTATTGATGCTTCCTCTTCGTTTTCCAGGCCCAAAGTTGTCACCTTATTGGTACGGGACAAATCAGATCTGCTACAAACAGCTGATCAGCCTCGGTTATAACTTTGGGTTGTCTGTAAGCTTCATATATACTTTCTTGAAAGATGCAGGACAATATCTTGTAGCTACCACTCGAGCATTGCGTTTGTTAATTTATTGGTAAGGACATTTAATATTATTTTGCAAATCATCTCTTGGATGCTGCAGATGACAAACGTCGTGAGTTTTCCGGATATTGTACAAGGATGATAGGATGAAGTATTTCCAGAAGAATGCAGGAAGACTTCATGACACTATAAGATGGTTTCGACGTAGATGTGCAGGTCAGGTTGAAATGGATCGGTTTCCGTAAGGGTTGAATCGGGTTGTGCTGGTTTGATTGAACCTTAAAACGCTTTCGCATTTCTAGAATTTCAACATAATTATCAACTGGTTCATTATGATTTCAAAACAGTATATTGCAGATATCCTTTATCATTTGTTTTAGAACTCGTTACAATAAACTTGGTTGTCTGATTTAGGTGAAAGCATGGTCGGAAGCCCTACGTGGTTTTTCCTTTTGGTGATTGTTAAAATGATGTGCGACTCTCGAGTCTAATTTTTTGAATAAAATGATGTGCGACTCTCGAGTCTCGATCCATTTGACATTTTTCCTTAAAACATAACGAAACCAACCTATTATTAAGTAATTGATCGAATTTGTCACGTCTTGTATAACTATTCTTATTCCAAAATGCTCGAAATCGCTGTAGTTACAAGTTACAACTGTCTCTTCAACTCGATTCTTGTATATGCAGCAAGTCTACAAAAACTACACTTCTTGTTTCCTACTTATGTTTGACTTGATGGACTAGACATTCGAATTTGCTTGGTTCGAATCGGGCTAGCCCGCTAATCTTACTAGAGTAATGGGTTTCAAGTATTTGTTATAAACTTATTGTAATTTAGAAATCCTTCATATTAATCTCTATGAAATTAAATTTAAAACCCGAAGACGTTCGATCATATAAAATATGTTATTTGATGTTCTAAAATAAAAGAATTTCGTTGTAATATTTATTTTGATAATATCTTTTAGAGAGACAAAAACATCAAAGGAGTTGAAACGAGTGGAATCGAACTTGACACCTCATTCAGAAAATCCAATATTTTGATAATATTAAAAGTAACGTTTAAACATTATTTTTTGTAGTAGAATGACTTTAGTGAAATCTTGTGTAATTGTGTTCGTAAATTGGCATCTCGATTGACAGTATTATTCCCCAAGTGCAAACATGTTGTTAGTTCCACTAGTTCCGAAAAGAGGTCTTTTCAAGGAACAAGTCTCAGGTTCGAACCTTGGGGAACAATCGTGCGTCTCCAAAAGGGCCCGAGTCATGTTGCTCGACTAACCAACCTTCTTTCAATAGTAGAGTGAAAAGTGAAGCAAAATATAAATTTCCTTTTAGGCCCAAATAGGAGAGCCTATAACAGTTTAGCCCAATAATAGTACCACTAAACAAACTCAAAAAAGTTAACAATACTAGGGGGTTGTTTCGGCTTACGTAACGGACGTTCTTATGTAAATTTTGATAGTCTCATAAGCCTAATTTTTTCGGCTTATGAGCTTATCAATTTGAGCTTATGGCTTATTTAAGTTAATAAGCCGAAAAATTGGACTTATAAAATTATCAAAATTTACATAAACTCATAAACCCGTTACATAAACCGAAACAAACAGCACTAAACATGTAAATGAATGAATTTATACTATAAAAAACAACAAAAAGTTAAAAACTTATAAAATAAAAGGAAAAGCAAATCTTTTATACCCAACCAAACATAATAAACAAATAAAAAGGCAAAAAATAAAAAATTATGAGGCAAAAAGTTGTTGCTATTGCTGCTTTTGTCCCTCTATTACTTGACAAAAAATTTTCAAGTGTTATTCCCACTTCACCCTCACACTTGAAATATTTTTTGTATTTCATAAAAGGGACACTTTTAAAGGGTGCTTGTGGTGTCTTTTCCTAGATAACTTTTAAAAAAGTGTATTATTTATATACCTCCAACAATCAAAATCACTAACATTTTTAGAAATATAGTGTTTTAACCAAAATTATATATATAACCGAAACAAAATAACCGACTCAATCACATAATCGATGGTTATGTTATGAAATTTAGTGAACGAGATATTTGGTTCATTTATGGAAATATATAAAAATCCAATCATATTTAATCGAATTGATCTAAATATTTTAATAATAATATATAATATAGAGTTAATTACATAAATCATCTTTATGGTTTATCCAAAATTACAGATTTCGTCCATAAGTTTAATATTTTGCATAAATCGTCCAATTCTGGAAACTAATTACACTTTTCGTCCCTAAAATGGATGTCTGTTAAAATTTTCCGTTAAAATTTCGTTTAACTAATTACACATTTCGTCCCTAAAATGGACGTCCGTTAGAAATTAGGGACGAAAAGCGTAATTAGTTTCCAAAAGTGGACGATTTATGCAACGTTTTAAACTTAGAAACGAAATCCGTAATTTATATAATTAACTCTATAATATATATTAAATATTTGCATATATCTAATATGATTCATTTTTATATATTAAATATTTGCATATTTTTAATATATGATTCGATTAAATATGATTCGAATCATATTTAATCGAATTAATCTATATATTAAATCGAATCATATTTAATCGAATTAATCGATTTTTAATCTATAATATATATTAAATATTTGCATATATTTAATATGATTCACTTTTATATATATTAAATATTTGCATATATTTATATGATTCGAATCATATTTAATCGTATTAATCTATATATTAAATCGAATCATATTTAGTTGAATTAATCAATTTTTAATCTATAATATATATTAAATATTTGCATATATTTAACAGTAATGAAGTTAGCATTTGCAATGATCATTGATATTTTTAAGAGAAAACCCGAGTTCAAGTATTCTTCACCTTCAATTGATTTTATTTTTCCGTTGAACTTTTTGTGGTTCTCCATCGTTTAGTTAGAATTATTAACTAATTAATTTCGAGGTTGATGATTCAAAATGGTACCCAATAATCGATTAACTAAAATTTCTTAATTATAACTAAACTCGTAAGATTTTTAATTAATTGAAAGTTGGATTATGATTGAGGTTTTGACTCATAACCGAACCGAAGACCCATGCACATCCTTGATTTTACGCTATTTAGTAAAGTTGATTATTACTTTTGATTTGGACAATTACTTTGAATGGTATAAAATAATATGTAAACATTTTTTTTCTAACAAAGAGTAGTAACTAACTCGAATTAATAGAAGCTACTTTAAACAAATTTGATATATATATATATATATATATATATTTTCCAGGATTAGTCGGCTCGTAAAGCGAGTTGGATATCTAGATTACCAAAAAAAAAAAATTAATATTTTAATATGGATTACTACATTTGAGTGAATTTTAGGCTATCATAATGCATCATTTCAATCAACATGTTCATGACTCATGAGTCATGGCATATAAACAAATTGACCCCAACCATTTGATTAATAGCATACATGTGACATACTCTCTACATTGACATAACAACCTCTCTTTGTTTTCTTTGAATTCAATGTGGGTCATATATTGTCATTATTCATATAATTGTGTCCGGTCTGGTCTGAAATAGGTACATGAACATATATGTTTTTAACCTATATCATGTGCCATTTTGCGCTTATAACCCGTTGCCCACGTGCCTTTTTGAGGTCCAAGAAAATAAGGAAGGAAACGAAATTTATAAGAAAACAATATATGTCTATATCACAAAGAATGTCGTTTTCAACGATAGAATGTAACTTGCATAAGGACCACCATGTTGATGCAAAATCACGACAGTTTTTTAATTGAGAGACACCTAGTTTTTGTTGGATTAATATGTATTAATGTTGTACTATGTGACGAGCTTCTGGTTCATATATTCAATGAAATTTACTACTTTCATATGATCAAGTTCTACGCTTAAACCAACTAAGGTGTCATCGTTCATAAACCTAACAAAATAAAGCAAATCAAGTGATACAAGATGACCAAAATTACGCAAAACAAACCTCATTGATTGAACCGCTTTGACTTAAATCTTGCATAACTCTTTGAACCCGTAGGATTTACTTGCCGGTCCCGAAAATACGGAGGCAACGTACAAAATTTAAAAATACAAACAACCTTCTTTTATATTTTGTTGAGTTATTAGACAGTTATATATATGTTAGTAGATACCTCTCGACCTTTAGATCTCGTGCGATATAATGGCATATTCTCTCTTATCGGTTTGGACCGACCTTATAAGTTACAATCGGTTATCGGTTTGCGTACACATGCTTTAGACCGACCTTATAAGTTACAAATACACAAGACAGAATTCATGTCCGTATACTTAAATTAATACTATATTATTTTTCAGTGGAGTAGTTTTTGTTTTAATAACTGATGATTTAATTCTAAATGAAAAACAACCCCAAATGAACTGGCAGAACTTGGGATCTACAATCTCACATATACAATCTCACATATACTTGTTTGTCTTATGTTATTATATTATTAGATATTATATTATATTATATTTATTATATTATTATACTAGATTATTGTCCCGCGATAGCGCTAATAAATATATATAAAATTGAATCGTAAACTTTATGTTTATGAGCAAACTCTTTTAAATTATTATGAAAATATAATATTACACGTATAATAACAAATATACATTTATGTTTATACACATGTTGTTTATAGTTATAATAATATATATACATTTATGTTTATACACATATATTAATATTTTGTATTAAAGGATTTTAGAATAATAATAATAAGGTAAATCACAGTCCAATAAGAGACATATGTTATTTATTGTCATAATGGTGAAATTGAAGAAATAATGCAATTATGTATTGTAAGAGGGTATTAAATAAAAAAAATATTTGATGACATCATCAATTCTATCTAACGGTTGAAATCAAAGTATCCAACTCATCCAACGGAACTTACTTCGCTATGTGGCATTTAAGGCCCCTCTTTTATTATAAATTAAAGATTAAAGATAATATTCAATTATCAAACAAATTAGTTAATGAATAGTGTTTTAAATATATTATAGTTTTTTTTTAGCTTTTATGGTTACAACTTTTTCATATATAAATTGTTATGTTTTTATTTACTGATTTAAATATCTTTATATAAATAATTATCTTCATTTTTTACGAATACAAACACGATATAAATAGTATTGTTTTTCCGTCACGATCGCGAAAAAAATATCCATTTTATTGTTCAAAAAACAATAAACATACCATATAAACTAGTGTTATATTCGTGTCTAGCTCATATAGATTAATCAGTTTTCAAGTAAATGCTTATGATTTATGAGCGTTTAAAAAGTTTTTTCTTTATAAATTTAAACTAATACTATCTCGATATAAAACTAAAATTTCACAACAAACAACACCGGTCTATTTCTTATACTTGCAAGATGTAACTTTTCTCCTACGAAAAAAATCATTTGGCTTTAACTATATATCAAATCATTTAAGTTTTACTATATATACCAATTACAAAATAGGCATAAGGAAGATCGGGTACCATGAAGGGACCGGAAAAGGTCCCGATCCTCCTATAATATTTGGTTAGTAGTGTATTTTCCCCTCCCCGTATTTTATGGATATTTGTATATAGGTTACTTGTATATATATATATATATATATATATATATATATATATATATATATATATATATATATATATATATATATATAGGGTTTTTCTAACTTGTGCCCTAAGGGCACATGTTAACACCATTTTTAAATATTAAAAGTACAATCAAAAGTATCAAAAGTTAAGAAATCAATAAAAAAATGGTACTTTTTGATACTTTTGATTGTAATTTTAATATTTAAAAATGGTGTTAACATGTGCCCCTAGGCCACAAGTTAGAAAAACTCATATATATATACAGAGAGAGATGTTGGTTCTTGTAAAACAAACTTTAAGGTAAAATAAGTAAATAAAAAATAAAAAATAATTTATAACTTTAGATATTTTAGATTATCGTTCATTTTAACCATATCTCAAACTTTAAAAAACGAAGTTTTGTTGTACATCAGAAAATGGGTAGTTATCGTTGTGCATCAAATTTGGATATTTATAGCACAAAACAATGAATTTGATGCACAACCCCTAAACGATATATATTTTGATGCATATCAAAACTTGCTTTTTTAAAGTTTGTTATAATTTAATAAATAAACATAATACAAAATTACACATATAATAAATTATTTTTTCATATTTCTTTTACTTATTTTACTTTAAGTATTGGTTTATAAGAACCTCCTCCTATATATATATATATATATATATATATATATATATATATATATATATATATATATATATATATATATATATATATATATATATATATATATATAGGGACTGGTTCATGCGAGAACTCTTATTTCTGCGAGAACTGCGAGAACTCTTAAAAAAAATGTCAATTAACATGTAATTATGTCTATTGACATGTAAAAACTATTGAATGTTAAAAATCTAGTAACAATATGAATGAAAAATTTAAAAAAATTGTATAATATCACGCGTATTTAGAATTGTTCACATGTGAACGTTTTTTTTTCAAAAAAGAGTTCATATATGAACGAAATTTTTTTACGTTATTTTATATATTTTTTTTTAGTTTTTTACGTTTATATTTACTTGATTATTAATCTCCAAAAGAGTTTGCATGTGAATGAATAAAGTGAAACGTGATTTAACACTTTTTGTGAGAGTTCTCGCAGTTCTCGCAAAAAAAAGAGTTCTCGCATGAACCATTCACTATATATATATATATATATATATATATATATATATATATATATATATATATATATATATATATATATATATATATATATATATATTACTTAATAGCCATACCGAAAAAATATGTTAACCCTTAATGGCTTTCTATTAAATATGTTAAGGATCATCACTAGACGCGAGATTAAGGGGCTATTTGTTTTAGATTATGTAATTCGAAATGACAATTAATATATTAAGACATAAATATTGAAGACTAAAAGAAGGATATTCATGTAGAAGAATACAACATTAAATAGAAAGCGATATATACATATATGTAATGTGTTAATATGAACAAAATAGGAATATAATACTTTTGCTAAGGAAAGTATAATATGAAAAGAGATGTTAGTTTTGTTCAATCAATCACTCTATGTAGAAAGTTCTAAAATGGAATTCATGCATTTGACACATTAGTTATTGAAGAGTCCTTATATGATTTGAGTTTTTGATCTTATTGAAATTTAAAACCACCGTGGAAAGTTACTTTTGGTTGTTTATTTATATAATTTTGCAAATACTTATAAAAAACACAAACAAACTCTCATATCTAAGCGGATGAATACAAAATTTACATTCAATCTAATTTGCATGTGTTTTATGCCTAATGACCAAATCAATATTAGGACAACCACATTGACTGAGACTGGTAGATGGTAGCGATGTCAGTTGGTACCAAAGGTACACGGGGTTACGGAGTCATCGTCGAAATTCTCATTTTTTGTAGAGAGAATATTAGGACAAAAAGAGTGTGCGTAAAAAGACATATTTTATGTGGCTAAGATTGATTATTTGTTTAATCTTGTGGTTCTAATTTATTGTTATTTTCTCTTTTACCCATATCTATCCCAATAAATATATATAATTAGTTTCAAATATTCCGAGGATATTTATTTTTGTAAATTCTTTATTATACTTCACATTTAGAATTATATATTGATTATAAATAAAAATAAATAAATATCTAAACAACAAAACACACAAATCTAACATCTTATACATTATGAAAACATGTAGTAGAATCGAATATCAGTTTTCTCACTCTTTTGTGAAAAGTTATTCAATATATAAACATGTTAAACTATTGACGCACACTACACGCAATTGGTTAAACATTTTCCAGTTAAAACATATACAACATTAAGATGCATTCCGAAATAATTAGTGATCAAATTTTATATAAATTCTTTTAAATAATTATGATGAATTCAACTTCAAGAAAAGAAACCTTGCTTACTTACCATTATCTATGTAAAATAAACATCTAGATCCTTGTTATAATAAATGTATTTATTTATTTGCAAGACAACTTCCTTAAAATTGGCAATAACTTTTGTACTTGCAAACATTGTTGAATGGGGTTTCCGAATGTTAAATTTGTTGTTTAGTACAATGTGGTAGACATCTCCTAGATTTAATATTTTAAAGCATGCTTATATTAAAAGTCACAAGATTTATAATAGTTTTATATTTAAAAAGTAATAAAGTATTTAAGTTAATAATACCACTACTTGTATGAGATTAAGTAATTAATTACATGTATAAGATAAGCATGCATATAAAAAAACACAATAATACTTTTTAGCTGGCATGTATTGAACATATCAAAATTGATCTTATATTAGAATTATTATTAATTATTAATTATTTAATTTTGATTAAGAAATGAAAAGGAATGTATATGAGATTTTTTGGCTATATCTTGTATCCATCATGAATGTTAGTAGTATTTATTTTATTTTGCAAAAGACTAAACTATGGATGTGATCACATTATCACATGCATCTTACCATGCTTTGATTCCTTTAACAAAAACTAAATCCACCAACAAGTTAAAAGTACAAGGTTAAACTCTCTCTTTCTCATTTTCCTAGAGCTAAATGAAAAATAAAATATAGTAAAAATAAATTGTTTGTAAATTGTAATAAAATAGAGGGGAAAAGTTTAAAAGATAGTTAAATAAAAATTATACATCATGTTGTTGGTATAAGCTTTAAATTAATGCTAGTTTCTTTCTCATGTATACCTAAAACATTTTATCGAGTAAAATATAAAGTATAATATATAAATATTAAGTAAATGTCGTTTGTCATTAATAATATAAAATAATATGAGTTGTGATGTCAGATATTTATTGTTTCATTTATATGTGTGTGTTTTCATCTTCACTTCTAAATTCGTATACGTATAGAACTCTATCGAAAATAATACAATTATAACCTATTAAAAGATTAAGGATTGATTTTTATAAAGTTAATGAGAAAGTTACATTGTGCTATGTTTTATATGAAAGTTATTTGAGTATTTTTGATAATTATACTATGTCAAATTTTAGATTTTAAGTTATGTTTTGGGTTATGTCATGTTGTAGAAGAAAGTAAACAATAAATTTTATTCAATTTGGCTTAATTTAAGAGCAGAGTCTTAAAGGTTAAATTAAATAGTTTCATAATATAATATATTTGTTTTTGTTAGTCTAGTATGGTTGTATCTATCAATACACAATACGTCTCTTATTTTATATTAAAATTCCTTTTTATTATTTGATATAGTTCCTCCGTAATCATGCAATGTATAATCAATCTATTGTTAAACAAAAATAAAAATATATAATTTGTCTCTCTTTTAATATCCATAGTATTTTTTTTCTTTTCTTTATTTCTTAGATAAGTGGAAAAAAATCACTTTTTCTTTTCATTATGAATGTTTAATATATAAAAATATTTATAAATTAAAATAATGGTCTCAAATTATGTTTTTTTAAATAAATACTAAAACTAAAAAGTTAAAATTATTTTTAAAATGAATGGGCTAAAACGAAAATAACTAACTAGTGACAAAAAAATTTAGTGACAATTATATTTGGTCCATAATAGCCTTATTTAGTCATCATAATAAAAATTTATTATGATCACTAAATTTGGTCACTTAACGAAATTAGTGACCAAAAAATACCTTAATTGGTCTCTAATAAAATTAGTGACAGACATATATCGACTTTAAGTGACCACTTAAAACTGGTCACTAATATCATTAGTGACCAAATATTTGGTCACTAATAATGTTGTGACCAAATATTTGGTCACTAAAAATGTTAGTGACCAAATTTGAGTCGTCACTAGAGACATTTTTTTTATAGTGTTATACTATAATTAGTATCCAATGGTGTAGGTAGAGATAAATAACCAAATTATGAAGAACAATCTTCAACTAAGATCATAATTTAAAGTTAATTATAGTTAAAACACAATGTAGTCGGAATATGATGTATGAGACTCTCAATTCGATAAGGTTATATTTTGTGGATGTACCAATTAGTATAAATTGAACATAAGACATAATAATAATAATTAAAAAAAAAAAAAAATTCAATCTTATGAGTCGATCATGGCCAACCGTATATCAGTTATAGATATTAGAGGGAATAATTCATTACCCGTATAGGTCATTGTACAAAATTTACGTCTATCTACATCACTATACCGTATTTTACCGTTTAAATTATAACCTTAACTTTAAGAAACCGTTTAAATAAATCAGTTTGGTGACTTGAAACCTGTTGGTAACCGCCACGTCATCGTTTATATTTTTTTAAAATAAAACAAAAAGGTAATCAAATTTGTTCATCTTCATCACCACCATCAATTGCCTACAAATTAATAAATCCCATTAAGTGGTCTGCAAGCCCAATTACTCGAATCTACAACAAAATCATCATCAATCCAACCCTAATTAGGGGTACCCTCAACGTCAAAATTCTTACCCGCAAAACCCTAATTTCCGTGGCTTTTGAAAACCGACCCAGTTTCTATAACTTGGCATTCGATTAAAGGGGTGAAACAAGAAGGTTACTCGCAGATTATTGATGCACTTGTGCAAGATGTTGAGGGTTTGGATTCGTGTGCTATTTCGACTACGTCTTCGTATTTTTTTGGGAAATTGGTTGCTAGGGCGGCTAGGTTTGCGTTGATAGCTGAAGAAGTTGGGTATCTTGATGTGATGCCGAAAATAAAAAAGTATTTGAAGGAAAATTGAGCCATGGTTAGATGGAACGTTTGGTAGTAACGGGTTTTTGTATGATGGTTCTTGGGGTGGGATTATAACCCGACAAGGGTCTACTGATACAGGTGCTGATTTTGGTTTTGGTGTTTATAATGATCACAATTTTCATATCGGGTACTTTCTTTATGGAATTGCTGTTCTTGCGAAAATAGACCCGAATTGGGGAAGAAAATATAGACCTCAAGCATATGCTTTATTAGCGGATTACATGACATTGGGTAAAGGTCCAAATTCAAAGTATACTCGTTTGAGATGCTTTGACTTATGGAAGTTACATTCATGGGCTTCTGGAGTAACTGAATTCGCAGATGGAAGGAATCAAGAAAGTACAAGTGAAGCTGTGAACGCTTATTACGCTGCCGCGTTAATGGGATTAGCTTATGGAGATACACATTTAGTATCAGTTGGATCGTTGCTTACAGCTATGGAGATTCATGATTGTGAAATAAGGGCAGGAAGGGTTTCAGAAATTGGGGCAGACAGAGTTTGAGTTGGGTTTAAAGAGAGAGAGAGAGAGAGAATTAGTGGAGGTTAACCTGTTGATCGGGTAAAAATGGTTTAAATAACAGGTTACTTGCGGTATAGTGATGTAGATAGACGTAAATTTTGTTCAATTACCTATACGGATATTTTTAGGTAGTAAAATGATCATCCAGTGCATTTTCCCAGATAATTTGAGGTCACAAACACTTTAAATAATATAATATTTTTGTAGCTAATCGTGTTTGGCGTCAAATTTTCCTAAACCAAGGCGTTAACTTAGGGACATAATCAAAAATATTTTCTTGTGCAAAGCAAGAGAAAAAATTATCAAGTGAGGTTTTATATTATGTTTTATAATTTATGTTTTTAGAAATGACCTTTCTCATGACAGAATTCCAATATTAGTCTCGATATGATATTTATTTACATTATAACAAAAAGCCGAAATGTCAATTGATTACTCTATCACGAAGCTTTCTTCGTTGTTGTGTATACTTTAAAGAAAACAAACAACATTATGGTTGTGGAAGACAAGGTATTACATTACACATTTAGATTAGACGTATATTTAGTTATGTATTTGTTAAATATATTTTATGATGTGCATGGTATCCCATTTCCCTTTTTGTAAATTAATCATAGCTGTATTTTTAGATATTTAAACTATTCTTTTTGGAATTATTCGCATCTTCTCTTTCTCTTGTACTCAAATTGAGATGACAACACTTTCGTATTTCCTGAATTTTGGCCTTTGGGTGGTCAGCTCAACTTAAAAGCTTCATCTATCTTCTGCATTTATATAGATATGAAAATCGTTAACTTTTTTTTAAATAAAAGACACAATTATTTGTCATTTTCAATAGTCATTATTAACGAGAGAGGTGATTTATACACATAAAATGTAACGTTCTCAATAATATTTCAAAATCGATACACTAGAAAGAAAGAACAATTTTAGTACACATTTTATAAGATCAAGATCGGGAAAACAATTTTTTTTATATCAGATATACAAACGTAATGAAGAAATAAGTAAAAAAAAATGCAACAAAAGAACGTATAACCAATATTCACAAAACTGGTGTTAGATATTTCAACAATATGTACATCATATGAAAGATAAATATATCTAGCTAACTAGTTACTTGCCCAAAATCTAAACACTCGGCAATCACAGAGAATTTTGTACTTGAGGGGCCAATATATGTGTTTTAGGGAAACTAAAGGGGTGAAAATAAAAATTACATAATTTACTTTCTAATCCCTAATCTTTCAGAATTTATGATTTGATGTGGGGTGTCCCATTTTTTGGTTTTGTTTTTTGGGAGTCTTGTTTGTTTGCTACTAAAAGGCATTGTAACCGATGAACCTTGATTCTCTTGGGTGCTAGCTAGCATCCGATTGTAAGCGTTTGAAAATAACGGGTGCACCAAATTGAGGATAAAGCAGCATAAGAACAGTTGGTGCATGTTGATACTTTGGAGACATCTCAAACGAGAATCTTTGTAAAATCATTGCAATAGTCAATTTTGCTTGTAGAATTGCAAGATTTTGCCCAATGCAAGTCCTGACACCTAGCCCGAAAGGAATGAACCCTATAGGATGTTTAGCTGCACGAGCCACTCCATCCGAGAACCGTCCAGGGTTAAACTCATTAGCATCATCACCCCATATTGTTTGATCATGATGAACGGCCAAGATTGGAACTAGAAGCTCAGTGCCACGTGGGATCTGATACCCTCCTAACTCCACGTCAACTTTAGCTCGTCTAATCGATGCCACAATCGGAGGATATAGTCTCAACGTCTCATTAAGTATCATGGTTAACTACAAAAATAACAAGTTAAAAACATGTTAGCAAGCACAAATATGAAATATGTATAATGTAAGGGTAAAAAGGTAAAATTTCTAGTAACTAGAAAATTTTTACATTTTTAAGCTTGGAAACACAATCTTTGGTGGGGATGTCACGTGGTCCACAAACATTTAACACCTCATCACGTGCTATCACCTGCCAATGTGGGTGCATTGCTAGCAATACGGTTGTCCACGTCAGCAAGTTGGACGTAGTTTGTTCACCGGCGAAGAAGAAACTCTTACATTCCTCGGCAATGTCACATGCCGTGATCATCGCCGGCGATGAATTCAATGAGTCTTTCTTCATACTTGCTTCAATCATAAGCCCAAGTAAATCCCTTGGCCCATTTGCCATTTCCTCATAATCCCATTTTTCTCTTCTTTTGTTGATTACTTTCATTAAGCTTTTCTTGATCTCCTTATGTAATTTCCATGATTCTCTATTCCCTTTTGTCGGTAAAAACCTAAAATCCCAAATAGAGAAAACCGCGTAGAAAGAACCGTATTATTGATCATATAATACATGAAAAACCCTAATAAACCCTAACATGAAGAAATAAACAATATGGAGTATCGAAAACTGATAGTATGTCGGTACGTGAGTAACTCACTAATTTGTGGGTTCGAGTCATATATTAACTACAAATGTGTATATATTATATATACAATCTATATTAGTTGTCTTCTTTAAGAAAATAGAATATGGAGCAAGTCAATGTGATAAATTGGGTTTTTAAAACTTGCACTTTTAATATAAGTATTATTCAACAAGAATAATACGAGTAATTTTGTTGATGTATAAACTATTGACAACATTATATTCCACCACCATGCATGATGCTATTTTTATATAGTTTGACTTTATTTCATGCATGTTTAGATGAAGAAAATTAGTAAATACATTAGGTAATGATGCTAAGATATGATTAATTTTATTTGCCAATGTGTTTATTATTTTTGAGAAATATTGGAAAAAGGATTAGGACATGTACCGATATCCCGGGATGGAAATTTTTTGGAATGCTTGAGAAGTTAAGACCATTTGTCGAGCTTGTAATTGAAAAATATGTTTTCCATCTTCGTAGTTGTTGCCAAACGCGGTCCTAGTCATTGTCTCCTCGGTTAGGTTTTGGTACCATTGAGATACTTCGATTTCCACCTCATCAGAATCCGACATGCCTAACCATTTGTCTAGCATTTGCATTATGCTACGCGTTGTTACGGGTACCAATAACTATATAAACAACCAAAATAATACGTTTAATGTTTTTTATTTATTAAAATAATAATTGCTATTTTGGGAAGTAAAAAAAATCTTACTTTGAGATTATCCATGTGAAATGTGGGAGTGATGATTTTTCTATGGAGAGCCCATTTTTCGCCTTTGAGGCTAAGGAGACCATCCCCTTCTAGTTGTTTCATAATAGGGTGAGCTTCATTTTTCTCATAGAATTCCGATTTTGAACAAAATACCTCTCGAATGAGGTCAGGATCGGCAACAGTGAGACGAGGCATCGGTCCAAACCATATAAGAAACGTAGGACCTAAATAATAGCGTTATCAAAATCAATATCAATATCAATATCGACTATAATTGTCATTTTGAAAATATGTCAAACTTTGTTGAAATGATAAAATATAAAATGTCAATTAACTTAATTCTATGTAAGAAAAAAAAAAGTAGCTAGAAATGGTAAGCATTAAGTTGAAGAAAAAACCTAAAAGAAGCACAATGACATATAGAGAACATAAAAACAAAAATACCTTTAGCATTAAATACATAAGTAAATATTATTTTTTATCTTCATTTATAACCAATAATAATTATGATAGTGAAGTATGCATAAAGTGAAACAAAGTCTAATTATGTGATATTTGATGAATATGATTATATGAACCTCTTCAGCATAGTTTCTACAACCCATTAGCATTGATTTATGAAAATTATACATATACACCCATGTGCTACATAGCTATACAATTTAAAATATACAAATATAATTAAAGTTGAATTAATAAACACCCATGTCAAAAGTATAAACAAGAAAAGAATAAATCATCAAAAATTGATTAAAACATATCCTGAATGTTTAAGAACTCGTATTCATTAAGAATACGAGTTTTGAATTCATGATCTGAACATGGTTAGTTCCGATGTTCAGATCATAAATAAATCCCGATCAATGAAATGGAATAAGAATTGGGAAACATACCATAAATTTTATTCCAATGATGATAGAAGGAGAGGACTCTTGGGAGTATATTGTGAGAGAAAGGCATAGGTTGAGAAGAAGCCTTCATCATTAAACTTACAATTTCTTTAGCATTTCCAATAAAGAAACAATATGGAGGTCCTTTTATGCCTTGTTTACCAAAATGTTTTTCAATCTTTTTTGGTTTCCACCATAAAACCATAAAAACCTTCACAAGAAACCCTAATACTATCAAAAATAATAACACCATCATCTCTTCTTTCATTTCTCTCTACCTTTTTCTAAAATGAATGTTCTTTGGGGGCTTTTAAGCAGCTTTTGTCTTTAATGTTTGGGGAGTAAATTACGTAAATAGTCCTTCAACTATTCCACATATTTCACTTTGAGACCCTAAGGTTTTAGTTTTGCTCAAATGTTAATATGTGAAACTTTTTTTTGACACTTTGGTATCACCCCATTTTGTCTTTCTATAAACCAAGTTGACCAATGAGAAGTTTTTCACATGGGTAGCACTATTTTATTAGAAAAAAATATTTTTAATAGGTATGCACGCAATACACGTAGCTCATATATGTAATTGCCAAGTTATGCTAGTATTTTTGAACATTTTAATGCATTTTAAACAAATTAAATTAGAAAATAATAAAGGGGTGTATCCGAACAAGAAGGTAATGAGTAATGACATTATATTGTGTTGATTTTTAAGAATATGAATAACGAAAGTCGCAAATTCTATTAGCGATTTTTGTTAATTATTTGCTTGTCATACCTAATGTTGTCCCGATATTATGACCATCACAACCGATATTATGGTTGACCGTTAGAATATTTTAATCTATCTTTTTTATCTACCAACAATAAGTTAAAGATAATATTGTTATTTTTTGTATAAGGTTATTTTGTGTAATTGATTGCATATTCATTCAATAACTTGGTTTAATTTATTTACAAACGTATTTATGAAAATAAGATTACATTATAAGATTATATACTCATAAATTTCAAATAAATGTAAATAATGTGTCATCATGCCAGTAAATAAAGTATTAAATACTTTGAATATTCACTTCCACGTGGCATCAATCGGATAGCTACATGGTGACTAAGCAGAGAGGCTCAATTTATTATCTTAAAAAGTAATCCCTTATAAATAAATTATCGAACATGTTAAACATAACCTTAGGGACCAAATTCGTATAAATAAAATCTTATAAATCGTTCCTATGATATATATAAAATTATGAATTTCGTTTCTAAGTTACATAAATTGTCCAAATTTAGAAATTAATTATGATCTCTAATTTCTAGTTTGCACCCGTGATTGGGGCAAGACTTAAGGACCAAACCGTAATTGGGGACAAATCTTAGGGACGAAATTCGTAAGTAGAGCAAATCTTAGGGACGAAAAAAGGAATTAGTTTCAAAAAATGAATAATTTATGAATATTTTTAAACTTAGAGATGAAATCCATAATTTAATACTAACCTTAAGGACTATTTATGTAATTAACTCTTTATTTATTTATTATTTTATTCCTTTTTACCCTTTTACCCCAAAACAATTTATAGTGTAATGGTCCAAAATGTGAAGAGATTCTGTAACTAAGTACCAAATGTGTAATAGTTAAAAGTACAGATACCGCTTTTGTAACTTTCCTGTATATTGTCATTTTGTGGGATGTGATGTGAGGAGGATGCTTATATTGTTTTTTTTTATATATTTTTTGTTTCTTATAATTATTATAGTATTATTGTTTAATAAAAAGTGTTATTGATCAGTTAAATATGAGATTTATTTTTTGAACACGGTAAAAATAAAAGATATTTGCTAGAAAATAAACCAAATAAGGAAAACCCAAGCGATGTAGCAGGACAAAAATTTTTATGTTCGGTAAAATTATATTAGTGTATGTTATTTCGCGTCGGATATGAGATTAATACATAGAAAATCACTTTAAATTCTATGTATTAATCTCATATCCGACGCGAAATAACATACACTAATATAATTTTAACCGAACATAAAAATTTTGTCCTGCTACATCGCTTGGGTTTTCCTTATTTGGTTTATTTTCTAGCAAATATCTTTTATTTTTACCGTGTTCAAAAAATAAATCTCATATTTAACTGATCAATAACACTTTTTATTAAACAATAAACTATATAATTATAAGAAACAAAAATATATAAAAAAAAACAATATAAGCATCCTCCTCACATCACATCCCACAAAATGACAATATACAGGAAAGTTACAAAGCGGTATCTGTACTTTTAACTATTACACATTTGGTACTTAGTTACAGAATCTCTTCACATTTGGACCAGTACACTATAAATTGTTTTGGGGTAAAAGGGTAAAAAGGAATAAAATAATAAATAAATAAAGAGTTAATTACATAAATAGTCCTTAAGGTTAGTATTAAATTATGGATTTCATCTCTAAGTTTAAAAATATTCATAAATTATTCATTTTTGAAACTAATTCCTTTTTTCGTCCCTAAGATTGCTCTACTTACGAATTTCGTCCCTAAGATTTGTCCCCAATTACGGTTTGGTCCTTAAGGTCTTGCCCCAATCACGGGTGCAAACTAGAAATTAGAGATCATAATTAATTTCTAAATTTGGACAATTTATGTAACTTAGAAACGAAATCATTATATATCATAGGAACGATTATAAGATTTATTTATACGAATTTGGTCCCTAAGGTTATGTTTAACATGTTCGATAATTTATTTATAAGGGATTACTTTTTAAGATAATAAATTGAGCCTCTCTGCTTAGTCACCCATGTAGCTATCCGATTGATGCCACGTGGAAGTGAATATTCAAAGTATTTAATACTTTATTTACTGGCATGATGACACATTATTTACATTTATTTGAAATTTATGAGTATATAATCTTATAATGTAATCTTATTTTCATAAATACGTTTGTAAATAATTAAACCAAGTTATTGAATGAATATGCAATCAATTACACAAAATAACCTTATACAAAAAATA
Organism: Senecio squalidus; assembly: GCA_910822075.1. Lineage (NCBI taxonomy): Eukaryota > Viridiplantae > Streptophyta > Magnoliopsida > Asterales > Asteraceae > Senecio > Senecio squalidus. Next base: position 66,426,688 of record CAJVGC010000060.1, read on the forward strand.
ACAATATTATCTTTACTTATTGTTGGTAGATAAAAAAGATAGATTAAAATATTCTAACGGTCAACCATAATATCGGTTGTGATGGTCATAATATCGGGACAACATTAGGTATGACAAGCAAATAATTAACAAAAATCGCTAATAGAATTTGCGACTTCGTTATTCATATTCTTAAAATCAACACAATATATGTCATTACTCATTACCTTCTTGTCGGATACACCCCTTATTATTTTCTAATTTAATTTGTTTAAAATGCATTAAATGTTCAAAAATACTAGCATAACTTGGCAATTACATATAGAGCTACGTGTATTGCGTGCATACCTATTAAAAATATTTTTTTCTAATAAAATAGTGCTACCCATGTGAAAACTTCTCATTGGTCAACTTGGTTTATAGAAAGACAAAATGGGGTGATACCAAAGTGTCAAAAAAAAGTTTCACATATTAACATTTGAGCAAAACTAAAACCTTAGGGTCTCAAGTGAAATATGTGGAATAGTTGAAGGACTATTTACGTAATTTACTCCCCAAACATTAAAGACAAAAGCTGCTTAAAAGCCCCCAAAGAATTCATTTTAGAAAAAGGTAGAGAGAAATGAAAGAAGAGTGATGGTGTTATTATTTTTGATAGTATTAGGGTTTCTTGTGAAGGTTTTTATGGTTTTATGGTGGAAACCAAAAAAGATTGAAAACATTTTGGTAAACAAGGCATAAAAGGACCTCCATATTGTTTCTTTATTGGAAATGCTAAAGAAATTGTAATTTAATGATGAAGGCTTCTTCTCAACCTATGCCTTTCTCTCACAATATACTCCCAAGAGTCCTCTCCTTCTATCATCATTGGAATAAAATTTATGGTATGTTTCCCAATTCTTATTCCATTTCATTGATCGGGATTTATTTATGATCTGAACATCGGAACTAACCATGTTCAGATCATGAATTCAAAACTCGTATTCTTAATGAATACGAGTTCTTAACATTCAGGATATGTTTTAATCAATTTTTGATGATTTATTCTTTTCTTGTTTATACTTTTGACATGGGTTTTATTAATTCAACTTTAATTATTTGTATATTTTAAATTGTATAGCTATGTAGCACATGGGTGTATATGTTAATTTTCATAAATCAATGCTAATGGGTTTAGAAACTATGCTGAAGAGGTTCATATATCATATTCATCAAATATCACATAATTAGACTTTGTTTCACTTTATGCATACTTCACTATCATAATTATTATTGGTTATAAATGAAGATAAAAAATAATATTTACTTATGTATTTAATGCTAAAGGTATTTTTGTTTTTTTTCTCTATATGTCATTGTGCTTCTTTTAGGTTTTTTCTTCAACTTAATGCTTACCATTTCTAGCTACTTTTTTTTTCTTACATAGAATTAAGTTAATTGACATTTTATATTTTATCATTTCAACAAAGTTTGACATATTTTCAAAATGACAATTATAGTCGATATTGATATTGATAGATTTTGATAACGCTATTATTTAGGTCCTACGTTTCTTATATGGTTTGGACCGATGCCTCGTCTCACTGTTGCCGATCCTGACCTCATTCGAGAGGTATTTTGTTCAAATCGGAATTCTATGAGAAAAATGAAGCTCACCCTATTATGAAAGGATGGTCTCCTTAGCCTCAAAGGCGAAAAATGGGCCTCCATAGAAAAAATCATCACTCCCACATTTCACATGGATAATCTCCAACGTAAGATTTGTTTTACTTCCCACAATAGCAATTATTATTTTAATCAAAATAAAAAACATTAAACGTATTATTTTGGTTGTTTATATAGTTATTGGTACCCTAACACGCGTAGCATAATGCAAATGCTAGACAAATGGTTAGGCATGTCGATTCTGATGAGTGGAAATTCGAAGTATCTCAATGGTACCAAACCTAACCGAGGGAGACAATGACTAGGACCGCGTTTGCAACAACTACGAAGATGGAAAACATATTTTTTCAATTACAAGCTCGACAAAGGTCCTTAACTTCTCAAGCATTCCAAAAAATTTCATCCCGGGATATCGGTACATGTCCTACTCCTTTTTCCAATATTTCTCAAAAATAATAACACATTGGCAAATAAAATTAATCATATCTTAGCAATCATTACCTAATGTATTTACTAATTTTCTTCATCTAAACATGCATGAAATAAAGTCAAACTATATAAAAATAGCATCATGCATGGTGGTGGAATATAATGTTGTCAATAGTTTATACATCAACAAATTACTCGTATTATTCTTGTTGAATAATACTTATATTAAAAGTGCAAGTTTTAAAACCCAATTTATCACATTGACTTGCTCCATATTATTTTCTTAAAGAAGACAACTAATATAGATTGTATATATAATATACACATTTGTAGTTAATATATGACTCGAACCCACAAATTAGTGAGTTACTCACGTACCGACATACTATCAGTTTTCGATACTCCATATTGTTTATTTCTTCATGTTAGGGTTTATTAGGGTTTTTCATGTATTATATGATCAATAATACGGTTCTTTCTACGCGGTTTTCTCTATTTGGGATTTTAGGTTTTTACCGACAAAAGGGAATAGAGAATCATGGAAATTACATAAGGAGATCAAGAAAAGCTTAATGAAAGTAATCAACAAAGAAGAGAAAAATGGGATTATGAGGAAATGGCAAATGGCCAAGGGATTTACTTGGGCTTATGATTGAAGCAAGTATGAAGAAAGACTCATTGAATTCATCGCCGGCGATGATCACGGCATGTGACATTGCCGAGGAATGTAAGAGTTTCTTCTTCGCCGTGAACAAACTACGTCCAACTTGCTGACGTGGACAACCGTATTGCTAGCAATGCACCCCATTGGCAGGTGATAGCACGTGATGAGGTGTTAAATGTTTGTGGACCACGTGACATCCCCACCAAAGATTGTGTTTCCAAGCTTAAAAATGTAAAAATTTTCTAGTTACTAGAAATTTTACCTTTTACCCTTACATTATACATATTTCATATTTGTGCTTGCTAACATGTTTTTAACTTGTTATTTTTGTAGTTAACCATGATACTTAATGAGACGTTGAGACTATATCCTCCGATTGTGGCATCGATTAGACGAGCTAAAGTTGACGTTTAGGAGGGTATCAGATCCACGGGCACTGAGCTTCTAGTTCCAATCTTGGCCGTTCATCATGATCAAACAATATGGGGTGATGATGCAATGAGTTTAACCCTGAGACGTTCTGCGATGGAGTTGGCTCGTGCAGCTACAATCCTATAGGGTTCATTTCCTTGTCGGGCTAGGTGTCAGGACTTGGCATTGGCAAAATCTTGCAATTCTACAAGCAAAATTGACTATTGCAATGATTTTACAAAGATTCGCGTTTGAGATGTCTCCAAGTATCAACATGCACCAACTGTTCTTATGCTGCTTTATCCTCAATTTGGTGCACCCGTTATTTTCAAACGCTTACAATCGGATGCTAGCTAGCACCCAGAGAATCAAGGTTCATCGGTTACAAGCCTTTTAGTAGCAAACAAACAAGACTCCCAAAAAACAAAACCAAAAAATGGGACACCCACATCAAATCATAAATTCTGAAAGATTAGGGATTAGAAAGTAAATTATGTAATTTTTATTTTCACCCCTTTAGTTTCCCTAAAACACATATATTGGCCCCTCAAGTACAAAATTCTCTGTGATTGCCGAGTGTTTAGATTTTGGCAAGTAACTAGTTAGCTAGATATTTTATCTTTCATATGATGTACATATTGTTGAAATATCTAACACCAGTTTTGTGAATATTGGTTATACGTTCTTTTGTTGCATTTTTTTTTACTTATTTCTTCATTACGTTTGTATATCTGATATAAAAAAAATTGTTTTCCCGATCTTGATCTTATAAAATGTGTACTAAAATTGTTCTTTCTTTCTAGTGTATCGATTTTGAAATATTATTGAGAACGTTACATTTTATGTGTATAAATCACCTCTCTCGTTAATAATGACTATTGAAAATGACAAATATTGTGTCTTTTATTTAAAAAAGTTAACGATTTTCATATCTATATAAATGCAGAAGATAGATGAAGCTTTTAAGTTGAGCTGACCACCCAAAGGCCAAAATTCAGGAAATACGAAAGTGTTGTCATCTCAATTTGAGTACAGAGAAAGAGAAGATGAATAATTCCAAAAGAATAGTTTAAATATCTAAAATACAGCTATGATTAATTTACAAAAGGGAAATGGGATCCATGCACATCATAAATATATTTAACAAATACATAACTAAATATACGTCTAATCTAAATGTGTAATGTAATACCTTGTCTTCCACAACCATAATGTTGTTTGTTTTCTTTAAAGTATACACAACAACGAAGAAAGCTTCGTGATAGAGTAATCAATTGACATTTCGGCTTTTGTTATAATGTAATAAATATCATATCGAGACTAATATTGGAATTCTGTCATGAGAAAGGTCATTTCTAAAAACATAAATTATAAAACATAATATAAAACCTCACTTGATAATTTTTTCTCTTGCTTTGCACAAGAAAATATTTTTGATTATGTCCCTAAGTTAACGCCTTGGTTTAGGAAAATTTGACGCCAAACCGATTAGCTACAAAAATATTATATTATTTAAAGTGTTTGTGACCTCAAATTATCTGGGAAAATGCACTGGATATCATTTTACTACCTAAAAATATCCGTATAGGTAATTGAACAAAATTTACGTCTATCTACCTATAACTACTCCAAGTAACCTGTTATTAAACCATTTTACCCGATCAGGTTAACCTCCACTAATTCTCTCTCTCTCTCTCTTTAAACCCAACTCAAACTCTGTTGCCCCAATTTCTGAAACCCTTCCTGCCCTTATTTCACAATCATGAATCTCCATAGCTGTAAGCAACGATCCAACTGATACTAAATGTGTATCTCCATAAGCTAATCCTTAACGCGGCAGCGTAATAAGCGTTCACAGCTTCACTTGTACTTTCTTGATTCCTTCCATCTGCGAATTCAGTTACTCCAGAAGCCCATGAATGTAACTTCCATAAGTCAAAGCATCTCAAACGAGTATACTTTGAATTTGGACCTTTACCCAATGTCATGTAATCCGCTAATAAAGCATATGCTTGAGGTCTATATTTTCTTCCCCAATTCGGGTCTATTTCGCAAGAACAGCAATTCCATAAAGAAAGTACCCGATAAAAGATTGTGATCATTATAACACCAAAACCAAAATCAGCACCTGTATCAGTAGACCCTTGTCGGGTTATAATCCCACCCCAAGAACCATCATACAAAAACCCGTTACTACCAAACGTTCCATCTAACCATGGCTCAATTTTCCTTCAAATACTTTTTTATTTTCGGCATCACATCAAGATACCCAACTTCTTCAGCTATCAACGCAAACCTAGCCGCCCTAGCAACCAATTTCCCAAAAAATACGAAGACGTAGTCGAAATAGCACACGAATCCAAACCCTCAACATCTTGCACAAGTGCATCAATAATCTGCGAGTAACCTTCTTGTTTCACCCCTTTAATCGAATGCCAAGTTATAGAAACTGGGTCGGTTTTCAAAAGCCACGGAAATTAGGGTTTTGCGGGTAAGAATTTGACGTTGAGGGTACCCCTAATTAGGGTTGATGATGATGATTTTGTTGTAGATTCGAGTAATTGGGCTTGCAGACACTTAATGGGATTTATTAATTTGTAGGCAATTGATGGTGGTGATGAAGATGAACAAATTTGATTACCTTTTTGTTTTATTTTAAAAAAATATAAACGATGACGTGGCGGTTACCAACAGGTTTCAAGTCACCAAACTGATCTATTTAAACGGTTTCTTAAAGGTAAGGTTATAATTTAAACGGTAAAATACGGTATGGTAGTATAGACGTAAATTTTGTACAATGACCTATACGGGTAATGAATTATTCCCTCTAATATCTATAACTGATATACGGTTGGCCATGATCGACTCATAAGATTGAATTTTTTTTTTTTTTTAATTTATTATTATGTCTTATGTTCAATTATACTAATTGGTACATCCACAAAATATAACCTTATCGAATTGAGAGTCTCATACATCATTTCCGACTACATTGTGTTTTAACTATAATTAACTTTAAATTATGATCTTAGTTAAGATGTTCTTCATAATTTGGTTATTTATCTC